>CM041779.1:10378501-10605823 GCA_023374045.1 Limonium bicolor | reverse complement strand
CTGCAATACATCCAATTTAACGGATGAGGGAACAGATATGAACTATGGATGAGATGTGATCATGATAAACAAGGAGAAAATGAATATGTGTTGTACTCAATGAGATCGAATTAGGAGAACCAAGTTTGCTAAATATAGCACGAATTTTACTTACACCGAGCTGAATAACGCTGGTTTATGGCACAAATTACCACTGATTCCACTAGGGTAATAGCACTTACAACAAGATAACCGACAACAGGAACTAATAATACTAAAGGACATCCATCAAAAGGGAGATTGACAACAGAATACTTCACAATAACCGTGTGACAGACATTACCGGTTTACTAAACGAGTCATGGGACGACCGCACTCCGTTAGGAGCATGTGGGGCTGACAGACTTATTTATGAGTTAGTCGGGTAAGTAGTAATGTATCAGTACGGTACCCCATGCAAGTAGACAGGTAGTGTTAGGAACACGAAAAGTAGTCAACTCCATACTAAGGACAGTGATACAGATTACCTCGAAGATGGACGAGAAGAGCCGCAGTTAAACCAACAGGCTAGAGAAATCAAGAACTTTCAACACACAGAGCAATAGACAGTATACAGTGAAGACAAGGAAACCGTTCAAGGACAGTAAACCAAAGGAAAGAAACATGAAAACCCATTATGGATGAAAATATGTGGAATCCTCATAGGGATCGAGCAAACTCTTGCAATCCAGAGGAAACCTACCAGATGATGTGGACATAAATGCGTAACTACGCAATGATGAGAGACAAAGCTAAAATACTAGTAGATACCTTAAGCAAGGAACAATGGACTTGGAATGTACCACTCACATGATAATTCGCTCATCTTATCTGTTTGACTCATTAGATATTACCTGCTGAGAGTTTACGCCTCTGCACTCTGTATGACTGAGTGTTTTGGTATTGCACTTGGGTAGTTATTAATCTAGTGGGAATGCTGGAAGATGTAATGGATATCAACACGAGTGTGTATCAAGAACTACAACAGTGTGTTACTCCGGAACAAAACCACCAGGAGACACGGATGACAAGCTTTATCTCCATGGACATGCAGGCTGGTACGTCTTAGTATTACATGAGAAGTGCAAAGAGCACTAAGTACTAACAATGGCCGATGTCATACTACACCTCAAGCTGCATATCAGTGAGAGTAGACACACGCATGTATGCTAGTGATCCAAGAGTGGATACACAGCAATGGAAAGAGGCAAACTGAGCCTATGTCTATGGGTCTGCACCTCAATACGGAGTGAGTGGGCCCATTAGAACGAATTCGGGAGAGAGCACAAATAGATCAGTGTCTCACCCTTTATGTATTATGGAGCCCGGAAGGGTTAGAGTCATACCCGTCTCTCTGATATGAGGATAATCCACGAGGTGGTAAATTCTTTGAAAGCCAAGTATCCAGCGCTCCTTGTTGAGTGGCTGTTGTATACTTGTGGGGTACGGGGGCGTAACCCTTTTTAAGGGGGGAGAGCCTCTTGGTTGTGCACTTGTGTGCACTAAGTTTTGTTGTTTCGTATGCGGGGCATACAATAGTTTGTGGTATGCGGGGCATACGAGGTTTGTTTGTTTCGTATGCATGGTATACAGTGAATTGGTGGTGTGCGGGGCACACGAGATTTTGTTGGTTATGTTTGGTACGCGGGGCGTACATTGTTGGTTTGTTTTGTGTGTGATGTGCACTTATATATATGTATCTTACGAGATACCTGTTTGAATGTTGTATATATACCCATGTGTGTAGTACTTTCTATGCTATATTGTGATATATTATATATATATATATATATATATATATATATATATATATATATATTGCTTTGTAGAATGATTACATATGGTATCGCTTAGATACGAAATGAATCATTAGATATGGAATGTGGAACGATGGTATGTTATGGACACCTCGGGGAGGTTGTCAGGGTTTGTAGAACTGATAGGAAATAACGGTGCTGATGGATCACCTGTATCCATATATGATTGAACTAACGCCACAAAGTGATGGCTATGTGCTGTATAAGCACAATACGATGTGTGTAAATGATATATCACATAGATATACATTATGGGAATGATGGGTAGTTATATATTTATATACAGACCTATTTGATTAAGCGACTTCGGGACGAAGTCTTTTTAAGGGGGGTAGATTGAAATACCCCAAACTAATAAAACATGGATTAAACATCTAATCACATTAATTAAGGCCTAAACATGCCTTAAAAGTCCATTGAGAACAACAGTGGTCAACACAAAGCAAGGTATTACACCCTTTGACTGTTTAGGGTAAATAAATACCCAAATGAACTTCTTAGGACCTAAAACTTTGTCCTAAGCTTATTAACACATAACTAAACGTGTTACAATTGTTGGGAAACACTCCAACACAAAGAACAAGCATTTACATGCTTCAAGGTCAAGTAGGGCAAAAATGTGCCCTAAGGAAACCTTAAAGGTCTAATGACCTCTAAATGATATAAAATTGGATTCTATGATCAAATATCATGTAAGGAACACAAAAAAACTATTCTCAAAGAAAACCAAGCTCAGAAAAACCTTGCAACACAAAATGTGCACTAAAACACCTTAAAGCACATTTTTGTGTAATTGCCTTCTAAATTGGTTTTTAATTGGCTTAAAGGTTATAATTACCTTTAAATATGCTAATATATCCTATTATATCATATTAGGAATTTAATTCCAGAAATTTACAAATTTTTACAAATTTTATATTAAAATATTAATAAAACCCTAAAAGGGGGCCCATTTGAGTCATTGTTGACTAAGAATGGTCAAGAGGTCAAAGTTGACCCTTGGATCCCATGGAGTCGACAGCCACAAGCAGGAGGAGCCTAAATTCGCCACTTGCAAGCACAAGGAACAAGTCTCCAACATTATTTCATGATTTAAGGGACCACTTATACCTTTCCAATATTATAGTCTAAATATTGCACACTTTTGGCTCCTTGATTGAATAAGCCTTCAAAAAACGTGTGAGACTCCCTTTTCCCCTCCAATAATCGATGCCACCCATCTATGGTGAGTCATCACACACTAAATACAATAAACAAAGCAAAAAATGGGTTTTAAGGCAAATTTGACCTATTCTCTCATTTTCCTTGCTTTCCAGCCGACACAAGGCCTCTTCAACCTCTATTTTGCTTCTCCAAACCGTGGCTAACACACCAAATACAGAGGAGAACAACAATTGACATAGGTAAGCTTATTAAGCCATTTTATGTTCATTTTCTTCATAATTCTTTCCTCTTTCGATGGATCTAAGCATCAACCATTTCCATCAATGTTTCTAGGTTGTTTTGGAGGTTAAAATAAGGGTGAATCTTGGCTTTAACAAGGGAAGAAGGTGGAGAAATCTAATCTTGTTCTTAAGGTATAAAAATGTGCTTTAAGCACTTATCCTTTGATTCTCTTCAGATCTGATTGTGAAACCTTGTTTCCTAGCCTTATAATCTTCTTCTTAACATACTTATTCAGTGGATCTATCAAGAGCTTCAAGGTATAGCCAGATCCAAGCCAATAACACCATTTTTGGCATTTTAATCAAGGTAAAAATTAGCCATCTTCTAATCTGAGTTATACCGGTTTTAAGCCTTGGTTTAGTATCTCTTTTGATGCTCTTTACCTTCTGTATAAACAGGCCGAAGACAGCCTTTTCTTGTCTTGGTATTTTAAGGTAAATCTTACCTTGAAATATACATTAAAAGACTTCTTATGGTTAGATCTTGCTTGGAGACTAACTATGCCTTAATTGCTGTTTGAAAACATGTAAAAGGAGCTGTGGAAAAATTATCCTAAGCTGGTCGTGGCCAAACAAGGCCTTAACTTGGCAAAAACAAGGTATAAATCACTTAAACCTTCACTTGGTATATTAACATGTAATTATACATATGTGTATAATTTGTGCCATGAGTGAATGGGTTAATAAGGTTTTATTTTGACCTTAGGTGATTAAGGAATGGTTTAATAAATTTATCTAAGTGATTAATGAGCATAATTGTCAAATTTAAGACATTATATGGAAAATTGGTAAATAAGGAAGAATATGTGGTGAGGGCCGAGAGTTTAAAGTACTTTTGGACATTTATGTGTAATTCATAAGCTAATGTTTGTAATAAAGCCATGTACTTTAGGCCATTTTATTTATGCATTTATAAGGTTTTATTTAAGTTTAGGTGATATATATGCATTACTGTTAGCAGAAATATATGTTACTATACTTCTACCTAGGCAGTGTACCTATCGTTTTGCGGGTATAGTGAATGAAGTGGGGTTGTCGATCTCAGGGACCTCGTTCAATTAACTGACAATTTATCAACTAACTGAGAAACTAAACTAAGAAAACAGGAAACGTCACTTTTTTAGGTTTTATTTAATTTAATGAAAAGACTGACTCAATAAACAAATATAAAATAATAATACAATCAAAATCAACTAAGTAAATAAAACTCTAAATAAAAGGAAGCACCCCGGATTGTTCTGCAAACCTTCACTTTATAATCTATTAATAAACTTTTCCCTAATTCTGTAATAAACTCAGAAACTATAATTAATTCGTCAACGGCTAAGTCTAACGAATCCTAACCAGTTGCTAGAACTAGCAGCATCCGGACACAACTAATCGCATAAAGAACAGTTTCTATTTGAGACCGATTAACCTATAGGCGGGATCACGCTTCTAGACATTAATCAGGCTTAATTCCTATGTCTTGTTATCTATCTCAGCTCTCGCGTGTTGATTAGAAAACTACAAATATAGCTTTAATAATTAGCTAGAGAATTAAAGCACTTGAAGAACTGGAATTAAACTATTGCAATAATGAATGCGAGAAAAGATTATAAAATAAATATAAAGATCCGGTCTACCACCCCAATCCGGGGAGCTAGACTAACTACTCAAACATGACTCTAAAAATAGCAAATATAACAAAGTACGACATTAAACGAAATAAGAGGAAGGATAGAGAAAACTCCAGTTAGCAAGTTTGACTCTAGCTCCCTGCTCCAACTTCGTCTTCACGCCGGTGTAACAATGGTGATATATGGTATGATAATGGAGTGGTGGTGTGGAGTGGTGCTCGGTGGTCTGACGATGATGGGTGACAGTGGTGGTGTGTAGCCGATGGTGATGGTGTTACGGTGGTAGAGATATGTTAATGGTGTGGTGTTGAATTGGAAGCAAATCAAAGAGAGGCGCGAGGCCCTCTGTATGGAGGTCCTACCGGGAGTAAGTGTGAATGTCGTTCAAGACCTAACTGTCCCTTTTATGCAGCACCTTGTTAAAGATGATATTAACCAATGATGATTAATCAAAAGATAAATATGCCATGACTTTGTGCTGCAACCTTGACGTGAGTTGTGATGAGTGGCTATGTTATTAATCAATTAGCGTGAGCATGCATGAGTGTAATCATCCGTGATTGCTTGCTTGCGCGAATATATATTATATCCTACAATTGACACATAAAATATATCAGCTCTTATCTAACATAAATATAAGGAAAAATATATGATATGTGTGATATGGCATGAATTGTTATCAAAATATAAGAATTATAGCCCTAAAAGAAGATATTTTCACACTTAGCAATACCGCATATTATAAGGGTTAAAGTATAATTAAATTAAATTTGGGGGCTATAATAATAAAGCTGAAAATTAGAGGTTTAAATGAGTTTATATAAAATTATAAGATTATATAAAGTTTTAGGTTAAATGGTAATTTTTGGAAAGTATGGGTATAAAACCGTAATATATGGAGATTGATGGTCAAGGAATATTAAGGTGGTCAACCTTGACCATATTGTAGGTTTTGACCAAATTGATAAGTTAAATAACTATTTAAGGTTTTATAATAAGATAAGTATTTAATTGTAACAATTATAAAAATATGTGGTATATATGGTATTACCGAAAATAAAGGGTGTAAAATGGTATTATAAACACCCATGGGCTATTAGAATTTTTAGGAATTTATTGGGTTGTTTTTGAATAAAATAAACTATATATGTATAATATATAGTTATTATGTCATTATGACACTTTGGAATAAAAGATGGGTGGTATAGTAACCGAAAGTATATGGGTTAGTAATAATACTTATAACCCTTTGGTGAAATTTGGTGATTTTTAGAATAATCTAAGAGTATTTAATAAGATATATGTATAATATATAGTTTTAATGATATTTATAAAACTATATGTTATAAATTGGCCAATGGCAATTATAGAAACTTGGTGGGTCTGTTCGGAATTTACAAAACTAAAACCATATGTTATACCTTTTTTATAAGTTAAATGTTATATTATATTATATATAACATGGTATATTAATGTGGTGATTTTGTAAATAAAGGAAACTATGGATTATGAAAAAGATAAGGTTTTTATATGGTGCCCATGCGGCAATATTAATTAGTTGTATAAAAACTATAGGTTATGAATTAAAGAAATAAAAATATCATAATATATGATATTAGTATATGGTAAACATTACATAAGTTATGTGGCCGAAATAGAATTTAATGGAATTAAGGGCTGTACCGAATTAATAAGGTTGGGAAAATGGATTTTAGACTATGGTCTATAATGTTATAAATGTTATAACAATTATATGGTATTAAGGTGGTTTAGATGGAATTAATAAGTAAGGATATTCACATTAAATGATGACCAACTTAAATAAATAAGGTTTATAAACTAAGGTATTTATTAGTTAAACCTTAGGAGTTGTAATTATACAACATAAAATGTTACAAATATTAGGATAATAATCTTAATATAAGTTGTGTAATATAATACAACTAGTGGGAATAATCATCTAAAATAAGAGTAAAAGTAACATATAATATGAGAGTTTTATAACTCATGGAATTTACCTATATGGTACTATATACATATACAGAATAATGTATATAAGGATGGATCTATTTATGGTTGGAAACCATATAATATATGGTGGTGGTTATTACATGAAATATAGTTACAAACTATAAGTTATAAGTTTTTGAATGCAAATATAATTGCTAAGATAATGGATTATATAATACAATGTATTATAATGGATGGTGGGAAAATGATACAATATGAAAAGTAATACAATATAAAATAGTAATGCATGCATTCATGCAACTATAGGTTATATACCTAAATTTAATGGTGGATGAGGTTAAGAGAAAAGTAATGAATTAAACTTAACAGTCGAAATATTTGACAATACGAGTTTTTAGTAACAAAGCCGACTGGTTTAGAGAAACCCGTAACAAATAACTGTAGAAATTCGGGGATGAACTGTCGGGGTTACTTGTTTTCGGAAATACCGGATGTAGTTAGTCATGGAGACTGACTTATAGTTTTAATACCGTTGATCATACTTCAGACAAGGACGCTTGACGAGCTAGTGACTACACTGCGCATCCTAGGTCTTGGTGAACGGTATGTAAAGGGGTTTGATCCGGGTTGTCCTAAGGAATTCCTTGGGCTCGGATTTGGTTGATATAACTTGTGTGTTATGTGTGTGGATACATGTATGTGATTAGTGTTACTGCATTATTATTTATGCACGAGCGTCCTACGGGACTAACACTATGTCGACTATAGATCGACTTATATAAACATACATATACGTTATTGTGATGACAAGACGATTACTTGATAATCCATAGTATTAATATTAAGTATATGGCAACCTAAGTAAAACACTTAGGAACGGTCACGACATTATCTGAATACCCCTAATCTTTAAAATATAATTAAATGATCTATTAATGATCTAAGATGATTATTAAACATCTAAATATTATTGGGGAACAATCTAAAAGATCTCAACAAGGCAAAACACGCCTTAAGATCGGTAAAGCCAAAAATGTGCTTTAAGACACCATAAAGATTGTATGACCTCAAATAAGATCCAAAGTGGATTCCTAAGTATTATAATGAATCAAGGAACACAACAAAACCATTCTCAAGGAGAACTAAGCTCAGGAACACCCTGTGACACAAAAATGTGCGCTAAAACTCCTTAAAGCACGTTTTTGCGAGATTGCCTTTTAAATTGATTTTTAATGGGCTTAAAAATTATAATTATCCTTAAATATGATATATAATCATATTATATCATATTAGGAATTTAATTCCAGAAATTTACGAATTTTTACAAATTTAATATTAAAATATTAATAAAACCCTAAAGTGGGGCCCGCATGAGTCAATATTGACCAAGTATGGTCAATGGCCAATTAATTGACCCACTTGGACTATGGAGATCGGCAGGCAAGGAGGGAGGAGACAGCACACAATCATTAGAAGACAAATTGCTACCTAATATTCAATTTGCAATAGTAAAACCTACCTTTTTTCAATTATTCAAGCCTTTCCACTCTCTCCTCTTGCTCTTGTCCGATTCCAGCCTGCCCAAACGAGTTCCTCCCTTCCTAAGAAGCTCTCAAGTCTGGTTCTTGAGCATGGAAGGCAGATCTAACTCCTAAGCTCCTAAGGTAAGTGTTTTAAGTCATTTTTAGCCCTTTTTCTTCATCTCTTCACTACCAACACCTAAATTTCGTGGCTCATCAATTCCTATGGCTTATTCTCAGTGTTCTAAGGTTAGAACAAGAGCTAAACTCGTTTGAAGCAAGTAGAGGGACCAAGGTTGCTCAAAATTGCATTTTAAGGTAAAAATGTGCTTTAAGCTCATAACTTTTGACTCCCTTCGAGTTTGGCTGTGAAACTTTGGTCATAGCCTCATCTTCTTCTCCTTTTCATGTGGAATCTGTTGGTTAGCCATTTGGAGCAAGGGTGACCGAGATCCAAGAGAAACTCTCTTTTAAGGCATTTTTCCAAGGTAAAACCTAATAACAAGGTAGTATTTCGAGATCTAACTATTTCCTATGTTAATATGGTGGATCTAACACCTTGTGGTGTGTTTGGTTCAGATCGAAACCACCTAGAACTTCCCTTGCATTTTTAAGGTGATTTTTGCCTTAAATCTTACATTAATTATCCTTATGGTTAAGCTCAAGCTTGGAGTGTAACCATATCTTGTTTTTGTGTATTAAACATGTCTAAATCAAGTGGTGAATTTTCCTACAAGTGACCGAGCCTATACAAGGATAAATCAAGGTATAAACACCTTAAACTTATGATTTTTGTAATTTTTAAGCATATATATATATGGCCGAGAGTGAATGTATATATATAGGTCATATTGACCTAAAATGGAAAAAAATGGCTAAGATAAATTAAGCTAGTCATTTAAGGGATTTAATTAACATAATGGTCAAATTATGACATTATGTGGAAAAATAATTAAACCTAAGTGAGGCCGAATATATATGTGATATTTTGAGACATTTATTGTGTAATTTATTTTGCAAGTTCAAGGTTGTAATAAGGCCATGTCATTAGGCCATTTTAATTTAAGTTTATAAGCTTATTTAGTTTTATTTATGCTTATAATTAAAGTTGGGGCCAATTCGTAATTATTAAGGAATTAGAAAGCCGTGGGTAAATTAAGAGCAATTTAGGGTTTTTAAATGAATTTAATAAAAGTATAACATTTTATAAAGTTTTGGGTAAAAATTGTAAAAATAGAAAAGTATGGGGTGTTGTTGGTAATTACCGAAAGTTTGGGTCCCAATTGGTATTAGTAGTCAAGTTGACTATGTAGGAGACCTTGACCAAGTTTGGAGAATTTAAGGAATTAAAATACTACCTTATATTAAGATAGTAATTAAATTGTAAAAGATTTATAAGTCTTGGGGTGGTATTGTGATTTCCGAAAACTAGGGGTACTAAATGGAGCTTAGTACAAACCTTAGATTATTAGGGATTTTTAGAAGTTGATTTGGGTAAATTTGGAGTTTATATGAATTATCTAGGTATATTATAAGATATTTCATAACATTGTTACACATGGGTAACATATGTGGTAAAACCGAGATTTAGAGAAGTATAAGGTTAATAATGATATTTATAACCTTTTGGTATGGTTTGGTAATTTTTGGGATTTTATATAAGGTTTTATGAAGATATATGTATAATATATAGTTTT
Organism: Limonium bicolor; assembly: GCA_023374045.1. NCBI lineage: Eukaryota > Viridiplantae > Streptophyta > Magnoliopsida > Caryophyllales > Plumbaginaceae > Limonium > Limonium bicolor. The sequence goes on along the minus strand of CM041779.1, from coordinate 10,595,736 downwards.
GGTGATATTAGAAACTATATGTTTAAAAATGGGGTAAATTGGTGAATATAGAAAGTTAAGTGGTGGAAATTAAATTTAAATAGACCATGGGGTCTGCTCGGTATTTTGGAGAAATTATAACTATGGGTTGTAAATATATTAAGGTTTAAGGATTATAATATAAGGTATACATTATAAGTGTAACAATGGAATATATTTTTGGGATTGATTTGTAAGTTATGGAAGTTGGTGGGAATTAATTAAAAACCGAGAGTTTAAGTGCTGTTTGGATTTTATAACAAAATATAACTATAGGTTATAATTGTTTTAATGACTTAAATGTCATAATATGTTATATAACTATAATATAACATTATATAAATTATGTGGTGGATTTTGTAAATATTTGGGAATTATAGGTGCGGTTCGGAAATATTACTATTTTGGAATGAAATTTATAATATGGTTTTTATGTTATAAGAGCTATAACATTTATAATATAAGAGGTATTCATCAGAAAGAATGAATATATATTATAATGACTTACCATATAATAAATAGCCCTATAATGCATTATATAAATAAATATATGTCATAGTGTGGAAAATATAATATAGTTCAATAACTATGTGTTACCACAATTAAAATGATATGAGATGAAGGGAAAAGAATTATAAACATTGGATATGGAATTCTAATGTTAAGAGTGTACATGAAATAATGAGGATTTATATAATTCAAAGTATTTGTACATATGAATTATACAACGTTACACTTAGAGAAACAAACCTTAGAAAAATAAATACTAAGGTGAAATGTATGGTTTATGACAAGAATCATACATGCAATATAGAAACAAACTATATGTTACAAACATACATTCGGTTACATGCGATAACAAAAGCTCAACTATAAAGTATATTAATATACGAGACAAGACTACGCTTGTAATATAACACTTTTCCAATCTCGAGTTAAACCTAAAACCCGACAAACATTGACAGTTAATAACGGGGGTTAACCGGGAGGTATTAGTGACGGTACGGGGTACCGTAGAATTTTGTGTTGTTATACAGTATGCTAATCAGTAGCATTATGTATTGTATAGACTGTTAGAGACGACACACGGAGCATAGGATCTTGCTGATTCATACTCCACCGTAATACACCAGGGTGAACGGTATGTTATTTATGTGGCTTGATTGTCTCTGAGGACTTCCTCAGTTCAGACATTGTGTGAAAATCTGTGATAAGATTGAATGTCTGCTTGTGTGAATTAATATGCTTGAGTTGTGTATTAATGCTGCTTTTTTATTACTGTCGTGCGATAACAGTACCGTTCGTATATATGAACATATTATAAAACGAACTAGCGGCAGTGATGCTATCTTGTATGTGTAACATAAGGAACGTAAGTAAACGTTGTAGCATCAGGATAATAAGATATATATATATTATCTGAGACTTATATACGGAGCATTGGCCTCTTTAACGCCGCTCTCGTATCTAACACTGGATCCCGAGTCGACATACTCAGGATTGACTAACGACCTTAGTCTATTGTGTTAAGGAAAGTAATAAAACGATGCGATGGTATAGATAAGTTATCAAGAGGATGGCTCTTGCTGTGAAATGTGATCCATTAACGATACTAGGATACCGTGTGGTAACCGTAAGTATCAGGATAAATTTCCAACGAACTACAGATTGTTCGTAGGACGGAGACTCTACCGCTGGAGTGGCTACTGCCGTGGGTGACCCGCCAAAGAGATGGGTAACTTAGAGACATGTCGTTCTAATGAGACGTTGTCATTAGACATGACCGAACAATTACGAACGATTATAAAAACTCGTACATTAGGCGAACATTATTTGGGCGTGCATGCCAAAGACGAGAGTTCATACTCGTTTATAATTCTCGTTGTTTCGCCTTGTTGTTCATTGGTTATGCTGTGTGGTTATGTGTGGTATGTTGGTGGTGTTGATTGAATAAGTCGTTGTACTCATAAGTGTGTTGTGAATTGGATTAATTAAATAAACTGTACTTATATCTGTGTGTGAACTGGATGAGTCGAGTCACTGTGCTCGTGTGTGGATTTTGTGGATGGTTCGTCGAACGAGTCGACGTACTCAACTATGAACTTTCAGGTGTTGTTGGAGTGGAGTCTCCGTACTCATATAAGCGTTGTAACGCTTTCAGTGGTCCATTACGATGCGATGTGTGGAGCCGGGGGCTTATCTGTTATTTGAGTTTACTGCAATATATAATGTTGCTTTACAGTTTTAACATTAAACTATTTGCATAAAAATGGTTTGCATGCTCTCGACCAAATAACTGAATGGTCCGAGGGTGCATGACAGTCAGGTAATAGCATACTCAGCAGGGGCTGATTCCATACCACAAACTATCATTTTTGCAGGTATGCACCTTCCGGTGTCGGCAAAGAGAGTGACGCGCTGGGTAGTATGATTACAGTTATTCGAACATGCACTGTTGCATTTTGATACGAATCTAGAAACGTGTATAGGTTTTGGATACTTAGGAAGCTCACTGTGAATGTATTATATTTTGGTTTGGGAAGTTTAGATCTATCTCTTGTTGTCACTGCGAGAAAATGTTTCGTATGTAAGAATATATCAGGAAGCACGTTATTACTCGTATGGGCGAGTGAGAACGGTGACACCAGTAGTTGAGTTGTTGAGATTACCGCTGCGATTATTGTTAAGTAAGATGATTAGGAGCCGATCAGAGTAGGGGTGTTACAAAAGTGGTATCAGAGCGGAGTACCGCTCTGATGACAAGAGATAGTAGGATTTATACAGTGAGCATAGGTTATGGGGATATGGGAACGTTGTGAGGATACGTGACTTTGCGGGGTTGATGCAATGATTAAGACTTGCACACCATAGCCGTAGAGGCACTTCAATATTAAAAGACCGAGACTGCGGTATTAGACCGAGTTGAGGTTTAACCCGTCCTCTTGACTTATGTCAGGAAGAGGTCTGGGTAACAGTACTAAGGAAGAACACGGGGCAGCGGATGGTGGTGAAGGTTCAGCAACCCCAAGTAATGCGAGGACGGTATGAACCGCTCGCACTTGATGGGAGAACATCCCGGGGAATTTGCAATGGTACCCCACCCGCCGCAGCCCGTACCCTGGGTACTATCTAGTGAGACAATGAAATGAGAAACACCACGGAGATAACTCTCCTGATCGGAAAGACTCGATGTGGATGCTATGAGAATTATGTTAAATATAGAGAATAAGACTTTAAGTTATGATGAGCTGTGGCATAATGCCTACCATATGAGTATTAAATGAATATTAAAACAAGGTTGAGGAGATAATTTCCATAGGACTAATGGGGTTCGCTTGCTATAAGCAAAACAACCCTGTCCTATATCCAAGAAAGCACGGGTCAGTGCGCTTGGGGGAAAAGGAGTGGAAACGACGAGTAATGATTAGTTTAAAAGATATGTGACAGATGGAAGGAATTACCTTTTTAAGTCTCATCCAAACCGGGTAACTCTAAAACCATGCAACACTGAAGGTTCAAGATGGCCCGACGTGCATGAGGAGAAATCTTAAGAACTGTAGGAACAAGAACTCGTTAAATTGCTATCATGCAACGCCTCGTGAGGAAAGTAAGACCTTACTACCATGACAAGCTTGTGGGAACGAGTGCGGGAGTGAGACTGTATAAATTTGAATAAGAACTTCTGACATGAACAGGAACCCGACTAGGGAATAGCACTGCACTGACACACCGTACCGGTGGTGCAGGTGCATGGCGCACTTGCCATTGCAAGTGCCACACTAACCAAAGTACCAAATTTCAACCTACCTTACGCACTTGCTACAGCAAGTGCAGCGACAGTAAACTATTTCTAAAGGACCGAGTGGTCCAAGTGGTTACCAATAAACACTAAATTTATGTGAGTCCATAATGCAATAAAGTAAGACATAGCCTTCTGAAGGGCAGAGGTACGAAACCCTCGGGTTGGAGGTCGATTAAACCTCGGAAGACCTAGCCGGTCTGACCATTAAACCTGAAAATAATACACCATTCCGTAGAAAATTAAAAGGAGAATAAATGAGAATAACAATAATTAATGCCTACAAGCTAACCCCAGTGCCGGTATGGACATGAAACGTCAACATACCGGTGGGGAGTGACGGGTCTTTAGGACCAGTGTGACCATGTTTAGAAGGTGCACGACACTCGTGGTTAAACCATTACCACTGAATATTGCCAGAGGGCAAGAGGTGAGTTATACGAGTCAGACTTTTCAAAAATAATTATAAGGCAGAGGTGATCGTGCAATAAAAAGGGCCGAGTTATGCCCGCACTACACACACCGGAGGTGTTGTTGATCCGTTATACTGCTAGACTCCCGTATGGAGGGCAGTGGATATAACAAAAAAGTGAAAATTGTTCGATGACGGAATACCGTTACCTCAAAGAGGATGGAGGAGATATGAGTTGAATAGAGTAAGAACCACAATGAAGAGGAATGATTAGCGGAAACCACTAAATTGTGGGTATCCAATTGTAACCTCAGAGAAAGTATTAGAACCAACTAGGAATAAATTAAATAACAAGATTAACAGTCATTTAACTATCAGAATAAGTATTGAGTCTGAATACCGTATGGCATAGGCCTACGGAGGGATACCTTAGTACCACCAAAGTGACCCAAAACTAGGGGAAAAAGGGTGATGAATCACAAGTACTGATTAATATCAGACTAACGGGACGACCATAAGACAGGGGAAACATGAAGTGTCAACCTTTATCATGGAGTCCGGAAACACCATAAGGTGTAACCCAATAGATTGGTGGAATTCGATACTGGAAACTCATATCTGAAGGCGTTACAGCCTAGAGTGAACGGGAGAGATAATAAGTAGTTACTGATCCCCACTCACAATACCAGATGACGAGCGTGTGGAAATCAGAAGTAGGGCGATAAGTCGCAAACACCTATCTTAGAGAAATTGAAGGAAAGATACATTAATACAAGAACCCATAGAACCTAATATTAGGGCCATTCTGACATTAAAGGTTAAGAATTGGCAACATAGTTACTCAAACATAAATTACCGAGACTAAGAGTACGATAATCACCGGGTACGAACGCTACGAGTGCACTAAACGAGACATGGGACGACCACACTCCTAGGAGCTTGTGGGCCTGACAGACTATATTAAGTTAGTTGGGTAAGTAGTAATGTATCAGTATGGTACCCCATGCATGTAAACGAGTAGTGTAGGACCCAGGAGGTAATCCACTCCGTGTCTAAGTCAGCGAATGGAACCCTGACTAGGTAAACCATGTAATGACGAGAGAGATCTCAGTCAAACTAGCAAGGTTAGGAAAATCAAGGATAGCTTGATAATAAGTGACATAAGGTCGCAACTCCACAGTGGAGGAGTTAAACATAAGTTTTGGGGATTTTAGTAAACGAGGAAACTAAGGCCAATTTAATGGTAATGGCAGTTGAACTCATGAATGAAAAAGGAATTGAGGTATCTAAGGAAGTTATATTAGAGAAACCCGTGTGATATAGATGCTACCCAAAAGGGGGACACAGAGAGAATTATACCACGCGCTGAGGGCGCCGCGATGATGTCGCATTAAATAATAATAACCACATGCTCAAGTCATAAACGTTAGTATGTTAGTACCAATTAGGTTGAACAGAAAATGAATACCAAGCTAAAACCCACAGTCGTACTGTATGTTTACAACAGACGAAGGGCGAAAGCGAGCGTTATGAGAGATACTCTAAACTAGAGATTAGATACTCCATGCAAACCGCAATAGCGGATAACCGTCTAATCGACTGGTACATGGTGCGCAACAAACGACCATTAGAATAATTGTTAACCCAATTATGTTAGTATGAATTAGAACATGAAAGACCAGATAAACTAATGGATTCCCCTAATCGAGTAAAGGGATGAACCATACGTGTGGGTACTAAAATACCAAAACACTAGGGATTCGAGTTCACACCAGCAAAAGAGGACCTATAAGGTACCTACGGAATGAACTCATTCCTGAGGAAAAACTTTGAGTCTTGAGGCGCCAGTAGTTGCGCATCAGACTCGTTTTGACATTTAAAGGAAATTACTACAAACACTAGGTGCTAGAGCATAGCTCGACAACCCTTAAACCGAAGGTTAGTTCGGTAGGGTGACATGAACCCTTGGGAGTATACCATGAACATGTAGGAAACAGAAAGAATAAATAAATAGCTAATTGAAATAATAAAAGTGTGTAACAAACAATACCACACAGTGAATAACTTACTCCATTCCCATAATTATGGAAGACCGTGTAGAAAACACCGTCACGTGGAGTCGAAACCGACATAAAACTACTACCTAAAAGAGGTAAACTAACCATAAAGTAGTTGGGCATACTGCTTGCGGAGCGAGTGGGCCCATATATTGCATAGGTTTGACATGCCTAGCAGGTTTGGGGAAAACAAATGATGTGTTTACATCTCCCGATCAAACCGTATATAAATAAACATACACCTAACCGAGATAGGCTGTATAGCCAGATGGACTAAAGCCGACCCTAGAAAAAAAAGGGGGGTAATGAAATATGTAACACATTAGTGCACGAATAGATCCACAGGAATGGAACATCTTGAACTTATTACTTCAAGATGATATATTCGTAGATTACGTGGGCGTAATCCTTTTAAGGGGGGTAGAACGCCTTAAACATACCGTACGTTGGAGTACGTAGCGCATGGTACACATGCTGCAAACACTATTATTGTACGTAGAGTACAAGTGTCATGATTGTGTTATATTACTTGAAGTAATACTGTGATGTATTATGTGTATGAACATAAATATATTTTAATTCGCATTAGTTATGGCGAATAGGAAAGGGAGTACAGATAGATTGTTCTTACCCTATTTCCGACTATTTACGCAAACATTGCGAACAATAGTCACATCACACCTAACTTGTTAGCTCTGATGTGAGAATTCAAGTAGGACTTTCTGTAGCCCTGATGAGAGATTTCGGATAGAAGGAGTAGCAAGCTCCGTATTATGTGATTTGTGACTCGGTATAAAACCGACTGTTTGAATGCGATAAGTGGATCGGCATGAGACCGATGTGTAATCTAGTAGAAGAGAATACTCTAGGTGTTGTATGAATAATAATAAGTCAAGAGAACTTGGTACACGGTTAGGATACATGATCTTATATGCCAATGACTAGATTAATTACACTAGTTGACTTGTGTATCTATAGAACGCAAGGTGGCAAATATCAAGAGGAAACAAGATTAGAAGTGAATAAACAATTGATTGATTGAAATTGACGTGGGAAGTTGAACTTGATCCTGGTCCGATCAAGGGAAACCAAACACAAATTGAGGTGGGGGATAGTTCAACACTGACGCTGACCACGTCAGGGTTGAATGATTCTCGAAACTTCCTACAAGTGGACACAGATATGAATAGAAATTGGAATTTAGGGCGTCACTCGAAGGGCCGTGGACCGTGGAGTCCTTCGTCATTAGACCGGTGTGTCTGCGAGTGACATCACCCATAGAACCGTGGACCGCAGAGTCCTTTGTCGTTAGACCGGTGTGTCTGTGGGTGACTAAGGAAATAAGGTGACTGCCCGAGGAGCCGTGGACCGCAGTGTCCTTCGTTATGATCAAACCGGTGTGTCCGCGGGTAGTAGACGTTGGTTGGGTTGGGGATCGCCAAGTCCTGGTCTTTAAGACTGCTTCCCTGTGAGTTGTCAACGTTAACTATATGTGCACACATACATGTGGAATGATGTGTGGGTATCCTCGCGAGATACTAACATATAGATAGGGATGCGTGGAGTATTCCTTGCAAACACCTTTGAGTACTTTATGAGATTTGCACCTTGTCTAGAACATATAGATAGGGATGCGTGGAGTATTCCTTGCAACACCTTTGAGTACTTATGAGATTTGCACCTTGTCTAGTGCTGTGTATGAGATTTGCACCTTGTCTAGTGCTGTGTATTATGAGATTTGCACCTTTTCTAGTGCTGTGTATTACGAGATTTGCACCTTGTCTAGTGCTGTGTATTATATTTTGCACCTTGTCTGGTGCTGTGTAGTAATGAGTTTACACCTTGAATATGTACATAGTACCGCTGAGTACTTTTGGTTGATAATTGGATGTGCACCTCGTTTAGTGCTGTGATATGAATGAGTTTATACCACGAGTTGGCTATTTGATATGTACTGTATGTATAGACTAGGTCTGAACCTGAGGGAGTTACTCCCTAGCAATGGACTGTTGGTTACTTAGTGGAACTTGATTCCTTAGTGAACTGTAGAGGATTAAGGACTTCGGGACGAAGCCTTTTAAGTGGGGGTAGACTGAATACCCCTAATCTTTAAAATATAATTAAATGATCTATTATGATCTAAGATGATTATTAAACATCTAATATTATTGGGAACAATCTAAAAGATCTCAACAAGGCAAAACACGCCTTAAGATCGTAAAGCCAAAAATGTGCTTTAAGACACCATAAAGATTGTATGACCTCAAATAATCCAAAGTGGATTCCTAAGTATTATATGAATCAAGGAACACAACAAACCATTCTCAAGGAGAACTAACTCAGGAACACCCTGTGACACAAAAGTGCGCTAAAACTCCTTAAAGCACGTTTTTGCGAGATTGCCTTTTAAATTGATTTTTAATGGGCTTAAAAATTATAATTATCCTTAAATATGATATATAATCATATTATCTCATATTAGGAATTTAATTCCAGAAATTACGAATTTTTACAATTTATATTAAATATTAATAAACCCTAAAGTGGGGCCCGCATGAGTCAATATTGACCAAGTATGGTCAATGGCCAATTATTGACCCACTTGGACTATGGAGATCGGCAGGCAAGGAGGGAGGAACAGCACACAATCATTAGAAGACAAATTGCTACCTAATATTCAATTTGCAATAGTAAAACCTACCTTTTTTTCAATTATTCAAGCCTTTCCACTCTCTCTTGCTCTTGTCCGATTCCAGCCTGCCCAAACGAGCCTCCTCCCTTCCTAAGAAGCTCTCAAGTCTGGTTCTTGAGCATGGAAGGCAGATCTAACTCCTAAGCTCCTAAGGTAGTGTTTTAAGTCATTTTAGCCCTTTTTCTTCATCTCTTCACTACCAACACCTAAATTTCGTGGCTCATCAATTCCTATGGCTTATTCTCAGTGTTCTCTAAGGTTAGAACAAGAGCTAAAATCGTTTGAAGCAAGTAGAGGACAAGGTTGCTCAAAATTGCATTTTAAGGTAAAAATGTGCTTTAAGCTCATAACTTTTGACTCCCTTCGAGTTTGGCTGTGTGAAACTTTGGTCATAGCCTCATCTTCTTCTCCTTTTCATGTGGAATCTATTGGTTAGCCATTTAGCAAGGGTGACCGAGATCCAAGAGAAATACTCTCTTTTAAGGCATTTTTCCAAGGTAAAACCTAATAACAAGGTAGTATTTCGAGATCTAACTATTTCCTATGTTAATATGGTGGATCTAACACCTTGTGGTGTGTTTGGTTCAGATCGAAACCACCTAGAACTTCCCTTGCATTTTTAAGGTGATTTTTGCCTTAAATCTTACATTAATTATCCCTTATGGTTAAGCTCAAGCTTGGAGTGTAACCATATCTTGTTTTGTGTATTAAACATGTCTAAATCAAGTGGTGAATTTTCCTACAAGTGACCGAGCCTATACAAGGATAAATCAAGGTATAAACACCTTAAACTTATGATTTTTGTAATTTTTAAGCATATATATATATATATATGGCCGAGAGTGAATGTATATATATAGGTCATATTGACCTCAAAATGGAAAAAAATGGCTAAGATAAATTAAGCTAGTCATTTAAGGGATTTAATTAACATAATGGTCAAATTATGACATTATGTGGAAAAATAATTAAACCTAAGTGAGGCCGAATATATGTGATATTTTGAGACATTTATTGTGTAATTATTTTGCAAGTTCAAGGTTGTAATAAGGCCATGTCATTAGGCCATTTTAATTTAAGTTTATAAGCTTATTTAGTTTTATTTATGCTTATAATTAAAGTTGGGGCCAATTCGTAATTATTAAGGAATTAGAAAGCAGTGGGTAAATTAAGAGCAATTTAGGGTTTTTAAATGAATTTAATAAAAAGTATAACATTTATAAAGTTTTGGGTAAAATTGTAAAAATAGAAACGTATGGGGTGTTGTTGGTAATTACCGAAAGTTTGGGTCCCAATTGGTATTAGTAGTCAAGTTGACTATGTAGGAGACCTTGACCAAGTTTGGAGAATTTAAGGAATTAAAATACTACCTTTATTAAGATAGCAATTAATTGTAAAAGATTTATAAGTCTTGGGGTGGTATTGTGATTTCCGAAAACTAGGGGTGCTAAATGGAGCTTAGTACAAACCTTAGATTATTAGGGATTTTAGAAGTTGATTTGGGTAAATTTGGAGTTATATGAATTATCTAGGTATTATAAGATATTTCATAACATTGTTACACATGGGTAACATATGTGGTAAAACCGAGATTTAGAGAAAGTATAAGGTTAATAATGATATTTATAACCTTTTGGTATGGTTTGGTAATTTTTGGGATTTTATATAAGGTTTTATGAAGATATATGTATAATATATAGTTTGGTGATATTAGAAACTATATGTTTAAAAATGGGGTAAATTGGTGAATATAGAAAGTTAAGTGGTGGAAATTAAATTTAAATAGACCATGGGGTCTGCTCGGTATTTTGGAGAAATTATAACTATGGGTTGTAAATATATTAAGGTTTAAGGATTTATATAAGGTATACATTATAAGTGTAACAATGAATATATTTTGGGATTGATTTGTAAGTTATGGAAGTTGGTGGGAATTAATTAAAAAACCGAGAGTTTAAGTGCTGTTTGGATTTTATAACAAAATATAACTATAGGTTATAATTTTTTAATGACTTAAATGTCATAATATATGTTATATAACTATAATATAACATTATAAAATTATGTGGTGGATTTTGTAAATATTTGGGAATTATAGGTGCGGTTCGGAAATATTACTATTTTGGAATGAAATTTATAATATGGTTTTATGTTATAAGAGCTATAACATTTATAATATAAGAGGTATTCATCAGAAAGAATGAATATATATTATAATGACTTACCATATAATAAATAGCCCTATAATGCATATATATAAATAAATATATGTCATAGTGTGGAAAATATAATATTTCAATACTATGTGTTACCACAATTAAATGATATGAGATGAAGGGAAAAGAATTATAAACATTGGATATGGAATTCTAATGTTAAGAGTGTACATGAAATAATGAGGATTTATATAATTCAAAGTATTTGTACATATGAATTATACAACGTTACACTTAGAGAAACAAACCTTAGAAAAATAAATACTAAGGTGAAATGTATGGTTTATGACAAGATCATACATGCATATAGAAACAAACTATATGATGTACAAACATACATTCGGTTACATGCGATAACAAAAGCTCAACTATAAAGTATATTAATATACGAGACAAGACTACGCTTGTAATATAACACTTTTCCAATCTCGAGTTAAACCTAAAACCCGACAAACATTGACAGTTAATAACGGGGGTTAACCGGGAGGTATTAGTGACGGTACGGGGTACCGTAGAATTTGTGTTGTTATACAGTATGCTAATCAGTAGCATTATTATTGTATAGACTGTTAGAGACGACACACGGAGCATAGGATCTTGCTGATTCATACTCCACCGTAATACACCAGGGTGAACGGTATTTATTATGTGGCTTGATGTCTCTGAGGACTTCCTCAGTTTAGACATTGTGTGAAAATCTGTGATAAGATTGAATGTCTGCTTGTGTGAATTAATATGCTTGAGTTGTGTATTAATGCTGCTTTATTATTACTGTCGTGCGATAACAGTACCGTTCGTATATATGAACATATTATAAAACGAACTAGCGGCAGTGATGCTATCTTGTATATGTAACATAAGGAACGTAAGTAAACGTTGTAGCATCAGGATAATAAGATATATATATATTATCTGAGACTTATATACGGAGCATTGGCCTCTTTAACGTCGCTCTCGTATCTAACACTGGATCCCGAGTCGACATACTCAGGATTGACTAACGACCTTAGTCTATTGTGTTAAGGAAAGTAATAAAACGATGCGATGGTATAGATAAGTTATCAAGAGGATGTGGCTCTTGCTGTGAAATGTGATCCATTAACGATACTAGGATACCGTGTGGTAACCGTAAGTATCAGGATAAATTTCCAACGAACTACAGATTGTTCGTAGGACGGAGACTCTACCGCTGGAGTGGCTACTGCCGTGGGTGACCCACCAAAGAGATGGGTAACTTGAGACACGTCGTTCTAATGAGACGTTGTCATTAGACATGACCGAACAATTACGAACGATTATAAAAACTCGTACATTAGGCGAACATTATTTGGGCGTGCATGCCAAAGACGAGAGTTCATACTCGTTTATAATTCTCGTTGTTTCGCCTTGTTGTTCATTGGTTATGCTGTGTGGTTATGTGTGGTATGTTGGTGGTGTTGATTGAATAAGTCGTTGTACTCATAAGTGTGTTGTGAATTGGATTAATTAAATAAACTGTACTTATATCTGTGTGTGAACTGGATGAGTCGAGTCACTGTGCTCGTGTGTGGATTTTGTGGATGGTTCGTCGAACGAGTCGACGTACTCAACTATGAACTTTCAGGTGTTGTTGGAGTGGAGTCTCCGTACTCATATAAGCGTTGTAACGCTTTCAGTGGTCCATTTCGATGCGATGTGTGGAGCCGGGGCTTATCTGTTATTTGAGTTTACTGCAATATATAATGTTGCTTTACAGTTTTAACATTAAACTATTTGCATAAAAATGGTTTGCATGCTCTCGACCAAATAACTGAATGGTCCGAGGGTGCATGACAGTCAGGTAATAGCATACTCAACAGGGGCTGATTCCATACCACAAACTATCATTGCAGGTATGCACCTTCCGGTGTCGGCAAAGAGAGTGACGCGCTGGGTAGTATGATTACAGTTATTCGAACATGCATTGTTGCATTTTGATACGAATCTAGAAACGTGTATAGGTTTGGATACTTAGGAAGCTCACTGTGAATGTATTATATTTTGGTTTGGGAAGTTTAGATCTATCTCTTGTTGTCACTGCGAGAAAATGTTTCGTATGTAAGAATATATCAGGAAGCACGTTATTACTCGTATGGGCGAGTAAGAACGGTGACACCAGTAGTTGAATTGTTGAGATTACCGCTGCGATTACGTTGTTAATTAAGATGATTAGGAGCCGATTAGAGTAGGGGTGTTACAAAAGTGGTATCAGAGCGGAGTACCGCTCTGATGACAAGAGATAGTAGGATTTATACAGTGAGCATAGGTTATGGGGATATGGGAAACGTTGTGAGGATACGTGACTTTGCGGGGTTGATGCAATGATTAAGACTTGCACACCATAGCCGTAGAGGCACTTCAATATTAAAAGACCGAGACTGCGGTATTAGACCGAGTTGAGGTTTAACCCGTCCTCTTGACTTATGTCAGGAAGAGGTCTGGGTAACAGTACTAAGGAAGAACACGGGGCAGCGGATGGTGGTGAAGGTTCAGCAACCCCAAGTAATGCGAGGACGGTATGAACCGCTCGCACTTGATGGGAGAACATCCCGGGGAATTTGCAATGGTACCCCACCCGCCGCAGCCCGTACCCTGGGTACTATCTAGTGAGACAATGAAATGAGAAACACCACGGAGATAACTCTCCTGATCGGAAAGACTCGATGTGGATGCTATGAGAATTATGTTAAATATAGAGAATAAGACTTTAAGTTATGATGAGCTGTGGCATAATGCCTACCATATGAGTATTAAATGAATATTAAAACAAGGTTGAGGAGATAATTTCCATAGGACTAATGGGGTTCGCTTGCTATAAGCAAAACAACCCTGTCCTATATCCAAGAAAGCACGGGTCAGTGCGCTTGGGGGAAAAGGAGTGGAAACGACGAGTAATGATTAGTTTAAAAGATATGTGACAGATGGAAGGAATTACCTTTTAAGTCTCATCCAAACCGGGTAACTCTAAAACCATGCAACACTGAAGGTTCAAGATGGCCCGACGTGCATGAGGAGAAATCTTAAGAACTGTAGGAACAAGAACTCGTTAAATTGCTATCATGCAACGCCTCGTGAGGAAAGTAAGACCTTACTACCATGACAAGCTTGTGGGAACGAGTGCGGGAGTGAGACTGTATAAATTTGAATAAGAACTTCTGACATGAACAGGAACCCGACTAGGGAATAGCACTGCACTGACACACCGTACCGGTGGTGCAGGCTGCATGGCGCACTTGCCATTGCAAGTGCCACACTAACCAAAGTACCAAATTTCAACCTACGCACTTGCTACAGCAAGTGCAGCGACAGTAAACTATTTCTAAAGGACCGAGTGGTCCAAGTGGTTACCAATAAACACTAAATTTATGTGAGTCCGTAATGCAATAAAGTAAGACATAGCCTTCTGAAGGGCAGAGGTACGAAACCCTCGGGTTGGAGGTCGATTAAACCTCGGAAGACCTAGCCGGTCTGACCATTAAACCTGAAAATAATACACCATTCCTAGTAGAAAATTAAAAGGAGAATAAATGAGAATAACAATAATTAATGCCTACAAGCCTAACCCCAGTGCCGGTATGGACATGAAACGTCAATCATTACCGGTGGGGAGTGACGGGTCTTAGGACCAGTGACCATGTTTAGAAGGTGCACGACACTCGTGGTTAAACCATTACCACTGAATTGCCAGAGGGCAAGAGGTGAGTTATACGAGTCAGAACTTTTCAAAAATATAATAAGGCAGAGGTGATGTGTGCAATAAAAAGGGCCGAGGTTATGCCCGCTACACACACCGGAGGTGTTGTTGATCCGTTATACTGCTAGACTCCCGTATGGAGGGCAGTGGATATAACAAAAAAAAGTGAAAATTGTTCGATGACGGAGATACCGTTACCTCAAAGAGGATGGAGGAGATATGAGTTGAATAAGAGTAAGAACTACACAATGAAGAGGAATGATTAGCGGAAACCACTAAATTGTGGGTATCCAATTGTAACCTCAGAGAAAGTATTAGAACCAACTAGGAATAAATTAAATAACAAGATTAACAGTCATTTAACTATCAGAATAAGTATTGAGTCTGAATACCGTATGGCATAGGCCTACGGAGGGATACCTTAGTACCACCAAAGTGACCCAAAACTAGGGGAAAAAGGGTGATGAATCACAAGTACTGATTAATATCAGACTAACGGGACGACCATAAGACAGGGGAAACATGAAGTGTCAACCTTTATCATGGAGTCCGGAAACACCATAAGGTGTAACCCAATAGATTGGGTGGAATTCGAATACTGGAAACTCATATCTGAAGGCGTTGACAGCCTAAGAGTGAACGGGAGAGATAATAAGTAGTTACTGATCCCCACTCACAATACCAGATGACGAGCGTGTGGAAATCAGAAGTAGGGCGATAAGTCGCAAACACCTATCTTAGAGAAATTGAAGGAAAGATACATTAATACAAGAACCATAGAACCTAATATTAGGGCCATTCTGACATTAAAGGTTAAGAATTGGCAACATAGTTACTCAAACATAAATTACCGAGACTAAGAGTACGATAATCACCGGGTACGAACGCTACGAGTGCACTAAACGAGACATGGGACGACCACACTCCTAGGAGCTTGTGGGCCTGACAGACTATATTAAGTTAGTTGGGTAAGTAGTAATGTATCAGTATGGTACCCCATGCATGTAAACGAGTAGTGTAGGACCCAGGAGGTAATCCACTCCGTGTCTAAGTCAGCGAATGGAACCCTGACTAGGTAAACCATGTAATGACGAGAGAGATCTCAGTCAAACTAGCAAGGTTAGGAAAATCAAGGATAGCTTGATAATAAAGTGACATAAGGTCGCAACTCCACAGTGGAGGAGTTAAACATAAGTTTTGGGGATTTTAGTAAACGAGGAAACTAAGGCCAATTTAATGGTAATGGCAAGTTGAACTCATGAATGAAAAGAGGAATTGAGGTATCTAAGGAAGTTATATTAGAGAAACCTTTGTGATATTAGATGCTACCCAAAAGGGGGACACAGAGAGAATTATACCACGCGCTGAGGGCGCCGCGATGATGTCGCATTAAATAATAAACCACATGCTCAAGTCATAAACGTTAGTATGTTAGTACCAATTAGGTTGAACAGAAAATGAATACCAAGCTAAAACCCACAGTCGTACTGTATGTTTACAACAGACGAAGGGCGAAAGCGAGCGTTATGAGAGATACTCTAAACTAGAGATTAGATACTCCATGCAAACCGCAATAGCGGATAACCGTCTAATCGACTGGTACATGGTGCGCAACAAACGACCATTAGAATAACTGTTAACCCAATTATGTTAGTATGAATTAGAACATGAAAGACCAGATAAACTAATGGATTCCCCTAATCGAGTAAAGGGATGAACCATACGTGTGGGTACTAAAATACCAAAACACTAGGGATTCGAGTTCACACCAGCAAAAGAGGACCTATAAGGTACCTACGGAATGAACTCATTCCTGAGGGAAAAACTTTGAGTCTTGAGGCGCCAGTAGTTGCGCATAGCAGACTCGTTTTGACATTTAAAGGAAATTACTACAAACACTAGGTGCTAGAGCATAGCTCGACAACCCTTAAACCGTAGTTCGGTTAGGGTAGGGTGACATGAACCCTTGGGAGTATACCATGAACATGTATAGGAAACAGAAAGAATAAATAAATAGCTAATTGAAATAATAAAAGTGTGTAACAAACAATACCACACAGTGAATAACTTACTCCATTCCCATAATTATGGAAGACCGTGTAGAAAACACCGTCACGTGGAGTCGAAACCGACATAAAACTACTACCTAAAAGAGGTAAACTAACCATAAAGTAGTTGGGCATACTGCTTGCGGAGCGAGTGGGCCCATATATTGCATAGGTTTGACATGCCTAGCAGGTTTGGGGAAAACAAATGATGTGTTTACATCTCCCGATCAAACCGTATATAAATAAACATACACCTAACCGAGATAGGCTGTATAGCCAGATGGACTAAAGCCGACCCTAGAAAAAAAGGGGGGTAATGAAATATGTAACACATTAGTGCACGAATAGATCCACAGGAATGGAACATCTTGAACTTATTACTTCAAGATGATATATATTCGTAGATTACGTGGGCGTAATCCTTTTAAGGGGGGTAGAACGCCTTAAACATACCGTACGTTGGAGTACGTAGCGCATGGTACACATGCTGCAAACACTATTATTGTACGTAGAGTACAAGTGTCATGATTGTGTTATATTACTTGAAGTAATACTGTGATGTATTATGTGTATGAACATAAATATATTTTAATTCGCATTAGTTATGGCGAATAGGAAAGGGAGTACAGATAGATTGTTCTTACCCTATTTCCGACTATTTACGCAAACATTGCGAACAATAGTCACATCACACCTAACTTGTTAGCTCTGATGTGAGAATTCAAGTAGGACTTTCTGTAGCCCTGATGAGAGATTTCGGATAGAAGGAGTAGCAAGCTCCGTATTATGTGATTTGTGACTCGGTATAAAACCGACTGTTTGAATGCGATAAGTGGATCGGCATGAGACCGATGTGTAATCTAGTAGAAGAGAATACTCTAGGTGTTGTATGAATAATAATAAGTCAAGAGAACTTGGTACACGGTTAGGATACATGATCTTATATGCCAATGACTAGATTAATTACACTAGTTGACTTGTGTATCTATAGAACGCAAGGTGGCAAATATCAAGAGGAAACAAGATTAGAAGTGAATAAACAATTGATTGATTGAAATTGACGTGGGAAGTTGAACTTGATCCTGGTCCGATCAAGGGAAACCAAACACAAATTGAGGTGGGGGATAGTTCAACACTGACGCTGACCACGTCAGGGTTGAATGATTCTCGAAACTTCCTACAAGTGGACACAGATATGAATAGAAATTGGAATTTAGGGCGTCACTCGAAGGGCCGTGGACCGTGGAGTCCTTCGTCATTAGACCGGTGTGTCTGCGAGTGACATCACCCATAGAACCGTGGACCGCAGAGTCCTTTGTCGTTAGACCGGTGTGTCTGTGGGTGACTAAGGAAATAAGGTGACTGCCCGAGGAGCCGTGGACCGCAGTGTCCTTCGTTATGATCAAACCGGTGTGTCCGCGGGTAGTAGACGTTGGTTGGGTTGGGGATCGCCAAGTCCTGGTCTTTAAGACTGCTTCCCTGTGAGTTGTCAACGTTAACTATATGTGCACACATACATGTGGAATGATGTGTGGGTATCCTCGCGAGATACTAACATATAGATAGGGATGCGTGGAGTATTCCTTGCAAACACCTTTGAGTACTTTATGAGATTTGCACCTTGTCTAGTGCTGTGTATTATGAGATTTGCACCTTGTCTAGTGCTGTGTATTATGAGATTTGCACCTTGTCTAGTGCTGTGTATTATGAGATTTGCACCTTGTCTAGTGCTGTGTATTATGAGATTTGCACCTTGTCTAGTGCTGTGTATTACGAGATTTGCACCTTGTCTAGTGCTGTGTATTATGAGTTTTGCACCTTGTCTGGTGCTGTGTACTATGAGTTTACACCTGTTGAATATGTACATAGTACCGCTGAGTACTTTTGGTTGATAAGTTGGATGTGCACCTCGTTTAGTGCTGTGATATGAATGAGTTTATACCACGAGTTGGCTATTTGATATGTACTGTATGTATAGACTAGGTCTGAACCTAGTGGGAGTTACTCCCTAGCAATGGACTGTTTGGTTACTTAGTGGAACTTGATTCCTTAGGTGAACTGTAGAGGATTAAGGACTTCGGGACGAAGCCTTTTTAAGGGGGGTAGACTGAAATACCCCTAATCTTTAAAATATAATTAAATGATCTATTAATGATCTAAGATGATTATTAAACATCTAAATATTATTGGGGAACAATCTAAAAGATCTCAACAAGGCAAAACACGCCTTAAGATCGGTAAAGCCAAAAATGTGCTTTAAGACACCATAAAGATTGTATGACCTCAAATAAGATCCAAAGTGGATTCCTAAGTATTATAATGAATCAAGGAACACAACAAAACCATTCTCAAGGAGAACTAAGCTCAGGAACACCCTGTGACACAAAAATGTGCGCTAAAACTCCTTAAAGCACGTTTTTGCGAGATTGCCTTTTAAATTGATTTTTAATGGGCTTAAAAATTATAATTATCCTTAAATATGATATATAATCATATTATATCATATTAGGAATTTAATTCCAGAAATTTACGAATTTTTACAAATTTAATATTAAAATATTAATAAAACCCTAAAGTGGGGCCCGCATGAGTCAATATTGACCAAGTATGGTCAATGGCCAATTAATTGACCCACTTGGACTATGGAGATCGGCAGGCAAGGAGGGAGGAGACAGCACACAATCATTAGAAGACAAATTGCTACCTAATATTCAATTTGCAATAGTAAAACCTACCTTTTTTCAATTATTCAAGCCTTTCCACTCTCTCCTCTTGCTCTTGTCCGATTCCAGCCTGCCCAAACGAGTTCCTCCCTTCCTAAGAAGCTCTCAAGTCTGGTTCTTGAGCATGGAAGGCAGATCTAACTCCTAAGCTCCTAAGGTAAGTGTTTTAAGTCATTTTTAGCCCTTTTTCTTCATCTCTTCACTACCAACACCTAAATTTCGTGGCTCATCAATTCCTATGGCTTATTCTCAGTGTTCTAAGGTTAGAACAAGAGCTAAACTCGTTTGAAGCAAGTAGAGGGACCAAGGTTGCTCAAAATTGCATTTTAAGGTAAAAATGTGCTTTAAGCTCATAACTTTTGACTCCCTTCGAGTTTGGCTGTGAAACTTTGGTCATAGCCTCATCTTCTTCTCCTTTTCATGTGGAATCTGTTGGTTAGCCATTTGGAGCAAGGGTGACCGAGATCCAAGAGAAATACTCTCTTTTAAGGCATTTTTCCAAGGTAAAACCTAATAACAAGGTAGTATTTCGAGATCTAACTATTTCCTATGTTAATATGGTGGATCTAACACCTTGTGGTGTGTTTGGTTCAGATCGAAACCACCTAGAACTTCCCTTGCATTTTTAAGGTGATTTTTGCCTTAAATCTTACATTAATTATTCCTTATGGTTAAGCTCAAGCTTGGAGTGTAACCATATCTTGTTTTTGTGTATTAAACATGTCTAAATCAAGTGGTGAATTTTCCTACAAGTGACCGAGCCTATACAAGGATAAATCAAGGTATAAACACCTTAAACTTATGATTTTTGTAATTTTTAAGCATATATATATATATGGCCGAGAGTGAATGTATATATATAGGTCATATTGACCTAAAAATGGAAAAAAATGGCTAAGATAAATTAAGCTAGTCATTTAAGGGATTTAATTAACATAATGGTCAAATTATGACATTATGTGGAAAAATAATTAAACCTAAGTGAGGCCGAATAAATGTGATATTTTGAGACATTTATTGTGTAATTTATTTGCAGTTCAAGGTTGTAATAAGGCCATGTCATTAGGCCATTTTAATTTAAGTTTATAAGCTTATTTAGTTTTATTTATGCTTATAATTAAAGTTGGGGCCAATTCATAATTATTAAGGAATTAGAAAGCCGTGGGTAAATTAAGAGCAATTTAGGGTTTTTAAATGAATTTAATAAGAAGTATAACATTTTATAAAGTTTTGGGTAAAAATTGTAAAAATAGAAAAGTATGGGGTGTTGTTGGTAATTACCGAAAGTTTGGGTCCCAATTGGTATTAGTAGTCAAAGTTGACTATGTAGGAGACCTTGACCAAGTTTGGAGAATTTAAGGAATTAAAATACTACCTTATATTAAGATAGTAATTAAATTGTAAAAGATTTATAAGTCTTGGGGTGGTATTGTGATTTCCGAAAACTAGGGGTACTAAATGGAGCTTAGTACAAACCTTAGATTATTAGGGATTTTTAGAAGTTGATTTGGGTAAATTTGGAGTTTATATGAATTATCTAGGTAATTATAAGATATTTATAACATTGTTACACATGGGTAACATATGTGGTAAAACCGAGATTTAGAGGAAGTATAAGGTTAATAATGATATTTATAACCTTTTGGTATGGTTTGGTAATTTTTGGGATTTTACATAAGGTTTTATGAAGATATATGTATAATATATAGTTTTGGTGATATTAGAAACTATATGTTTAAAAATGGGGTAAATTGGTGAATATAGAAAGTTAAGTGGTGGAAATTAAATTTAAATAGACCATGGGGTCTGCTCGGTATTTTGGAGAAATTATAACTATGGGTTGTAATATATTAAGGTTTAAGGATTATAATATAAGGTATACATTATAAGTGTAACAATGGAATATATTTTTGGGATTGATTTGTAAGTTATGGAAGTTGGTGGGAATTAATTAAAAACCGAGAGTTTAAGTGTTGTTTGGATTTTATAACAAAATATAACTATAGGTTATAATTGTTTTAATGACTTAAATGTCATAATATATGTTATATAACTATAATATAACATTATATAAATTATGTGGTGGATTTTGTAAATATTTGGGAGTTATAGGTGCGGTTCGGAAATATTACTATTTTGGAATGAAATTTATAATATGGTTTTTATGTTATAAGAGCTATAACATTTATAATATAAGAGGTATTCATCAGAAAGAATGAATATATATTATAATGACTTACCATATAATAAATAGCCCTATAATGCTATATATAAATAAATATATGTCATAGTGTGGAAAATATAATATAGTTCAATAACTATGTGTTACCACAATTAAAATGATATGAGATGAAGGGAAAAGAATTATAAACATTGGATATGGAATTCTAATGTTAAGAGTGTACATGAAATAATGAGGATTTATATAATTCAAAGTATTTGTACATATGAATTATACAACGTTACACTTAGAGAAACAAACCTTAGAAAAATAAATACTAAGGTGAAATGTATGGTTTATGACAAGAATCATACATGCAATATAGAAACAAACTATATGTTGTACAAACATACATTCGGTTACATGCGATAACAAAAGCTCAACTATAAAGTATATTAATATACGAGACAAGACTACGCTTGTAATATAACACTTTTCCAATCTCGAGTTAAACCTAAAACCCGACAAACATTGACAGTTAATAACGGGGGTTAACCGGGAGGTATTAGTGACGGTACGGGGTACCGTAGAATTTTGTGTTGTTATACAGTATGCTAATCAGTAGCATTATGTATTGTATAGACTGTTAGAGACGACACACGGAGCATAGGATCTTGCTGATTCATACTCCACCGTAATACACCAGGGTGAACGGTATGTTATTTATGTGGCTTGATTGTCTCTGAGGACTTCCTCAGTTCAGACATTGTGTGAAAATCTGTGATAAGATTGAATGTCTGCTTGTGTGAATTAATATGCTTGAGTTGTGTATTAATGCTGCTTTGTTATTACTGTCGTGCGATAACAGTACCGTTCGTATATGAACATATTATAAAACGAACTAGCGGCAGTGATGCTATCTTGTATGTGTAACATAAGGAACGTAAGTAACCGTTGTAGCATCAGGATAATAAGATATATATATATATTATCTGAGACTTATATACGGAGCATTGGCCTCTTTAACGCCGCTCTCGTATCTAACACTGGATCCCGAGTCGACATACTCAGGATTGACTAACGACCTTAGTCTATTGTGTTAAGGAAAGTAATAAACGATGCGATGGTATAGATAAGTTATCAAGAGGATGTGGCTCTTGCTGTGAAATGTGATCCATTAACGATACTAGGATACCGTGTGGTAACCGTAAGTATCAGGATAAATTTCCAATGAACTACAGATTGTTCGTAGGACGGAGACTCTACCGCTGGAGTGGCTACTGCCGTGGGTGACCCGCCAAAGAGATGGGTAACTTAGAGACATGTCGTTCTAATGAGACGTTGTCATTAGACATGACCGAACAATTACGAACGATTATAAAAACTCGTACATTAGGCGAACATTATTTGGGCGTGCATGCCAAAGACGAGAGTTCATACTCGTTTATAATTCTCGTTGTTTCGCCTTGTTGTTCATTGGTTATGCTGTGTGGTTATGTGTGGTATGTTGGTGGTGTTGATTGAATAAGTCGTTGTACTCATAAGTGTGTTGTGAATTGGATTAATTAAATAAACTGTACTTATATCTGTGTGTGAACTGGATGAGTCGAGTCACTGTGCTCGTGTGTGGATTTTGTGGATGGTTCGTCGAACGAGTCGACGTACTCAACTATGAACTTTCAGGTGTTGTTGGAGTGGAGTCTCCGTACTCATATAAGCGTTGTAACGCTTTCAGTGGTCCATTACGATGCGATGTGTGGAGCCGGGGGCTTATCTGTTATTTGAGTTTACTGCAATATATAATGTTGCTTTACAGTTTTAACATTAAACTATTTGCATAAAAATGGTTTGCATGCTCTCGACCAAATAACTGAATGGTCCGAGGGTGCATGACAGTCAGGTAATAGCATACTCAGCAGGGGCTGATTCCATACCACAAACTATCATTTTTGCAGGTATGCACCTTCCGGTGTCGGCAAAGAGAGTGACGCGCTGGGTAGTATGATTACAGTTATTCGAACATGCACTGTTGCATTTTGATACGAATCTAGAAACGTGTATAGGTTTTGGATACTTAGGAAGCTCACTGTGAATGTATTATATTTTGGTTTGGGAAGTTTAGATCTATCTCTTGTTGTCACTGCGAGAAAATGTTTCGTATGTAAGAATATATCAGGAAGCACGTTATTACTCGTATGGGCGAGTGAGAACGGTGACACCAGTAGTTGAGTTGCTGAGATTACCGCTGCGATTATATTGTTAAGTAAAATGATTAGGAGCCGATCAGAGTAGGGGTGTTACACCTGCAACTATCTTCGAACTCTCCCTCAATTCCTGGCTCAAACCCGGTCATCCATCTCCTCCCTCTCGGTCAATCTCTTCTTCTCGCCTCGATTCTCTTCCAAAAAAAAAACCAGCGCCCCCATTCTCTTCCAAAACCCAGCACCTCCACTTCTCCTCTGTCGCTCTTCTACGAATGAAACCTCCCATCGCCTTCACCCATTCTCCTTCATCGGTTCTTCATCTTCAAAAAAAATACCAGCAAACTTCAACTGTTTGGTGCTCGATATCTGAAAATCGACCTGATCTAGCAGCAAAGTCACCGCCACCAATCTCCTCGACCGATCTTCTTCGGTCTCACATTCGCCCTTCCTGCGATCTTGGTCAGTGGCGGCCTCTAGTTCTCAACCAATCTCATATTTTGAAACGGGGGTATCCGATACCACTACCCCTTTCTCGAATTTGGCTTGCACTTTCTGGTGGCTCACTCCTGGTCGCGATGTTCTTCCCTGTGAAAGGATTTTTAAGAAAAGAAGAAATCTCTTCCCCTCTTCCTCTTGTTACGATTTCCTTTAGTGTTTCCCTGATGTTTTGCTCCTCCATCTGCGATTTTGATGAGGTGCCCTGTTCGATCGAAGCGATGGCATGCTATTTTACCGGCCTTTAAGGTGTCGTTATCGCCGTCGACCTACTTCGCCACAGCTTCTATCCTTGTCGATTGGTTTGGTCTGTGTTCATATGTTTATTTCGATTGCATAATAATGTTCTTACTGTTTATTTGCTTCTCTGGAGCGTTCTGGGTTTTGGATTTAAATCTCCCCGGCGCTAGACGACTGTTTTGCTGATCGATTAGCTCCAGCGAGATTTCTCGCTGCCTGTTGCGCATTTTGTCATGTCTCGGTACTCATTTTGATCCCAGTGAACATATTGTTTCGTATGCTAATTGCCGTTGCCCATATACTTGACTGAGGTACTGCTCACCCCAAAACTCAGACGGAATCAGATTTACTTGGCTTGAAGAGCTTGGACTTCTTGCATTTCGGTTTGGCATCCTTGACTTGGCACCCACTCCTATGGGTTTGAAAATCGCAGCGGTCAGTTGTTCCTGATCATAACTTGATAATCTGCTCAAGAATTTGCCTTTTGCGCATGATGCGTTTTATTTGGAAACTCTACTCCACGGCCTTTTATTAACCTTTTGTCACGCTGATCAAATCTTTACCCAGTTGATGTTTGCAATTGATTCGGTGATTATTGATATATCGCCTTGAGATAACCATTCCTCCTCCGGCTGACTGATTTTTGTTTGGAGGCCAAAATTTACTGGCGCTGTTTTTGTTGTTGGGCAGGGGCAATTAGACCAAAATATCGATTTGGGTCCCCACCTTTTCCGGCCTTTTGGTGATTGGGGCCCACATGTCTCTTTAAGAGAGTTGGTTTTGGGCTTGAACCTTTTACTGGCATCGATCTTTCGCTATTTATTGGCTTACTTGAATATATTATTCATCCCCGTTCACATGTTTTGGGCTGAGGTACTGTGTAACTTGCGCTGGTCTTTCTGGCTGGGATTGACGTTGGCTTGGCAAGTAAAATGTGCTGGTGGACCGTGAACTCCACACTACTCTCTTGGGTTTGGAAATTCCATTTAATTTCTTATGCCTACGATCTGATTATGTTTGATTGCTCCTTGCGCATCGATACTGGTTTGGAAATTTGTTTGAGACTAGCATTATTTGACCCTCGCGCTTAGATAAGAACATGAACAGAGTTATAGTTGCCTTATGCTATAATTGTTAAGATAAATTATTCATCGGCTGGATGGTCCTTATTATTTCTTCATCTTAGATGGGAAATGATATAAACCCTTCTAGGTATGATCCCACATGACTCACAACCCCTATTTTGGATACTACACTTTGTTTGAGTCATAATCTAAGATGACAAATTAATTTGAGTAGCAACCCCGATGCTTGATTTATCTTACAATCCTTAGTATTTGTTGGCAGCTTGAAACTCTTTTCTATGTTCTCGGTTGGGGTGTGGGAGATGATTAGATTGCCCCCTTTCCTCCTATAGAGAGGGGCCGTATGATCCCATTGCACACACCCCAACCCATTTACATTTCATTACTAATTATTCTCGTACCTCTTTGTTTTTGTTCTATGACATGTACATATTGCTTGAAGAACAATGAACTGCTGGATTAAGGAGCTGTATCTTAGCTAGGACTATCGGGGTCTCCACTTCAAACATGTGTAACGGTTGGTGCACTTCTTGCTGATCCTTTCAGCTCAAGTGAGGCGGCGTCGATGCGACCCCCCATAGCAGCTTTAGATTTAAACTTTTCACTTGTATTTGTATCAATTTGTAATTCGTTTATTGTTCTTACTTTCAGTTGCAGTGTTGTGACTTATTCATTTTTATGAGTTCATCCCATAACTGTTACATTACTCTTGCTTGCAACTTTGCTTGACTTTTGAAAGATAGTAAATAGGATCAGACTAACAATTGGTTAGCAACCCACACAGTAGGACTTATCTTGTTGGTTTTTGAAAGTTTTAGATTTAAACAATTTTGATTCACCACCTAGATAGCTCTGATGATTCGTTCTTGTATATACATTTCTTGTGCTACTTCTGAAATTCATTTCATACGTACATAACTTAAGCTTTCAAAATCCATGTCCACATGTATGTAATTTCTCAGACAGATTCCTAATTCTTTTCTCACATATATTAGTTTTATTCGGATAGCTTTTGAAATCCATGTCCGCATGTATATTTGTTTATATAGCTTTGAAAATTCATCTCTACCTATCATTTGTTCATCATTCCTTGCCTATGATTTTGTAAATGTATGGACCGATTCTGTTTGGTCCCATGTAACTCTTGGCCCAAATCAAATTTTGTTCAGGCTCGGTTCATAACCAGCCAAACGGGCTGGAACAGGTGGCCCTAGAAAGCCAATCAGGTTGCCCTCTTAGTGCATTTTAGAAAAGCCTTAGGTTTGGGGTATCCTCAATGCATACGGGTCCTAGACACGGTCCATGGGAGGAATATCCGTTTCCCTTAAAATTTTCCAAATCATCCTCTAAAGTCAGAATAAAATTCACAATCAATCAATCATCTAATTCCAAATCAATTCAAAAAATCCAACGAGTCAAGCACCCTTCAAATCAATCTCTCACACTCTCTCACCAAACACTTCAAAATCACTATCTCATCAAACACACTTCAAAATCACTATCTCATCAACACACTGCAAAATCAATCTCTCTCATACTCTCTCATCAAACACTGCAAAATCAAACTCTCTCACACCCTCACACCAAACACACTTCAAAATCAAACTCTCTCATGTCTCACACCAAACACACTTCGAAATCAGACTCTCTCGCACTCTCTCATCAAACACACTCCAAAATCAATTCCTCTCACACTCACTCATCATACACTCTTCAAAACTGATCCTCTCATACTCCAAAACCAGATATCATTCATGAATTCTTCGAAATCAATGCTTTTCACATGTCAACACTAAATACTCTTCATACACTCATTAGACACACTACAACCTCACAAAGCATTTGAAACGCTTCCAAAGGTCCTAAGATCAAAATTCAAGTTCCTTCCAAACTCCAATTGTTTCATAGATTCAAATCCTCTTCCAATTTCAATTTCAAAGGCCAAGTCAAGCCCAAATTCTAAGACCTAAATCCAGTTCATTCATAGGGCCCAACCCGGCCCAATTTCAAAGGTCCGATTCGGCCCACATTTCAAGACCCTGATATCCGGCCTACATTTCAAGGCCCAAACCTGGTCCATCTCTAAGGCCCAAATCCGGCTCATTCGCTCAATTCGATCCCGATTTAGTTTCAAATCCAATTCAACTTCAATGCAAATTCAAATTCAATTTCAATCCAATTCAATCCAACTCCGATCCAGAATCAATCCGATTTCAATCCAATTCAATTCAAATTTCTTTTCATTCCCAATTCAATTCAACTTCATTTCAATCCCGAATATTTCTAAACATCATAAATCTCAAATTCCGGAAAACTTCAATCCCCTTGAAGTCAAGCATCTCGAATCTCTAAGTGTCTCAGCAGCTCAACAGACTCGAAGGTCTCAGCAGCTCAACAGACTCGAAGGTCTCAGCAGCTCAACAGACTCGACCGTCTCAATAGCTCAGCAGACTCGAACGTCTCAGCAGCTCAACAGACTCGACCGTCTCAGCAGCTCAACAGACTCGACCGCCTCAGCAGCTCAACAGACTCTACCGTCTCAACAGCTCAACAAACTCGAATGTCTCCGCAGTTCAACAGATTCGAACATCTCAATAGACTCATCAAATTCAAACACCTCGAAACCCTCAGCTCCTCAAAAAGCCGAACCCCTTGAATTTTGGTAATCCTTTTAAGCCCCAAATGTCTCACAGACCCGAGCGTCTCACAGATGTCATCATTTTAGGATTTCGAATATCTCACAGAGTCGAGCACCTCAAACTCCAAAACAAACTCGACAATCCATCAAGCCCCACGAAATGGCCACAAAACCCCATTGACCCCTCAAAGACCCAAAAGGTCAAAATCCTAATTCCTTCAAAAACCCCAAAACTCCCAAATCCCCAAAGCCGTGAACTACGTAAGGTCTGATCTCAACAGGGTGTTGAGTACGTAGGCAGCCCATCTAGGGTGCGACCCCATTCCAAACAAAACTCTTTTCCCCCTCTAAGGTGGCTTTCATATCTCTCAAACACTCAAACCTTCTTCGGCTCCCACAAACTTTAAACCATCAGACTTCAATCTTAATCATTTCCTCAACATCAGCATGTTCCCAATCTTTCATTCCATACTCAGCCGAATTCACTGGTTCCTCTTCTGGACGCTAGTTTGACAGAAAAGCTCGCCTCATCCACTCTCTTTCTCTCCCCCTGTCCTAATCCTATCCTTTGGCTTTAACTGAATCTCTTTAATAAGGTTTTGAAAGAAAGCAATCCCGACAATTGGAGACCGAGGTTTCCTCGGGCACCAATCCAAGGTCGTGGTCGTTGCCACTTCCAAGGGGTGTAACCCAGTGCGAACCCACACAGAATCTCTAGTATGATCAGATAAGTCCTATCCATAGGCAACAATCTCAGAGTCAATTAACGGTTCTTAGAACCCTCATCTTTCCTTCCTAGTTCCTTAGGTCAAACTAGGTGGCGACTCTAGTCAAATCCGCCTTATAGAGGCATAAGTCCGCGTGGAGCCCATTGAGAGCGGGTGTAGTGCACACTTGCACTCCCCTTTATGCTTTCTGGGAAAGACGGACGATGTAGTAGGTATTTGAGGGATGCCAGAATAACGGGTTTTCACCCTCCACAGAATGGCATATTTCTAGGAACTTGACTTTTCAGTCAGACCATATTTG
This sequence comes from Limonium bicolor, assembly GCA_023374045.1. Taxonomy (NCBI): domain Eukaryota; kingdom Viridiplantae; phylum Streptophyta; class Magnoliopsida; order Caryophyllales; family Plumbaginaceae; genus Limonium; species Limonium bicolor. The sequence goes on along the minus strand of CM041779.1, from coordinate 10,566,207 downwards.
CATAGACCCCCTCATACCGAAAAATCACCCTCCACAGAGGGTACCGACTTCGTCCGATTCTTCACAGTCAGGAAGGACCCTGATAGCCTAACCCTCATCGCGAAGACTGGATATTCCCTCTTTGACTACAAGAAAGCTCATGAGTGGGGGTCACGGTGGTTCGTCGTCGTTCCTCCGTCTGGCCGAGTCTTGGGTGTTCCGTACTCCGCTGAGGTCGGAAAAGGTCAGTTGATCAGCCCCCAAACCCCTCCGGCTGAGGTGCCCGTTTCGAAGATTCTGAGGGCAGTAAACAAGAAACTGCCAACTGTCGAGACGTTCTTTACAAAAGAACGCTTGTCTTCTCTGAAGACGTATCACAGTGAGTGCCCCTAACCTTTAGTACAAATCCTGTTATTCCTATTGGTCTTCTTATTGTTTTGGATATGTCGTATGTAGATTTCTTCCAGAAGGGGGATAAGATCGGCCCCTTCCATAGCTGGAATTTCGTCACCTTTAAAAATGGGGACGAAATTATTAACTACTATGATACGCTGGATGCGGCTACTGATGCGGCCGAGCAGCTTTTGGAGAGCGCTGCTCCGGCAAAGCGCTCCAGGCGAGAAGCTGGTGATGACCAGGTTGGCCATTTGAAAAAAAGAAGAAGAGGCTAGAGTCTCCTGATCGTGCTGGTGTCGGTCAGTCAGGTACATGGCATGTGAGCCCCAAGTCTGGGCGCCGTGTCTTCCTTCCCCTCACCCCTGGTTCAGGTTTAGACCTTGGTTCTCGCCCGGGGCGGGAGTCCGGTCATCCGACTCCTATTTGTGAGTTATTTCCTGATTTGATGGGTTACTTTTCCTCAGATCCTGCTCAGGAAAACACCCTGGAGGCCACAGACCTCTGCGTTGGTCCTTCGGCGGGAGAAGGTTTTGTTTGCTTTGCCGCCCTCTCCAGTCTTTTAAGTTTCCTTCTTTTTTTTGGTATTCTTTTTTCAGTTTCACTCTTCTGGCTCTAACTGGTTTTATCATTGCGGCAGCCACTGCTCCTGCGAAGAGAAGATTAAAAAAGAAAACAACATCGAAGCCGAAGGCCGTAGAGCCACAAACCTCTGGTGATCCTGAAGCTTCAGGATCATTCTCTATTGACGTTACTGCGGCCGTGGATGCGGCAAGGGATAGAGCAATGGAGTATCGGCAGGTGCCGGAGGACCCTGAGCTCCGAAGTAAGCAAAGAGAGGATTATGCAGCCTCCTCTTTGCCGGAGGGTCCTGAGTCCCAGGGTGAACAGAGAGAAGGCTACATAGCTTCCTCCTCCTCTTCCCCTCCTCCTCCTGCTCAGGAGTCCTACACCGGTCCCTCCCAAAAGGAAGGGTGGTTCTACCACTGCGGGCACCCTCTTCCTTTGATAACCTGTGATGCCGCCAAGTATTCTTCTGTCTGGAAGGAGGCAATCAAGAGATCCGGCCATCCAGACGGGATCTTTGCTCCTCCAGCAACCTTCACTGCCACCAAGAAAAGGCTGCGGATCGGAGATGGGGGGGCGGATGCTATCATGCGGCATTCCCTCCCAGCAAACGAAGTGTTTGACATGATGTGGGGGGGAATCTTTCAGGTTAGGATGCATGTTACTCTCATGTCTCTTTTTTGTTTCATCTTTGGCCTTCCCCTGACTTTGTGCATTGCATTGCTACTTTTTCCTTTAGGTGATGTCCATGGCCCAAAGTGCTGAGGTTCACTTTGGTAACCTTCGATCCAGGCTCCGCTATAAGGAGAGCCGGGCCAACAATGTTGAAGAGGAACTGAAGCTGTCCCGCTCTTCTCATGACGCCTATATTGACCAGGTTGAATATGAGATCGATTGTAAGGCAAAGGAGAGGACTAAGGCAATCAACAAGGACCTGCAGTTGTCCCGGCGAGAATGCGAACGCCAGCGTGACGAGTACGAGCTGCAGTTGAAGAAAATCCGAGAAGAGAACTTTTCTCTAAGGAGCCGGATCAAGGAGGCTGATAATACATTGATTGAGGTATGGAATCATCTCTCGTTTCCCCTTAAGGATAAGCTAATTTGGCTCTTCTTTGACCTGGTCAATATGCTGGATCAGGTACGCTCCATGCATCGGAGCGAAGTGAACAATTTTCAGAGCGAGGTAAATAAACTTCAGGCTGAGAAGGCCTTTTTCTATCAGAAGGGGAACTCTTTTAAGCAGGAGGCTGAAGCGCTTGGGCTGGAGAAGCAAGCTCTTCAACGAGAGAATGAAGCTCTCGTGAAAGAAAAAGAGAAACTTATGCAAGAACTTGACTGTCTGCTGGAAGAAAAGGCCGCGCTAGAAGAGCAGTCAAGGTCTTCCTTTGATCAAGAGAAGCAGTCTCTGCTCCGGGATTATTCTCTTTTGGAAGAAGAGAAGAAAACCCTTGCTGCGGATAAAGCCGCCCTGATAGAAGAGAGGGCGAGGCTGGAGGAGAAAGTGAGAGAGCTGGAGGAAGCTAAGTCTCGCTCTCAAGCCGAGAGTACTGAGCCATTAGGTCATGGTAAACTTTCAGGCCTTCAACGTTTTCCTCTTTTATTTTTGGCCCTTTCTTCTTCTTACTCTTTTTTGTTCCGGCTAGGCATGAGTGCTGCCAACTTACTGAAGCACGTCACCCAGTTGAGCGGACGGATAGCCCGTGCAAAGGAGGAGCTGTCTTCTGCCAATTGTGAGCGCGACAAGTACCAAGCCCAAGTCTTGACTCTTGAATCTCAGGTGGCCAGGCTTAAGTTGTTTTCTCGGCAATCTCAGGAGGAGATACAGAAGCAAGGCACCATTAATGCTCATCTAAAGGAGTCCTTTGCCTCCCAGTGCCGCCGGATTGTTGACATTTGCCAGCAGATTGTTTCGGATCACTCTCTTGGGAAAGGAGAGTTACTGGATGATGATCTGTACAACAAGCTGGAATTCAAGGCTGTTGCCCAGAAGTCCAACTTCTTCTTGGAGCTCGAAAGGTTCTGCCGTAGTCCTGGAGAGACATGTTTTGGCGCTGGTGAGGCCTCATTCCTTCCAGCCGGAAGCAATATCCTGCCGTCCGCCGGAGGGGTGCAACGTCTTTCCAGGAAGTCCAAGTCCTCTAAGAGCGTTGCTGGTAGCGGCAATAGGCTGTTGACTGCCGAAAAAGAAGTTGTAGAAAAAGTAGAATAGACGTTTTTTTTAGAGTAACTCTTGTTCCGGCATGTATTCTTTGTGTTTTGCCGAATGATCGTACTTTTTGTAATTGTTTCTACCCCATACTTTGGGAGGAATATAAGCTATATTTTTTACCATCCTTAGCTATTTGTCCGCCGGAGTACCTCTTTTTGGCCGAATTTTTTATTGCCGCGATATTTCTTTTTCTTTCCTTTAACGGTGCACGTACGGTTATCTCACGTAAGTTATGCCAGTTTGGTGTTTGTTCTTATAACACAAGGGGCTTACGGCTTTTGACCTTGGTTCCAGCCGGATCTTCTTTTTTTTTAATGTATGGTCGTCTTATGGTTCCTAGCCGGATTTTTTAGGTTATGGAGTATAGGAACCTGCGGCCTGTTGGCCGACGCCTATCTTCAAGGCATGATAGTTTGCGGCTCGCTGGCCGGATGTTTCTTTTCAAGGCATGAAAGCCTACGGCTCGTTGGCCGGTGCTTACTTTCAAGGCATGATAGCCTGCGGCTCGTTGGCCGGTGCTTACTTTCAAGGCATGATAGCCTGCGGCTCGTTGGCCGGTGCTTACTTTCAAGGCATGGTAGCCTGCGGCTCGTTGGCCGGTGCTGTAACACCCCTCTCCATAATCACGATATAATCCCTCACGTAGCAATAAATAAAACGTCTCGCAGCGGAAAAATAAATAACAATTACAAAACTCACATGGGTGTCACCGGCCATTACTCGCCCATGCGAGCAACGTAGCCATACCACATCCAACTTCCAAAATAAACAAACTGCTAACCGCAGTGATAACGAGAAACTCCTATACATCAAACTAAGTCCATAACCATAAACATTGACAAGTGAGCGTCTACCCAATCCTGAAAAATACATAACCTTACCATAAGACCATACACCATCTTCATTACCATACAACATCTCCAACTACCCTGTTCCTGCTCTTCAGCTCCGACAATGATCAACAACCTGAAATGGTGTAGTATCAGCGATAGACGCTGAGTATGCCGGGCCTGGACCCTAATGGTCACTTGTCATTTTAACCATCTTATTATTAGATTGGTTTCATGCTTTTCCTTTTTACAGTTATAATCAAAACTGAAGCATAAATGTATAATATACATAATCAACCATCCAAATATTCATAAACATTAATCATCCATCCAAACCAAACATTCATAGAATATTTCAAGCAACATTTGTATACCGAACGTATCGAGCAATAACAACAATATTTTGTACAATGTACAATCGCCGTAGTGTTCACCATCCACTGTCAATTTATTTTAGTTTGGCTTTCAAGCCCCGTCCATATGTACAATGTACATTCGCCGTAGCGTACAGTTCCCATAGTTAATTTACCTTAGCCTTGTAGGCTCCATCCAACCATGTTTAATTAATGTCAGTAGGGCGTCATGTTAGGACAACCCGATAACCTCACCATGGACAGTAGTCCCCCGTACACACAAAGGTGCTCATTTCGCCAGAGGTCCGGAGGCCCCTGACTCACTTATGTCTCGTAAGACGTCCATAAAAAGGCCGTAGCCACCTGATCCACAAACCTATTTGGGTTCGTTGGATATAACCTGGAGCGGAATCCAATTAGGAAACCCCTCAGTGATCACAAATGCGCAACCAAGTAGTTCGTAAACTACCGGGATTCCTCACCTCAATCTCATACCATCACTCTCTCATAATGTTTAAGATCTGCTCTTAGTCTTATGGAGAATATATTTATTAACCAGCGGCCCAATGGGTCTCGCATACCTAGAAGTCATCTAGGTTATACTTATGTTAGAGATCCATGCTCTAGAGACCGACAATGTCGTGACTCGTCCCTAAGTGTTTTACTTAGGTTACTATATACTCAATATTAATATCATGGTATTATATCAAGTAACCGTCATGTCATCACAACGCATATGTATGTTTATATAAGTCGATCTATAGTCGACGTAGTGTTAGTCCCGTAGGACGCCCGTGCATAAATAATTAATGCATCAACACTTAAACACATACATGTAACACACAAGTTATATCAACCAAATCCGAGCCCAAGGAGCAACCTTAGGTCAACTCGGCAAACCCCTTTACATACCGTTCACCCTGACAGTATTACGGTGGAGTATGAATCAGCAAGATCCTATGCTCCGTGTAGTCCGCTAGCTCGTCAAGCGTCCTTGTCAGAAGTATACACTAAACGGTAATACAAACTATAAGTCAGTCTCCATGACTAACTACATCCGGTATTTCCGAATAATAAGTAACCCCGACAGTTCACCCCTGTTTGCTACAGTTTTGTTACGGGTTTCTCCAAAACAGTCGGCTTGTTACTTAAAACTCAAACGTCATAACACTTTAACTGCTAAGTTTAATTCGTTGTATTTCTTTTAACCTTATCCACCTTCTAGTTTAGGTACATAACCTATAGTTGCATGTATGCATGCATGATTATTATATTGTACTATTTTTTTTCCATATTGTATTATTTTCCCACCATTCCTTATTATGCCATTTATTTTATAATTCATTATCTTTAGCAAATAGTATTTGCATCCCAAAAACTCATAACATATAGTTTGTAACTATATATATTTTTTAATTAACCACCACCATTAAATCATACGGTTTCCAACCAAAATATATGTCCACCTTATATACATTATCCTTGTGTATGTGTATGTATATATTTTTTTTTACCACGTAGGTAATTCCCATGAGTTTGATAAACTCTTATATTTTATGTTACTTTTTATCATCTTTATTAGATGATTTTTTTCTCATTAGTTGTATCATATTGTACGACCTATATTAAGATTATTATCCTAACATGAGTAACATTTCACGTTGTACATTTACAACTCCTAAGGTTTATTACATAAGTACCTTAGTTTATAAATCCCATTTATTTATAGTTTGTCACACTATTTTATGTGAGTACCCTTCCTTATATTAATTCCATCTAAACCACCTTAATACCATTTAATTGTCATAACATTTATGACATTGTAGACCATAGTCTAAAATTCATTTTCCAACTCTTATTAATTCGTATAGCCCTTGAATTTATTTAAATTCCCTTTTTGACCACATAACATTATGTAATGTTACACCAAAATACTAATACCATTTGATATGATATTTTTATTTCCTTTAACCTATAACTTATAGTTTTTATACAAAACTATTGTATATTGCCTCATAGGCATATATTAAACCTTATACTTTTCCTTAAACCATAATTTCCTTTATTTACCAAATCACCCCTTTCTTTCACCATGTTATATATACCATTCAATATAACATTTCTAACTTATAAAAGAGTATAACCTATGGTTATCTTTCATAAATTCCGAATAGACCTCATTATACATTTTATTTATTATTAGGCCCATTTTATAACATATAGTTTGATAATATCATTAAAACTATATATTATAAATATGTCTCAACAAATACTCTTATATAATTCTGAAAATCACCAAATTCCACCAAAGGGTTATAAATATCCTTGTTAACCCATATACTCTTGGTATTTACCATTCCACCATCTATTTTTCTCCAAAGTGTCATAATGACATAATAACTATATATACATATATAGTTTTAATTCCAAAAACAACCCATTAAATTCCTAAAAATTCCTAATAGCCCATGGGTGTTTTAAAATACCATTGTACACCCTTTATTTTTGGTAATAACATATTTACCACATATGTTATAAAATATTACCATTAAATACCTAACTTACTATAAAACCTTAAGTAAGTTATCTAACTTATTTATTTTGGTCAAGACCTAGCGTATGGTCAATGTTGACCACCTTAATATTTCCTTGACCACCAATTTCTTATATTTACGGTTTTAACCCTTAAGTTTCCAAAATTCACCATTTAACCCCAAAACTTTATAAAATCTTATAAACTTTATTTTAACTCCTTTTTAACTCTAATTTTCGGCCTTATTATTCTAAAGCCCCCAAATTTAATTTAATTACACCTAAGACCCCATTTCATTTCGGTAATAATTATATATCACCTAAACTTAAATAAAAGCTTGTAAATGCATAAATAAAATGGCCTAAAATACATGGCCTTATTACAAACATTTGCTCACAAAATAAATTACACATAAATGTCCCAAAATACATATACAATTTCGGCCTCACCATAGATTCCTTGTTTAATTACCAAACTTCCACATAATGTCTTAAATTTGACAATTATGCTTGTTTAATTAGTTATAAAATTTATTAAACCATTTCTTAAACATTTTAAGGTCAAATAAGACCTTATTTACCTCTTCACTCACGGCAATTAATTAGGAATAGCTTAAACTTGTATTAATGTAACAAGTTAAGGTTTTAAGTGATTTATACCTTGATTTAGCTTAGGTAAAGCCTTGTTTGGTTCGGCCACCTTGAGTAGGAATTCTCCACAGCTTGTTTTACATGTTTTCAAACAGAAAACAAGGTCTAGTTAGTCTCTAAGCAAGATCTAACCATAAGGAGTAATTTAATGTAAGATTTGAGGCAAAAATTACCTTAGAGTGCAAGGAAAGTTCTAAGTGTTTTCGACCTGAACCAAACACCCACAAGGTTAGATATCCACCATATTGACATAGAAATAGTTAGATCTCGAATTGCTACCTTGCTATTAAGTTTTACCTTGGAAAATGCCTAAAAAGAGTATTTCTCTTGGATCCGGCCATCCTTGCTCCAACTGGCTAGCCAACAGATCCCACATGAAGGAGAAGAAATAGCTATGGCCAAAATTTCACAACCAACTCGAAAGGAATCAAAAGTTATGAGCTTAAAGCACATTTTTACCTTAAAATGTAGATTTGACAACCTTGGTCCCTCTACTGGTCTCAACCGAGTTTAGCTCTTGTTCTAACCTTAGAACACTGAGAATAAGCCATAGGAATTGTTGAGCCACGAAATTTAGGTGTTGGTAGTGAAGAAATGAAGAAAAGGGCTAAAAATGACTAAAAATGACATTAAAACACTTACATTAGGAACTTAGGAGCTAGATTTGCCTTCCATGCTCAAGAACAACCTTGAGAGCTTCAATGGAAGGGAGGAGCTCGGCTGGGCAGAAGGGAATCGTGCAAGGAAGGAGGAAATGAGTGGAAAGGCTTGCATTATTTGAAAAAGGTAAGAATAATTAAGCTTTTTACTATTCTTGTTTGTATTAGGTAGCATTATTGCCAATCAATGACTTATGCTGTTCTCCTCTCTTATTTCCAGCCGGCTGCCATGGTCCAAGTGGGTCAATTAATTGACCATTGACCATACTTGGTCAATATTGACTCATGTGGGCCCCACTTTAGGGTTTTATTAATATTTTAAATTAAATTTGTAAAAATCTGTAAAATTTGGAAATTAAATTCCTAATATCATATAATATGACATTTATTATTTTAAAGGTATTTATAACCTTTTAGCCCATTTAAAACCAATTTAAAAGACAATTCCACAAAAACGTGCTTTAAGGAGTTTTAGCGCACATTTTGTGTTGTCTGGTGTTTCTGAGCTCCGTTTTCTTTGACAACGGTTTTGTTTGTTCCTTACATGATATTTGATCATGTAATTAAATTTTATATCATTTAGAGGTCATTAGACCTTTAAGGTTTCTTAGAGCACATTTTTGCCCTTTTTGACCTTGAAGCATGAAAGTGCTTTTTTCCTTGTGTTGGAGTGTTGCCCAACAATTATAATATGTTTAATATTATGTTAATAGACTTAGGACAAATTTTTAGGTCCTACATAGTCCATTTGGGTATTTATTTACCCTTAACAGTTAAAGGGTGCAACATCTTGTTTTATGTTGACCACTGTTGTTCTCAGTTGACTTTTAAGGCATGTTTAGGCCTTAATTAATATGATTTGATATTTAATCCGTGTTTAATAAGTTTGGGGTATTTCGGTGCTTACTTTCAAGGCATGATAGCCTGCGGCTCGTTGGCCGGTGCTTACTTTCAAGGCATGGTAGCCTGCGGCTCGTTGGCCGGTGCTTACTTTCAAGGCATGATAGCCTGCGGCTCGTTGGCCGGTGCTTACTTTCAAGGCATGATAGCCTGCGGCTCGTTGGCCGGTGCTTACTTTCAAGGCATGGTAGCCTGCGGCTCGTTGGCCGGTGCTTACTTTCACAGGCATAGCCTGCGGCTCGTTGGCCGGTGCTTACTTTCAAGGCATGATAGCCTGCGGCTCGTTGGCCGGTGCTTACTTTCAAGGCATGGTAGCCTGCGGCTCGTTGGCCGGTGCTTACTTTCAAGGCATGATAGCCTGCGGCTCGTTGGCCGGTGCTTACTTTCAAGGCATGATAGCCTGCGGCTCGTTGGCCGGTGCTTACTTTGCTTCTTTCCAAAAAATAACATCTTTTATTGAAGAATCACAAATTTTTACACGTAAAACTTTTTTAGACATTCTCCATGCCAAGAATGCGGCAATTCGTACCCCTCACTATTTTTCAGGTGATATGAAGCTCGTCTCGTCCTCTGGTGTATGATGTATGGTCCTTCCCATTGAGGTTCCAGCTTCTTAGGCTGCTTAACTTCTCGGAGAACTAACTCTCCTGGGGCGAAACTTCGTTCTTTTATCCTCTGGTTGAAATATCGCTCTACCCTGGACTTTTCTTTTGCCATTTTTACTGCGCGGCCATCCTAGTCTCTTCGAGAAGGTCCAGGTGGTCCTGTACTCCCAGATTGTTGACTTCTTCAACATACGATTCCCATCTTATGGATGGCACCACAATTTCCGCCGGCATGACGGCTTCCAGTCCATAAGTCAGCCTGTAGGCGTCTCTCCTGTCGGACCCTTTCCGTCGTTCTATATGACCAAAGGACCTGGGGTAACAATTCTGCCCACTTTCCTTTTTTCTCATCAAGCTTCTTCTTTATTGCCTTTACTATCTGCCCATTCACATTCTCGACCTGCCCATTTGCCTGAGGGTGAGCTACTGATGCAAATCTTAAGTCGATCTTCCATTCTTCACAGAATTCCCGGAAGCTTTCGCAATTGAACTGTGTTCCATTATCAGTCACTATTGCCTTTGGTATGCCAAACCTGCACACCACATATTTCCAGATGAATTCTTGTGATTTCCTAGCCGTGATGGAGATAGTGGGCATTGCCTCGACCCACTTTGTGAAATAGTCGATGGCAACGTACATGAATTTGAACCTCCCTGGCGAAGCCTCCGGAAATGGCCCCACAATGTCCAACCCCCACATAGCAAAGGGAATTGGGCAGAGAATGGATTTTTGTTCTGCCGGAGGAGTATGTATTTTGTTTCCATGCTCTTGACATTTGCGGCATTTTTGTATATACCCTTTGCAATGCTCCATCATTTTTGGCCAAAAAATCCAAGTCTCAAGATTTTGTGGGTTGTGGTTCTTTCTCCCTGGTGATTTCCACAGATCCCATCATGCACCTCTTTTATTAATTCTGCCCCTTCGGCTGTGGTAACACACTTTAACGCTGGCCTTGCGAAAGATCGCTTATAGAGCTGGTTATTTTCAATAAAAAATGATGCAGCCCGCCTTTTTACCGTCCTGGCCTCCTTTTCTTCCTCCGGCAACTTTCCCCGCCGGATGTAATCCATGATTGGGGTCATCCAAGACTCTGCTTTATCATTTGGTTCCAGGGAAAACACTTGAGTTTCGTCTACGCTTGATGTAGCCTTAACCTCCAACCATACCTCATTGGGTACTTTTTCGGCCATACTTGCCAACTTTGCCAAGGCATCAGCTTCAACATTTTCTTCACGAGGGAGATGTTTCAGTTCACATCTTTGGAAGTTCGCTTTTAGTTCCTGGACTTTGAGCAAGTACTTCCATAGCTTTTCTTCCTTGACCTCATAGATGTTGTCGCTTTGTCTTGTTACCAACATGGAATCTGAGTATACTTCTAATTCTGCGAGAGTTTTTAAATTTTATGAGGTTTGTTTTCAATATGATTATAGGAAGGAAAAAATAAAGAAAGTATCTTCCTATGGAACCTGTTGCCCCTAGGGCGGTAGCCACCTCCAAACCCCAAATCAGGGCTTCGTATTCTGCTTCATTGTTGGTAACATCGAAATCTAGCCGGAAGGCGTAATTTAGACTTTGTCCATCCGGCGTTTGCACTACTATTCCGGCTCCTGCCCCATTTTTGCATCGGGCTCCGTCAACCAGGATGGTGTATGAGTTTTGGAGCTGTTTCTCTTCTTTTGCAAAGTTTGTCTCTGTTATGAAGTCCGCCAAGGCCTGTGCCTTAATCGCTGTTCTGGGTAAGAAGTGGATTTCATACTGCGTTAGCTCCACTGTCCAGCTCACCATCCGGCCGGAGGCGTTTGGATTGTTAGCTATTTGTTTGAGTGGCCAGTTGGTTCTGACAAAGATTCGATGCGACTGAAAGTAGGGCCGCAACTTCCTTGATGCCACCACTAATGCAAACAGGATTTTCTCTATATTTGTATAACGCCCTTCTGTCGGACTCAAAATTTTGCCAGTGTAATAGACTGGTATCTCCCTTTTTTCTTCCATAATCAGGACAGCTGCGACTGCCCAATCTGTCGCGGATAAGTAAAGGTAGAGATCCTGGCCTGGGGCGGGTACGCCCAACTTAGGCAAGTCTCGAAGCATTTCTTTGATCTTTTCGAATGCGTCTATACACTCTTGTCCCCATTGGAACTTGCTGTTCTTTCTCAGGATGTTGAAGAACGGGATTGATTTTTCTTGTAGCTTGGAGCAAAACCTGCTTAACGCCGTGAGTCTCCCATTCAAGGCTTGGACATCTTTTATATTTCTTGGAGGGGAGAGGTTGAGGATTGCCTGACTTTTTTCCGGATCGACCTCAATACCCCGCTGTCCAACGATAAAGCCAAGAAACTTTCCCTTGGTTACACCAAACACACATTTCTCTGGATTCAGCTTGATTTGGTATCTGTCCAGAGTGTCGAACGTTTCCTCTAAATCCTTCATGTGTTGCTCCTTTGACGGACTTTTAACAACTATATCATCAACGTAAGCTTCCACATTTCGAGCGATTTGCTGACAAAACACTTTGTCAATCATTCGTTGAAAAGTGGCCCCTGCATTCTTTAGGCCGAAAGGCATTACTTTGTAACAGAATGTTCCGGCTGAAGTAATGAAGGAAGTCTTTTCCGAATCATCCTCTTTCATTTTTATTTGATTATAGCCGGAGAAAGCATCCAGAAAACTTAAACACAGAACTCTGGGCAGTTGAGACTACTAGTCTATCTATTGATGGCAGGGGATAAAAATCCTTAGGACATGCATTATTTAGATCTGTGAAATCTACGCACATTCTCCATTTTCCATTTGTTTTTTCACCATAACAACATTAGCCAACCAGCGTGGATACGCAACCTCCCTGATGAATCCGGCTTTGAGGAGTTTTTGGACCTCGTTCGTGCGGCTAAATCTCTCTTCCCCTATTACCCTTTTCCTTTGCCTGACCGCCGGATGCTTGGGTCTACCCTAAGCTCATGCCGGATAACGCTTGGGTCTATACCAGGTATCTCGTCCGTGCTCCAAGCGAATGTCGCCCTTCTTTTTTCCAGGAACCTCATTAAGTGAGTTTGCTCTCCACTGTCAAACGCAGTTCCTATTTTAAAAAATTTAGAAGGGTCAGATTTTAAATGTACCTCTTTGGGGGATCTTGGGCTGTTCGACATTCTTCTTCCTTTTGATCCGGCCCTGTGGAAGAGGGTAACTTTCCCTTGAATTCCTTGTCCGAACCCACAGTCTTGACCACTTCCTCACTAGGAAGGTGTCCATGATGCGGACTTCACACATTCGGGCCATCTTTTGGCTTTCTCTTATCGTAACCACCTTTCCGCTTGAGGTTAAGTACTTCATTTTTAAGTGATGAGTGCTGTGGATGGCTTTGAAAGCATTGATCCCTGGCCTTCCAAGGTACATGTTATATCCAAAAAGACCTGGCACAATAAAAGCCGTGAGCCTTTCTGTTCTTCTTTCGTCTCCCTGCCCCAAGGTCATTGTGAAATCTATACTGCCGGAAGACGTGGTAGAGACACCTCCTACAAATCCTCCTAGAACCGCCGAGTAGGGCTTGATCCGCTCTTCAGGCACCTCTAACCTCTTAACTGTTTCGGCTGATATGACATTTGCTCCAGCCCCACTATCGATTAAAATTCCCTCCATCATCCGATCATTTACTTGTGCACGAATGACAAGTGGATCGTTGTGTGGGTATAGGACTCCATCTTCATCTTCATCGGAGAAGAAAATTGGGGGAAAGCTTTCTTTTTGGCGATTTTCCTCTCCGGGAGTTCCTGATGTACTTGATGAATATGCCTTTTCCTTTCATTAGGGGTTAGTGGTCCTACCTCTGAAAAAGTCCTGTGAGTTTTCTTAGAGGAAGTTTTGTTAGCTTTCTTTTTTGGGAAAAGAAGTTTTTTACAGTAAAGAATGTGAAAAGAATGGAAATTTTATTTCTCCTTTCGGCAACATGATCTTTGACAATCTAAGTGATATAAAATTTCATCTTAAAGCAGACTGCAAATTGTAATTCCGGATTTTTGTCCTGAATAAAAGGAAGAAAAACTTTTACTTTCCTTTTTCACAAACCTGTTATCATCCCCACTGATTTGCCGGGGTCAAGCCTGGGGTGAACCTCTTCTTCATGTCGCCCTCGGTGTGCATTCTGGGTACCACCTTGTTGGCCGCTGTATTGCCTTTGTGCTCCAGCTACATGCTTTCCTTTCTTCTTATTCTCCTCAATGACTCGGAGCTCTTTGGCCAAGGTAGCACAGTTCACGGTTCGGTGGCTGCGATTCCCGTGATACTCACAAAATGCAACCGGAATTTCCCCCTGTGGCGGCCTCCTAGGCTGGGGAAGGTATCCCTCCCTCACTGCAGCAGCATACTTCCCCGGATCAATGTAGACAATGGTTCTCGCTCCCTGATGCTGTGCCCCCTGAGAGGAAGATCCGGCGGTGGATTTGCCATAATATGGCTTGTACCTTGACCCTCCCCTTCCGGCGTTTCCTCCATGTCCCTCTTTCTTTTCCGGCACCCCTGCGGCTTTGAAGTTGTCCGCTAGGTCCTTGGCCTTGTTTTCTGCTATCTCAGACTTCAAAAAATCATGGATCATTTCAGCTAACTCTCCATGAGTTTTCGGCGCCTTCGTTGCGATTTTTCCAGCTAGTCGAGGCTGAGCTAGGCCGTTTCCAAAGGCCTTAATCAAGATCTTTTCATCAACATCATCGATCTCCGCGACCTTCTTATGGAAGCGCTCGCTGTACTCCTTCACGGTTTCCCCTTTTCGCTGCTTAATGTCCATCAACTCTATTGTTTCTTTTTTAACCCTCTTACTCGCAGCAAAGTATTGCTGGAAATCTTCGATCAGTTGCTTGAAGCTCGTGATGGACTGTGGCGGTCTCGTGGAGATCCATCCCAATGCTCTCCTTGAAAGCGTTCTGGGGAACAGATTGCAGAGGGCGAGGGAGCTAATCCCCTGAGTGTTCATGGCGAACATGAACTTTTTGATATGCTGAGCAGGATCTCCAGTCCCGTCATATTTCTCAATTGCTGGGGCGACAAAGTGCGGCGGGAGTTTTGCCTTCCTTATCCGCTCTGAGAAGGGGTACAAGCTCATATCTATCTGATCATCTTCTTCCATCTCTTCTTCGTCAACAATTGAATTGCGCTTTCTATCCTTACTTTCCTCCCCATTGCTGCCTCTGGAATCTCTGTTTTTCAATTGCTCAATGGCCTCCGTCATTTCGTCCCATTTTCTTTGATACTCCTCGTCCCTTTGCATCAGTTCCTGCTGCAAAATCTCATTTCCTTCTACGATTTTCTCGTCAATGGATCTGACTAGCCCCTTTAGCATGTCCTCAAGATCTTTTTTGGAGATGGCCTCTGGCATCTCCGAACTCATTCCTTCCTCGGAGTGATTGTTATTTTCAGTAGCGTTCTTCAATGTTCTCTTTGATCTTGGAGCCATCCTTCGTGTTCCGATCCTGCAAAAAATGTCATCGGTTATTTCAGATCTTACGCTATAAATCGCCGCAGATTACCTCCTTACTTCCAGGTGGTCTCGTGGTTGCTTCTTGCTGTTTGATTCCCATAGACGGCGCCAAATGAAACAGTGTACCTATCCTAATACGATCCAACTTGATCCAATGTAACAGTACATCTATCCTAGTATGACTTGATCTGATCTTCTATCCTACCTTACCTGGCTTCAAACACAGAGTTTCACGAGAGTAAAGAGAGAGAAAGAGAGCTCCTATTGGAATCGAGTGTGAGTTTGATTGTCAAATGCTGCGTGTCTTATTCCATGGGGGTACACCCTTATTTATAGTTTTTTGGGCCTGGTCTTTTGGGTGCCAGCCTGTATTTTACATGTTTAAGTACAGTTTTGCCCTTTCCTAGCATCTTTGACCGACCACAAGCGGTCGGTCGCACAACACTTTGCTTCGTCTAAGTCCCATTTTCATCCGGCTAGAGATGGCCGGATGCTCTATGTGTTTCTACCTCCATCCGGCTAAGGCGGCCGGATGTTCTATAAGCCTCTAATCTCATCCGGCCAGAGCAGCCGGATGTTCTTCGTGTCCTGCTTTGGCCTGGTACCATTTCTTCCCTTCTCAATATCAATCAAACCCTTTGGCACTCTAAAAGCTCCGCATCAAACGGTGATATAGAGTGCCTTTCCTGAATCTTCGGAAACTTTGCTATCATGGAAGCTAATCTCTTCCTCATGTTTCTGCCAAAGAACTGTAACCATTTTTTCCAGGGCTAGGCTTTCCTCGGGCCCACCTAAGTGCTTAGCAATACCCCGCCAGTGTTCTGAAGAAATCGTAAGTAGGGACCAGATTGCCATTGGGATATTTGTGGCTTTTAACTTTCGGAGCATCTCCTGCTCACTAGGGACTTCTTCCACCACAAGAATAGATAGTGCTTGTTCTTTCTCCCGCTCCAGCATTTCTGCAGGACCATGGTGTTTGCCAGATCGGGTAATGGGAGCGCTAGCAGGAACAAAGCTAACCTGAGGAGTAGGCTTTCAACTTTTCACTCGTGTTGGATTTTTGTCATCCCAGAAAACAGTGAATGTAGCACACCGAGGTTCAGATTCCGAACTTTCAAGATCATCCATGCGATAATAACCTTAATCAACGAGATCTTGGATTCAATGTCTTAAAGCTCTACAATCGTTAGTATCGTGTCCTGTTAACTTATGATATCGATAGACTTGACTCGACTTATTCCTTTTGTTGGATTTCTCCATCACAAGGAACAAGTGGTTGAAGTAACTCCTCATCCTGCAGCTCCTCGAATGCCTGACTTAAAGGACACCTGATGTCTATGAATTCCCTCTTGGCTTTCCGAGGACGCTCCAGCATTCGAGTTGTGGTCTAGATGTTTCCTTGACGGATACATGATCTTGGATCTTAGATTTGGCAATCGTCCGTGGAGTGACCTGAGAGTAAGTGAAAGCAACAAAATTGTTCTGGATGTTCACCTAAACGCCTCTCACGGAACCGAGGGACCCGAAGTTGGATTAACTTTCATCCTAGAAGCATCCTTAGGATGCGACTCTACGGCTATTGAAGATCTACATAAGGTATCTGAATAACTTCCTCTCGCTGCTGGACAAGATTCTCTTGAGGTTCGGTCTCACTCTCGCTAGGAGCAGAATCTGTCGGCAGGATACCTCCGAGAGAATCAATTAGTGTTCTCACTTCTTTAACTGCCGACACAAGTCCCATTCCCAGTTCCTCTAAAGCATTCCTATGAGCAAACTCTAATTCAGCTAGTGGCTCGATCATATCGACAAGCTCAGAAAGTTTGGTGTTCCTATTACATGATTCAGACGACATTCTGGCCGAAAATATTCTATTTTTCACCAAATAAAGGAATTGGATTAGAGTTTGCTAGAATGGACTGGAATTTCTTTTGGGCTAGGATTTTGAAAATATGGTGCATACGGGCCTTGGAGAAACATTTTATGATAGTAAAAGCATTTGGGCCACAAATTTTTTTTGTATGTGTTTGGATGAATTTATTGGGCTAATTAGAATTGAAAATTCTATGAAAGTACTGGGCCTAAAGCCCAAAGGGACACACAAAGAAGGATCATACAAGGATATTATGTATATGTCCTCGCCAGACGATTTGGACTAACAAGTATGGATCGATCCGGAGAAGTGCTTGGGGCCTGGGACACCGCAAAGAAATAGGGCTTGCACGCTATTGTCTTTGGGTTTCCCCACTTTTTCCACATCACCTAGAATGGTGAAATACCCCTGACTTAAATATGGTGATTAATTATTCTAACATGATATTTAGAGGCCTAATTATGCCTAAAGAACATTGGTGAAGAAAGTAAAACCAAAAGAAAGAGGAAAACGCTTAAAGGGCACAAAACGTAAAAATGTGCGTTACGCAACCATATGAGGCATATGACCTCAGCTAGGGTCCTAGATGGATTCCTAGGACTTAGTTACACACTAAGAACATGTTGGAACAATTCCCAACAAAAACCAACTTATAAAACTAGCTAACACACAAAATGTGCTTTAAAGCTCCTTAGAACACATTTTTGTGAAATTGTCTCGTAAAGAGAATTTGAATGGGTTTAAAGGCTTAAATTTACTCTAATGGATTAGGGGATTATAATGGACCACATCCTAATTCCAAATATTTAAGAAAAAACAAAATTACATGTGACTTAATGATGAATAGTAACAGTTTAAGCTTATATGACTTATATTGACTTAGTATGGTCAAAGACCAAAATACCCCCACTCTAATAACTATACCCAGCCATTTTTATGCTGGTGACTCACCCCTTTCCTGGCCAAATTGGCTTTGCCTATGTGAGTACAAAAGTAACATATGTTACTTTGTTCTTCATTTCACTTTACAAGCAATTGGAACCTTCTCTCTCCTCTCTTTCTTCTCCCAGCCGGCAGCTTCATTCTCTTCTTCTTCCTCATGTCAAAATCTGGAGCTTCCATGGTTCTTGAATTTATTTTGCTTGCCCAAGCCACTACAAAGCTCCAAATAAAAAAAAAACATATAATTCTTAGTCTAGTCAAGGGCTTCCTTCTCCACCTCTTGGTTTCTCCAAAGATTGAATTTGACTTCCATGGGTGGAGCTCCATTTGAATAAGAAACCATATCTTCTTGAGCTAGACCATCTCCATTGTTGGCTCAAGGTAAGAAATACAAAAAAAAAAAACTCTTGATTTCAAGTTTTTCCTTTCTTCCTCTTCTATGGCCGGTTGTACCCTTCATAGTGCCTTCTTCTCCTCTTTGATTTAGGCTTAATTTAAGCTCCAGAAACTGCCTTGGAACCTTGATTCCTTGTTGTTTGAAAACAACCATTTTAGGGTTGAAGGTAATTCCTTATTTTAGTGCTTTAAGCACCTCCTCTTGTATTCTAAAGTAATTCATGAGTCTAAGTGTGTTGCTTAGTTCTAATTTCCTCCATTTCGGTGTTGGTTTAGAGTTTTGGAAACTTCATTGCCCCCTTGCCTGAAAATCAAAGAGATAATAGAAGAGAGAAAGAGAAAGAAAGTACTTGGAAGCTTAAGGGAAATGATTGTTAGTAAAATTATGTGTAGTTCAATATCACAAAATATGGGCAAGTGGACCAATCGAACTAGTAGTAAAGAGTGTTGTTCCACTGGGAAATTGACTATCTATCTCCCTAGCTTCGGTATTCGGTAACGGAACCATAATTAAAATGGGGGTTTAGCCGATGGCAAGCTTAATGGATTGATTCAAGAAAAACTGCAACTTAAATATGGAAACTATAATTGGTTGTTAAAGGATTTGGATGGAAAGCACCCTAGGATGGTTATTATCACCTAAATTCACCCCAACTTCACTTATAAACCCATTTCACTCAAATTGTCTATTTGGACTATTGTAATGACCTTCCAAGTCATGGAAGAGCCAACTCTTACCTAGATACTTCCAACTCTCAAATCAAGAGGAGTTCAAATCACTAGATAGCATTAACTGCAAGTCCACATTAATAGCCCCAAATTTCACCAACTAATCAAGCTAGCACAATCTAGGGTTTCTCTCTCCTTTAGGTCACAACCCCCAACTCAAAGTCTTGTATTGTTGGGAATCACCATAAATGCCATAAATGATCAAGTTAAAGCATTAAATGAGCAAGAGAGAGAAAACAATCATAATTAATGAAGTAAGGGTTTACAAGCTAGTTGGGGTATTCAAGTTCAAATTCCCATCCCAAAGTGCTAAATAGACCTACTCAGCCATAGAGATACATAAAAGAGAGAGAGAAAGAGAGAAAAAGCCATTGTTGAAGGTGGTTGAGCTTGGAGAAGGTGAGCTTTCTTCCTCTCCTTCCTCTTCTTCTTCTTCTTCTTCTTCTTCTTTTCTTCTTCTTCTTCTTTTCTCCCTCAAAGTCGCCTCTCTCTCTCTCTCCTTGTTTCAGTCTCTAAGTGTGTAGAAGTGGAAGTGTGAGAACCAGCCTCAAATTTGGTAGATTTAGAGAAGTTTCCGCGTCCGACCGACCCACAGTGGGTCGGTCGGCCTTCTAAGACGGGGCACGTGACCTTTTAAAGTTCCGACCGACCCAGTGTGGGTCGGTCCAATGCAGAGATGAATTTCTACTCCAAGAGCTTCCGACCCAGTGTGGGTCGGTCCATGGGTAGGTCGATGTAGAAACATATTTCTCTAACTTGCGCGGGGTCTAGAATCTTCGTTATGGCTCGGAATTGCTCCCCGTTTGCGGCGTCGGAAAGCTTGAAAGATGGGGAATCTGTTGGTGTATGCCACTAGCTCAAAAGGGTCCAATAGTATTCTCAAGGTGAGTTTTTACCTATCAAAAGATCAAACTATATAAGTTCACTATTAATCACAAAAACACTCTATTAAGTGGTGAAATGAGCTATGCATCAAGTAAAATGAAGGTGTATAAAGACATTAAAACATCATTATTTCACCACTTATCAATGATCTACCTTAATGCCTATGTTTAAAGCCATAAGAAAATTATATCTATGATTGATATAATGGTGTCCAGAAAATGCAGGCTAATGACTTTAAAATGATCTTAGTTTAGTTGTTTAAATTATGTCATTTAAGAGCCTAAGTGCTATGCTATTTGAGATTATTGCACCATATTGTGTGAGTTGTGAATGTGCTGAATTTGGTGTGTTGTTAGTGTCCAGGATGAACATGGTTAGTTAGAACGGATTAGGAAGGGAAATTATGCATTTGGGCATGCTAGAATAGTAGAGAAGCTATGGCAAAATTTTAATAGAAACCAAGTGTTTTAGGTGTATGGTGAGTAGGAATGACCTAGGGTTAACTAGGTGTTTTTAGAGATTAATTTGGTTAACTAATAACCTTGGAGCTATATTGGAAGAAAGTTATGTAGTTGTGTAAAACTTGGAGTAATAATGATGTAAATTGCATGAGAGTGACTAGTAGTGCATTAGTTGTGAAACCTTGATAAGGATGAGTGAAAAAGATGTAAGCTGTTATGAGAATGTCTAGCAATGCATTAGTGTGCATAATGTTGAGAATGAGGTGTATAATGTGTAGAGGAAGTGAAATTAGTTATAGAGGTTAGTATGACCAAAATGTGTGAGTGTAGCCGAAATATATGACTATCTCTACCTAGGCAGTGTACCTATCGTTTTGCGAGTATACTGATTGAAGTGGGGTTGTCGATCTCAGGGACCTAGTTCAATTAATTGACAATTTATTAATTAACTGAGAAACTAAATTAAACTAAGAAAACAGAAACATCACTTTTTCAGGTTCACTTAATTTAACGAAACTACTGACTTAATGAACAAACATAAAAATAATAAAACAATTACAATAAACTGAATAAATAAATAAAGATTAAAACTTTAAATCTAAGGAAGCACTCCAGGTTGTTCTGCAAACCTTCATTTTCTAATCTATTAATAAACTCTTCCTTAATTATGCAATAAACTCAGGAATCTTAATTAATTCGTTGACTGGTCCCTGTACAACGAATCCTAACTGGCAGAAATAACAAGCCACAAACCATGCCCAAGTCAATTCTAACCAATCGCTTTATAACCAATTCCTATTGGAGACAGATTAACCTATAGGCAAACCATGCTTCTAGTCGTTAATCCGGTTTAACTTCCTATGTCTTGTTAACTAATCTCAGCGCCGCATTTTGATTAGAAAACTACAAGGATTGCTTTAATAATTAGCTAGAGAATTAAAGCACATGAAGAACAGGAATTAAACTACTGCAATTAAAATCAGAGAAAAGATTACAAAATAAATGTAGAGATCCGGTTTGCTACCCCAATCCGGGGAGCTAGACTAACTACTCAAACATGATGCTAAAAATAACAAAGGTAGAACACATTGACAGATTAGATAAAAAAGGGAAGAAGAAAATCTGTTAAGAAGATCCTCGCTCCACCCTCTGTCATTACGTGTCTCTGCATTAATCCTCTATCAGAAATGTGAAGTGCTAACAATGGTGGAATTGTGTGTGTGGAAAGAGGGGAGGAGAGGCAAAGCCTCTCGTGGAGGCTGGCGGCGTGGTGTGAATCTATCCTCCCCATCGAACCCTAATTCTCTGGTTTATATAACCGCCAACAATATGATTAAAATCGTCAATGATACAACGTGAATTCCTCGCAGTCAAATATATCATGTGAACATTCATATGTCACGAGTGTGATATATTTGATGAATCGACATAAAATGTCGAGTGACATCCTATGTGAGTGATGCAGCCCATGATATTTGATCATGCATGTGCTTCAGCATAGAGTGTACTTGCAGCCCCACGTCAAAAACAAAGGGAGAATCAACTCATTTTTGTTTTTATCTCCACTCTAACAATATTTGATGTACAGATGATGTTCCTTCAATATATTCTTGTCGTGAGTGTGCAAACGTAAATGTGTGTGTATATATATATATACATATATAACATAACAAATTCAAATCTACGACTTTTTCCTGCATTTGATTCATAAAATGTATCAGTCAACATCAAAACATAAATATAAGGAAAAACATATGATAAGTGTGAAATATGACATTAATTGTTATAAAAATGGGAAGAATTAAAGCCCTAAAATAGATGTATTTCGCACTTATCAAACTTCCTCACACTTAGCTTTTGTTTGTCCTCAAGCAAATAAAGAATAAAACTATCTCTAAGGCCGTAGTGTCAAACCTCAGGATCGAATAAGTGTAGAAGGAAATCAAGCGAAATGACAATCAAAAGAATAATCCTGCTCTTAGATGTAAGTTTTTGTAAACAGTGAAAAAGAACAATTATATAAAATCATGAAGAAGTTTGATTGTATAAACTAAATATAGGATAACTTAGGATCTTCCACCAATTTTTTTTAACCTGTGGATGACAAGGGGTGTGAAGTAATGCCATATTCCACAATACCTTTCAACACCACACACTCATGATCAAAATAAGAAATTACAATGAACATTCAGCATTAAGAACTATTATATTCTTTGCATATTTATTTTCCCATTCTTCGCACAATTGTTTTCATTCCCCAGACTTTTCTCTTTATCCCTGTATCGATGTTGGGCCTTCTATCCCAGATCACGAGACCTTAGGTAGATGGGTGATGAAGCACCCCAAGGACTTAATAACCGGATAAAAGAGTGTGGCATTTAAGTGCAACTAGCATATTTTCAGGGAAAGATCTCTACTTCCACACACTTAAAAGGAGCAATGTCCTCATTGTTCAAAATAAAAATCAAGAAAAGACCTTTCAAAATATGCCAGACTCGTGAAGAATTTCCTTCAGGATAACACGAACTGATAAAGTAAATAAGCACTAAAAGCGTTGTAGGCTTAACACAAATATTAAAAATAAAGGAAACTGAAACTCCTCCGATATCGTAGATTGAGGAAGGTTCCCTTCCTCACACTTTAGCTCGTATAATGGGGGTTGTAACGTTCCTCACACTTGTGTTCAAGCAAGTGTCCAGCCTTGGAGAACATCAAACATCATAAAAAGAATTTCACCTGCACACACTCACAACTACCACAAAAACGCTGAAAGTGATGCATTAAAAGCATAGGAACCATTGCCACTTCTAAATAAAAGAAAAAAAACTAAAACCATAAAAATAAAACATAAATTAACCACTAGGTTGCCTCCTAGTAAGCTGCCCATCTTTATGGTCTTTGGCTAGACTCTCGCTTCGTTATCCTGGGTCAAAAATAAAAGTAGACAACAACTTTACCGGAAAAACGAAGTGGGCAGCAATCATTAGCATACCACCTGGATTAAAACAAAATGTTACCTCAGCAAATAAAATAGGAAAATAAATACTCCACAAAACCTGATGTTTGAGGAGATACTGCCGGTAACGAATCTCGATTAGAAGACCACGTGCTAATGGCTTCTCTTCCTCAAATTGGAGAATGTAACCATCCTTTTCTTGTTGGTGAGGCTCTTTGGGAAGAGTGTGAAATTGATGACGAGTTGGAGGTGGCTCTTCCTTCTGAATTTTGAGGATGCAGACATCTTCCTCAAGTGTTAAAGGCTCTAAGGAAGATTCTTGTTGGCAGACAATTGTAGAGGAAGCTTCAATTTCTTCAACCTCTTTGAAATAAATTACCTCTGGTATCTCTACTGAGTCACAGATTGGATCAGGCAAAACATTCTCATTTTGGATAGTCTGATTGAGTCAAGGTTGAAGAGAGAGGGTAATATATCATCAACGTGTCGCTCACCCTCTCCATCAAACTCCTCAACTTAAAAAATAACAGAGTTGAAAAGGTTTGTACTCCTCAAAGTCTCTGCTTGAAATTGGTCTAGTGGGTCCGAATGACTTTGATTTTGGAGGAAATTTGTCTGCTCCTGTGCTAGCTGATGCGAGATCTGATTAAGTTGCCTTTCCCAACTCTGGTTTATAGCTTCTTGCTCAGCAAATTTGACATCTATATTGGAAAACCTAGCAGTAGTGATTTTCTTTTGCTCCAGGATCTCTGCAAGCAGGCTCTCTATCTTGCTTGTATCCTCCTTAGGAGGCTCCTCATAAGCGTAGAACTGCTCAACCTCCATCTGCATTCTAGTATGCTCACCTTCCCACCAATAAGGTTGTCGATAAGACGATTGTTGTGGTTGGTAATAATCCTGTCACCGATTCTGGTTGTAACTTTGAGTACTCGGCTGATTATACTTGTTCAAATTCTGCTCTATGTTCATTATCGCAATCGTCGTTTCCAACTATGTCAGCACTCTCCTCATTCATCCATGTTATCCTCCATTTTTCCTTGTTGTTATCTAACAAATATGGAATCTCGTAAACAATATCAAATCTAATAGGATTGATCCTAGAAATAAACTAACGTGAAGTGAAAAAAAAAAGAAAAAAAAGAGAAAAAGAATTAAATCGAAATGGAAAGCAAATCGTACCGAATCCTAAGCTAGAAAAAAAATTCGACTCGAAATAAGAATCTAACTAAAGTACTGAAATAAAATATATATCATAACATATGCAAATCTACCACTTTTTCCTGCATTTGACACATAAAATGTATCAAGTCACATCAAAACATAAATCTAAGGAAAAACATAAGATAAGTGTGAAATATGACATTAATTGTTATAAAATAGAAATAATTAAAGCCCTAAAAATGGATGTATTTCACACTTATCAGTGAGTATAATATAGTATAAGCAATTGTGAGTAAAATAATTGAGTTAGTAAGGTGGTGAGCAAATGTACATCTTAGAAACCTAGAAACTAAGTTGCAGGCTAGGTGCAGGAAATAAGAGTGGGAATTTGTGTAATATGATCAAAGATTAAGTGATGAGTTTGATCAATGGATTAGGAAGGTTTATTGCATAATTATGATATTAGAACATGTTTGAATACATGTGGAAAGATTAGAAAAGAAATGAGTAAGTTATGAGATTAGAATAGGAAAATCAAACTGTCAAATTTACAGGTTATAGCAGGGTCCGGGACCTGACCCTTGTATGAGGCCTCGGACCACAAGTGAAAATCCACCGAGAATTGCAAGTTAAGGATGGTCTGGGACTTAGGACCTACATGAGGTCCCGGACCACCCCATGAAACATTACCGAGAAAATTGCAGTGTTCTGGTCTGGGACTTAGGACTAGTATAAGGGCCCGGACCATAGTGAAATTCTTTCCTAAATTCTACTGCTGGATTGGTCCGGGAGTTAGGGACCGAACCAGGTCCCGGACCAGATGAATGCCGTGAGTGTATAAATGCAACTAAATGAATGGGATTGAATGGTATTGGTATTAGATGATGATTAGGACTTGTTTAATGACATGAAAAGGTCATTAGAAGTGTGAACAAGTAAAAGATAGAATGTGGAGTTTAGATTTATAAGTTAATGTTAATGACAACATTAGGAACTTATAATCACAAGTGAAAAAGGAAGTGAAACCTTGAGATATGAAAGGTTAATATTTGGAGATTAAAGAAGTCTAATAGTGGACTAAAGTGATTAGTTGGAAACATAAGTTCAATGTTGGTCATGGTAGTAAACTATAACAGTTAGAAGAAATATAAGAGATGACAAGTAAGTGTCGTAGGTAATAACAAGTAGTCGAGGTTAATAAAGCAATTAACCGTTTGACTGAATGAATGATAGGAACGAGATTTAGACGAGATGACAGCCGAGATTAGGAGATCATCATCTTAGGCTAGCCAACATCAAGGTGACAGGTATGGGTTTCTTGCAATCTGTGTCCTACCGAGTTACTCTCGGCTTGTGTGCTACTTGTTTATATGCACCGCCCTAATAAGATAAATGCACAAAAACGTTTATTGCATTTAATATCTTGATGTCTGCTGTGTGAGCTAACCATCCTTGTTGGAGTTTGTGATCTAACTGAGTATTGTAGACCAACTCACAAAAGAATAACATTTTGGTTAGGGACTCGTATGAGATAGTCGATCCACAAACTAACTAATTGCTGAGAAACACATAAGAATTCTCAACTAGAGCACAACGATAGTTCAACCTTATGAACTCACTTGAACGTGAAAAGAGATATACGGGGCTATTAAACTCCCTCTTAATGGTTAGTCGACCTTCTACATGAGGATTTGACCTAACATGAGACAATAACCAAAAACTTCTCAGTGTTGGAAATGTAGGGGCAACCCTTAAATATGAGAATACAATAATGTAGGAAAACTCCCTAAGATTGTTAGATGACATCAAGAGAGATGCTTCTAAACTAGCATATACTATTACTGACCCTGGGAATGGGTTAGGGGAATGCGAGTCACGCGTGTATGAAAGAGGAAACAAGAGAGATTGTTTCTAATTTCATGGTCGAACTCCCTAGTCCAGGGCCGTGAGCCACAGTGTGGTGCCCAATGTAGTAAGACTGGCAGAGCTTATCCGTCTAAAGAGATAAGCTGGATATTATGGGTTATGAGAGAAAGAGGAATCAAGAGAGTGATTCCGGTTTCTAGTTGAACCTTCCCACCATGCTAGACCCGAAAGGGTCAAAACCGGGGAAGTAAGACTAGCACCTAAAAGCCCGGTGGTGAGATCTATATGTGTCTCTGCCCGGAGGTCTAAGAAACTTGACTTAAGAATTATTCAAGAGTAGAATAATTAAGAAAACAAGATCGAGACCAGAGGGTGTCTATAGATCTAAGAGAACAAGTAAAAACTATCCGACTAAGATGGATAAGTTATTGACTAATACGAATGAGGCGCTACTGAGGTAGAGACTCTCAAGGCCTAATGAACAAGGTAATATAATCTAACAAACTTGCTGCGTTATCCTTGTTGTTAGTATACCATTGTTTGAATACCTGTTTGAATGCGAGCATGTTGTGTGTTTACAGCGTTGGGGTAAAACCTAACAGTAAATTGTGCTGGGGGTTTAACCTAACGGCAAGTGTACCGGTCGATTATAGCAAGTTTAAATCTCGGAGTATTCCCTGAGTATCGAATCCAAGGAGGCAGTGGCTAGTTTAATTTCTACTTACACACAAAATAAGAAAAACTATAAATAACAGAAATTGGGGGTTTTTGTGTGTGGTGGTGAATGTTGTAAAAGAGTTCGCTAAGAAATAAATAACAGGTAAATAATTGTTTTTGGTTTTGTTTGATAAAGGAAATTCCGGTTTACTACTTCTCTCTAGATTTGTAATTTATTCCCCTAAGTGATTTCTACAGTATTCTGAATAAAACCCTAGAATAAGGATAACTCGTATTCGGTCTCCCGCTCCACAAATTCTAATTAGCAAAGACCGAATCCTAACTCTCGTTATGAATCCACTGTTTACTAATTGCTTTAAGTGTAGTCTAGATTAATGGTCAGCTAGCGTTTAGAGGAATTACCATCTATATACTAACTGGTTCTTTCCCTGTAGTCAATTGATAGCCGCAATTCTCACTTATAAGCTAACAAACTGATAAACTTATTTAATTGATCAGATTAACAAGTCTAGGATTCATAAGGGAAAAGAACTTTATTCTATTGTACTGCAGAAAATCACAAAGGTTCAGATAATTATTCTAAAGATACATAGTAAACCGAAATTAAAAGCGACTACTCAGCCATGGACAAAATAACAATGCTCAATATAAACAGCATAAGGATAAAGGGATTTAGCAGAAAAACTGATTTTAGAAGCCGTGGTCGAGTATGCAATTTCCACAATTGTTTGAGTCACGTCCGGCTGTCTTGGGTCGGACGCTGATCCGGACACCTTATCCTGGTCACGTCCGGATCCGGACGTCAATCCGGACGTGGGTAAATGAAGCGCTGTGAGCAAGGTTTTGTCTGTGAATGAGGGTGAAGAGCTACGGAGAAAGGTTTATGACTGGAGATGGAGCGAATCGTGGATGAGATGTTTATGTAGAGAGGAGGAAGAGAGGATTGTGTAATGCTTAGACTCTGAGAGTCTGGGACGATTTGAAATGAAGGCTGAAGCTGGGTTTATATAGGCTTACAACTGAAACAAAGGTTAGTGGAAGTCTGGTAAGTGAGTGATTAATTGAGCATGGGCGTCTATTAATATATGCTGCAGTATGGGTTAGACGGCCGCTCGACTGATAATTGCGCTGAAAGCCTGATTATCAGCGCGGTTGCATTTTTATTTTTCATCTCTGTGTGACGTCCGGATCTGTGTCCGGATGCGGACGTGACACAGAACCTCTAGATCTGAAACTCGAAATATGTCCGGATCACTGTCCGGATCCGGACAAGGTAGAGAACTCTCGGGTCACGTCCGACCTGTGTCCGGATCCGGACATGTGATGTCCGGATTTGCGTCCGGCTCTCTTGGTCCGGACGTGACCAATCTTTGCCTCTTTTCCCGGATTTGTTCCCCGTTTGTTGTGTTGTAATCCTTAGGATGTAAAATCTTCATTTCTCTGGGTTTTTCCTATATTTAGCATATAAAATGCATCAGTTCATATCAAAACATCAATCTTAGGAAAAACACATAATAAGAGGGAAACATTGCCTGAATTGTTACAGATTATAAGGTGTTTAAACCCTAAAAAGCCTATATGTTTCACCCTTATCAAGCGCTTCATGTTATGATTTAAATAAAATCAATCGCATGCTTATACGACAATTAGTTTAGTGTGGCCCGGTAGTATGCGGGTTACACGATTACCATGCCAGCAAAGGTGCTGAGGCCCTTTAGGGCAAACAATTACATTTTAGGTACACTGGAGCTGGTAGCCGTTCGAGAGTAGGACGGGACTGCTGTAGCATTGGTATTTATTTTAACTTGCTTATGCTTTTATCTAGAGTAAGACCAAAATTGTTATCGGCAAGTAGAATGTAATAGACTCGGTTTAGTAATGGTTTGAGGATTGTATTGTATAAGTACTCAGGAACTCCGATCCATCAGACCGTGACTGTTTTAGTTTAGGTCATGTTAGTCATGTGGGTGGCTAACGACATTGTATCACCCAGCCGTTTGTATTGGAATTTTCCGCTATGAACAGAATGACGAACGAGGCGATTTGACGCTAATGATAAGATTTCCGGTATGGGTGTTACAAATGGTGTGAGTCCCTCACCTAATGCGGGTCCCGGGGTGAAATCGGTTTGTGTGGACCCTCGCTCTCACATGATGCATAAGTGCAAAAATTTTGAAGTGCACGTAAACACACAACATAATAGAAGTCGAAAATAAACAATTTCGAGTTAAGCCCTCTTATCTTAAAATTAAACAAGTTAAAATTAAGAGTTAAGTCCCCAGCATAGGTGCCATTCTGTGAGCCTCAATTTTTGAACCACCATTCTATGTTGATTCGGGTTGATTAGGATCTGATCGGGTTCTAGGTCCACTTATAACCTAATTTTAATAATTATGTCATAAAACTATAATTATTAAATCCTAAGTTAGCTCACTGGAACCTAATATGAGTCACCCCCTAATTTTAACCTACGGTAAATTAGGAAAGGTTAGAGTTCAGGTTCGGGGGCTTGGTATTCAACTTTTCCGGGTTCCAATTACTTTCACTACCCTTCTAAGTCGTTTTTCTCTACTTATGTCATTTACGGCTTATTACAGAGATGGGTTAACTCAAATGCGCAAGTTTATGAATTTTGTTTATGTTTGACTGAAAATTAAAGTGAAAATTGAAATGAACCAAATGAGTGTTTCGAAGGCCGAATCAGATCATTTTAATTATGTCCATGGCCACGGACCTAATGCTCAAACCTATGGACCCTAATTAAGCTAGTCATACAGAAAAGTCAAAATTGCTGAAAAGCTAAATTTTGAAAAGTCTAGAGCCTCGGACAGGGTGTCCATGGGCCCGGACATGTATTGAAAAACCCTAAAATAAATAAAAAACTAAAGTCCCGCCCCCATCAAGGGGCGTTCGAGCTTACGGACAAGGCGTCCGGGACCCCGAACATAGCTTCCATAAGTGCTGACCGCCCTCGGATGGCGGCGTTCGAGCGGTTCCCGGCGGTGTTTTTGACTCAAATTTGATGGGTATGTAGCCTGAAAGATTCTAAACACATTACCACTTAAAAGAATTAAATTTGAATATGAATTAATGCCGAAACTTAATGAACAAGTTATTGACCATAGACACAAACAAACGGCAACTCGGGAGCCGGAAAAGGTTGGTTCGATCCTAAACTTTAATAGAAAGTAGATTACGTTAAAAGGGGTCAAACAAAAGCTTTTCTGACCTGTTTTGCCCTCGGAATCAAAGTGATCTTTCACATTGGGAATCTCAAGAAGCCTTGTTGATGCGGGTTCCGGATTGAGTTCGACCCGAGCTTTTGACCCTTGGTAGTTGGTGGAGTTCTTCACATTTTGGTAGTGGTTTGATGAAGGTTTGATGATTGTTGTGTCATTGGGAGTTAGAAAACTTGTTTCGGAGGTGATTTCGGTGAATTTTTGATTTTTGATCAAGGCTTGGGAGTTCAAAATGTGGGAACTTTGAGACGTCTCGTAGTTCTGATTGCCTAGGGTTCTTGGTGATCTGATTTAGTCAAGAGAAAAGGTCCCATATATAGACAACACTAAAGATAAAGTAAACTCGGTAAAAGACCAAAGTTTACCGGGATTTGGTTGGGTGATTTCCCGAAGGAATCTGACTATGAAATTTTACCAGCATATAAAGGAAGATATTAATGATTTTTTCAAGGAAAAAGTGGAATTTTTGGATAAAGGAATACTTTTAAATTCAATTTTTCATCAGATTTGTTCAGAAATTATTTGGAAATTATTTGAAATTCAAAATTTTAAATTCCAAAGCCATTCTCCAAATGTCATCCTTTATCGTGCGTTATAATTTAAAAGCATTCCGAGTTGATTTGAATTGTTTTCGGAGGAGAGATAAAGTTTACGAGATGGCTTGGGAGCCCTGAAAATTACAAAAATGCCCCTCATGATGACCAAGCTATCACTAATGTCCTGAAACATCAACCCGGGTTTCGCGCCATTTGACCAAATTACCCTTTATAGCGCTTATGTCGTAAGATACTCTTTTCCGGAGGTCAACATTTTAGGTATAACATGTGGCGTGTTCAAGACCATAGTAACGTAATGGGTCTTGAACAGTCATTCTACTCCCGCCGGCAGTGCAGGGATCACTATACGTGATGTGAGTCCCTTCACATTCGGCTGAGTATAGTCGTTCATCTATCTCTCTTAATTATCAACAACTCCATAGTTCTGCTTCGTCTGAAACAACTGGATCAACTGATGGTTCTGCAAAAAAACTATCTTCTTCTCCCTTTGGATTCAGATTGAGCTCCTAACGGATTCTTCTTGCTAATCTCTCAATTTCTGGATTCAGCTCAACCATTGAATCTCCTGAATGAGAAACAACCATAAAATAGAAATTAAATAACAACTAAAGAAAAATACAATAAACTAAATAAAATCAATTAACTAAATTAACATAAACTAAAAATAGTTACTAAAACTAAAACTAAGCAATAAATTAATTAAAAAAACAAAAGCAGAGAATAAATAAAATAAATTAGTCAACAAAGAAAAAGAAACAAATAAACTGAATTTAAAATTAAACAAAATAATAACTAAGAAACAAATTAAAAACAAAACTAACAAAACAAACAAAAAGACAAATTCTAAAAACAAAAAGAAATAAAATTAACTAAGCTAAGCTCAAACATTTCCTAATTTACCGTAGGTTAAAATTAGATGCGACTCGTAACAGGTTCCAGTGAGCTAGCTTAGGTTTTAATAAGTGAGATTTTATGACATAGTTATTAAGCTTAGGTTATAAGTGGACCTAGAAAAAATTAGATCCTAATCAACCTGAATCAATATAGGATAAGGTTTGAAAAAAACAGAGGCTCACAGACTGGCGACTTTGTTGGGGACTTTCAATCTTAATTTTAACTTGTTAAATTTAAGATAAGAGGGCTAAATTTGAATTTGTTATTTGCGGTCTTTATTATTGTTTGTTACTTTTGTGTTTACTTTCATGCGCACTTTAAATTTCTACCCTTATGCATCGTGTGAGAGCAAGGGTCCATACTAACCAATTTCACCCTAGGACCCGCACTAGGCGACCTCTGCCAGAGACTCACGCCATTTTCAGGTGATGTGAATAAGTGGGAGAAAAGAGGAAATGTCATCTAACCACATCCCCTTAACACCCGAGCTTCGACTCCAAGTATCTCTTCGACAGTATCCTTACCGAGCCTAACGTTTGGTCAGTCAAAGACCCGACCGTAAACGTACACCTTACGATGATGTGAAAAAAGTGAGAAAGCCCAAAGAGAATAACGTACAAGCCCTATCCCTTTGCGGTGACGGTGACCTAGACTCGAGCCCCAAACACCTCTCCGTATCGACCCGTACCCATCTGTCCAATCAAAGAACGATTCAAAATTCTAAAATTTAGAATCACGACCGTCAAATCTGACTACCCAAATGTTATTCCCATCGACAATCGTGAAAACAGGAGGGTCTTAAAAAAGCAATAAAGAGCCGGTTTACTTTTCGTATCTAATGAGTAGACCCCAAAGTGACCAAATTATTATGGTCCCAGAAGCCCTACAAAACCTTCAAAATTCAAAAAATCCGCCCGCCCTACAAAACCGAACATGACATACAAAAAGAAAATCAGCTATAGCTAACCTGAAATGGCTGACACCACTGATATAAACCAATTAAGAGGTCCACCACACCAGTCTAATATAAACATGTCATATAAACATAGTAGAATGTGCTACTACTAAAGATAACTTATAAGTTAAAATCATACAACTCTGACATCATATATGTCACAAGTGGCAGCAGTTTGATCAGTCAGCCATACCCATCAAGGTGGAAAAGAAAAAAGGAAATTAAAGCCATAGTATCAATTTTTTTCCTCTTTTCATTATACATGGTGCTCCTAAGTTCCATGCGAATACTCACAACAAGCTCAAGGAAACAATCAGAGAATAAGACTTCGCTCATAACAGCCTGCCCCAGAGACGTCAATCAATCGCAGTTCATGATTGAACAGTGATATCACCATTAGGTTGCTTGGTTTTGTTCGTCTGAGGGGTAGAATTAACCCTATGTTGAGGTGACGCCTCCTTTTTTGGGTGTTCCTTCTTTGAGCTACTACTTACCGTTTTACCCCCACTATGTTCTCGGCTAGGTGAGCTTTTCTTCTTGTATGTGCTGGCAGGTGTGGTGGAACCATCCCTGCGGCCACTGCTACCCAGGCTGTGTCGCTGTACCCTTATGCTGCAGGCAGCCTTTAACTCCAACGGAGGAGTAGTTGCAGCGTCACCACAGCTTTTTCTTCGGCCAAACTTTGGTGAGACTGGTCGAGTTGTTGGCAGCTGTGTACAAAAGATATACTTTTAATTAGTTTAACAAACAGAGTTATCTTCCTTAAAAAAAAAATTAAAATTCATCACAAAGAAAAACCCACAGAAGAATGACACCGTACTATAGCTTTTCAACAAACCTAGCTCATAGATAAACAGCTTAAACTCCATTTGTAAGCAAATCACAGTTTAGACATGCATACTGATTGATGATTACCTTCTTAGGTTCTTTCTTGGCTGGGGGTCCCTCGTAGTAAAATTTGGGTACTGGGTTAGCCTTGACCACCATGTTTTTCCTCAGCTGTTTTATGGCCGCTTCTTGCTCTTCCTATACAAACATATTTTACACAAACAAAATTGTTAGATGACCAGACCACTTTTTGAAGATGGACAGATAAGGTGATAGATACATCAACAGAAAATTGAGTACCTTTGACCTTGCTTCGTACTCACGCTTCTCTGCTTCCAACGCCAGGTGTTTCTCCCCCAATTTGGCATAAAACTGTAATACAACTAGGACATGTGTATGAAATGAGAGCCTCTCACACTAACTCATTGAAATGGACACGAGAGGGAAAATGACTAACATATACCAAGTTTCCTCAAGATATTACCTCCTTTCGCTTCTCCAAACGGTTATTAATACTGAATCTTGGGGCTACTGCTACAGTTGTCCTGGATCTTGCAGTCCTGACTGATGCGGCAGTACTGTAAATGGTTGGCGTTAAGGACAACCTTTGCTTAAGATAGCCAACAAATTGCAAAAAAGACACCTGGTTTAACATTATCTCGATGATCACAAATAAAATTCTCAATTTAACAAATGAATTCACCTATATAGACTTCTATTTCAAAATCTACCTTACTTTATTCATACAACTCACCATTGGTCTTCGAGAAAAGAAAGAATATAAAGTACTTAAAGCGAAGGAAAAGGATACGAAGAAGTCATGGACCAGTTATCTTCATCATCAAAATGCTGTCCTGAAGTATAGGTTGAGGGCTGCCAAAAAGTAGCAGAAGAAGCAAATATTAGTACTACATCAGGTGCATTTCACAACTGGATGCTCAGCTATGAGATTGAATTATTTTATACACAAACAGATAACAGTGAATGTCAAAAGATTTATACATATAAGCAATGATAAAAGAAATTATCAATGATATAAGAGAAGATGAATATTATCAACAAGCTACAAAGATCACACTCTAAATTGCGCACAGCTAAAAAAACAACATATGCTTGCTGTTTCCACAATACATCTTCATATAGTGATCTTTTTCTAGATACATACATGTACTTGAATCAAATTCACAAAAAAAAGACAGACCATATCTTTCACTCAATCCCCAATATGAAAAAAAGAATGACTTTTATACTTGACAAGTTATCAATTTTACAATGTGGGATTTCCCAAATTAATCAGCGTCGACACAAGCCTAGGCCTTTCTGTCCCATCTTTACCAAAAAATATGAGTGGGATCAATAGCTCCAGGAAATATAACACCAAATACCAATATCTTTAAGCACTATAAAATGATCTCACTCAGCGTGCATGACAATGCCTAAAGAATACTGAAAATATAAATGATATCGTCAGGAATGCATTTCCATCATAAAACCTCCCCGCATGATCTGACTAAAAGAGGTGGGAAAATATATAATGTATTCTATCAGATTATTAAGCTAGGGGTACCTGCGATTTTTTGGACGAACAAGGTGAAAATCCATTCTTGGCATTTGGAGACATGCTGTCCCCTGATACAGGAACTTCAGCAGATTTAGGAGTGACAAGTGCACAATTGTCGTTGCAGCAGTTGACAGGCTTTTCAACCACATGCTTGGTTTCCTCACTATCAACAGCACCAAATTTAGATTCAGGTTTCTCAGGGGTTCTTGGATTCACTTCCTCAGCTGACAACTCCACGGCATTCTTCCCTTGGACATTTGTGCTTTTAACACCTAGAACATCCTGCTGTATGCACCCATTTTGATTATGGGCAGCCTTGTCATTACCAGCCTTGACAGGAGAAGCTTGAACTTCCATAATGCCTTCAGAAGTTATACGATGAGATATTTCCTCACCACCTTCGAAGAAAACCCTTTCTGAACTTGGTTTGAGATTCACAGATGACAGACGTAAGCCTATCATCCTTTCCCATCACCCTGGAAGCCAATCAATGGATAACTTTCATTGTACTGCTCAATGATCACCAATTCCGGTGAAGCATTTGGTATATCAATATGCCACGAATAGTTTCAGTTGTTATGAAGAGAAGTATCATTCAAAATGAAAAGAATTAAACGAAAATAAACGGTAATGAACATAGGCCTTCATTTTGGATCCAATCGTTAAGATCAGCTTCATCTCACAAGCATCTCTTTAAATGATAATCTCTAATGAAAAATGGTCCAACCAAATTATATGCTGAAAGTTCCGGAGGGATAAATCTTGAATTTCTTGTGATGTCATGATGTAGAACCAGTCATATACAACAAACGAAATTTTCACATGGAAAAGATAAGGTCGAAGATTGAACCCTGTAACTGATATATACCAACTGTAGCGTGCGTGAAAGGCTTTTCAAAATACACAAACAAAGAAAACTACCACAAATCAGCTGGATGTTGCGTAGTAAGAGGTGTAGATGCTCTATCTAGCATGACAAGGAAGGACACACCTAACTTCCGGAAAAAGAAATTAGATCTAGGCTTTCAACGGGACAATTACAGATCCAAAACTGCTTACCACCCAATACGAGACAAACTTGTCCGAGATCCATCACAAATAGGTTAGGTAACCTTAAAACGCTTCAACATAAAACTTCTACTTCGGTGAGCTACCAAAAACAATTCTTGCGAATTCTCTTCCACCCCTCAACGAGTTAGCAGACGGATGAAATCACAAGAAACTGGAAAAGGGCAATGAAACAGTAGTTAACATCAAGCAATTTTAAATCGAAAAACGACCACATAAACAAAAGGTCTCTACCACAAAGAATAAAATCAAATCAGCGATGGGATGGGAGCAAGAGAGACGGTTTGACAAAAGGTGTCAAAGGAAATTTGGTTAAAACAAGACTTTTCTCTATAGAATGCCTCTATTTTATCGCCTCTTCCCGCCAATCACGGCAAGACAATAGAGGCCGCCGAAGTAAAAGAAAGTGAAAAGTAGCTCAAGGACTAAACGAGGAACCTGCCATGGGAGGAGAATATTAAAATCACTCTTTTTCTACAAATGAGAAGGTATGGAAGAGGAAAAATCAAACAACATTAAAAAGGATAAACATTGAAACCGGTAAACATAAAGAGCCAGCATGATATCACATAAACAAACTAAACATTAAAATCAAACTCGCGGAAACCAGACTGAGCTAGGGCCATTTTTTACAAAGAAGGGTCCGAAATTTTTTATTAGGAAAAAAAAAGGCAAACTGAACCGTGCGCAGTAAGAAGCAGGAGAAATCCCTCCTCTTCCCGGCCTCCCGAAATTAAGAAAGAAAAATCTCCGTCCTGCAGACGCCAGATCGAGCGGCATTGCAGCCCGAAATCGTCATATGAACAGACCAACCACAGAATACACCCCTCCTCCCCAGGCAATTCATTAGCGAAAAATGAAACAAGCAGAGGGAGAAAGAAAGCAAAATTCTGAAATGCGACGAGAAGTCACTCACCTGCGGTCTACAGCTTGGATCTGGGACGGAAGAATATCCGACGCGACGAAAGCAAACCTTAGAACACACCCTTCTCTCACAATTTTTTTTTTATCTGGATTGTCCTGGGTTTTGCTCCCACCCTCTCTCTCTCTCTCTCTCCGCCTGCTTTTACGATAGATCCACTGCTTCCTCGCTCGCTATATTTCCTCTTACGACGCTCTATATTACCTTTGTTGTCGACTACCCTGGTGAATCAGGGAAGGAAGAGTGTTTGAAAGAGAGAGGCTAAATTGTCTGGTGATGTGCCGTCAGTTATTTATAGTCAAAAGGTAGTCACAGGTCGTCGGGTTGGAAGTTGATTGTTAACGCCGTTAAATATGTCGCCCTGCGTAGTGAAACCCTATAGTATCGGCTTGTAAATGTTTTTTTAAAGGGGCACTAACCGCTTATCATACATCCCAAGGTCGGGTCAGACACGACCAAAGTAAGCAAAACAACACATAAAGTAGGCATAACTAGTAAAATAGGTTAGACATGATGAGACAAGCACCACCAATTAAAGCCAAACAATCCAGCGAGGGAAGATGTATAAGTGGTACTACGGCACAGATGATCAAGATCTAGTCAAACATTCCAAAACAAACACCTAACCACAACCAATATAAAAGACACTAAAATAAAAAAAAATAACAAAAGCAGACAGACTAATATAGACCAAGAACAAAGCAAACAACTAAGGGAGGACTGGTCTAGAGGGATCGTCGGAGGCGTCTAGCACAAAGCGTCGTGGGAGGTCCACAATCAAGGAGATCTACTGTTGATGCGCCACAAGCCTAGACACCATCATCGCTTCCCCTTCTTGATTTCTAACCCAACAAGAATTGATGATCTTGCCCCCTCGCAAGACCCTTTTGGGGTTCGCTGATCTCAAGACCTCTTGCCTAACCCCGTCGGCATGGCATTGTCATCTCCTCTTCTCTCGGGACGGTCAAACGAGCTTCGTGACTCATTGGAAGACGTTGGTGATGAAGACCCCTTAGTAGGCAGCCCTGCAGCGGATTTCTCCCCTACCCCATCCTCGGTTCCCTCCCGGCTTTAAGTGGCGCCAATGGCATCATTCAACTTTATGAGCTCACATGTCGACTTCCAAGCGCTTTCATTTTGAGCCAATAAAGAATGTTGGCTCAAGAGTGTAAAAAACGATACGGGAGTTCAATACGGACTACTGAGAGTACGTGGTACGAAAGTATCGATATGGATAACACGGAGAACTAGTATGGATGGAATATTAATATTTAAATAATAAATAACTTATAATATATATTTACAAGTATGAAAAATTTTCCACTTTGTAAATAATATATGTATTTTGTTATTAATACCTTCAAATTGTATATTTATATATTATAAATTTATCACATTCCTAAACCATAAGAATTTTGTAGAACTTATGTTGAGTGATACAAGATAAGTTACATAAGTGAATTTTAAAAAAAGTCACACTATTACTAAGTAGAAAAAAATAACTAGAAATTGTAGGATATAAAAGTTATTGGTGTAATTGTACTTTTGCCCTCACAAATATTCAATTTAT
Organism: Limonium bicolor; assembly: GCA_023374045.1. Classification (NCBI taxonomy): domain Eukaryota; kingdom Viridiplantae; phylum Streptophyta; class Magnoliopsida; order Caryophyllales; family Plumbaginaceae; genus Limonium; species Limonium bicolor. The sequence goes on along the minus strand of CM041779.1, from coordinate 10,527,523 downwards.
AGTTAATGGTGGTGGTGCTTATATCATCGTTTTTTAAAGTAAAACCTTATATAAGGTCAACGTTATTTTCATTTAGTGATTTAATAAAAAAAATTAGTCTTCTCTTTGCTTTGATCAAATCGTTGCCTTCAATAGTTTATACCATAGTTTTTCAAAATACGGTAAATACAGAAATACATATGATTATACAGTCATATGCCACTATGATACGGGGTGTTCAGTGAGGAGGATTTCATACGATTGTATCAATATTTTTCATTGCAAAAACGCGCGATACGCCGTACAAATGGCCGTACCGTACCGTTTTTTTTTACAACCATGTGTTGGCTTGGTCTAATCGACTGAGCTCTTAGCCATGAGCCATAAGGGGGTCCCCTCTGCTGTGGAGCCAGGGTTGGGGCAGTCCTTCATTGCATGTATGAAGAGACCACACTGAAAGAAATAGATGGCATGGGCTCATATGAAGTGCGAAGAATTTTAGTCTGATTCATCACTTTAATCGAGATACATCGAAGAACTAGTTTTTTTACATCAAATAAGGCCTTAACTCTCATGAATTCACCACTGATTTGGTCCTCCTCTCCCCCAAAGTTAAGAAAGCACCCCACCCGATTTCCAAGTCTCATGGCAAACTCCTTGTGTTGATAGATAAAAGGAACCTCATAGATTCTTACCCACATAGTAAACCAGATAAATTCATGTTCTTTCATCCCTTTGTTCTCATCAAGTTTTTGAAAAATTAGCAAACTACCATCGTAATACCACGACCCATTTGAAAGAACAACATGCAAAGATTCAACCTTATCGGATTCAAACAAGAAGAGGCATTTACATGCTGGTTTAGCAATGAATTCACTGTCCAATTGACATGCCCTAGCTAGCGAGACCTCCAAGGCTTTGATATCCGGTGATTTCACAGTGAAGGACTTGCATATAAGGCATTTTCATAAGAGCGCGGTCATTCCAGCTTTGCAAGGTGGCCAGGTTCCAACAAGTCGCCTTCTTCCTTGGTAAGAGACAAGGTGGCACAGCAATCGACAATCTCCTCAACTAAAATATTCTCAATGGGGTTCGCGATCAGACCATAACCGAGAATAAGGAAAAACATAATAGAGAGATGGACACACCTATAGTGATGACGGGAGCCCGCTCCAGTGAGCCAACAGGGATAGTAGATTAGAGAAGGTTGATGATCAAAACATGCAATGCCGGTCATTATAGCCGGTGGAGGGTAGAAAAAATGAGGATACGTATGAGGCCAGATTCCCGCCAAAAGGAGTGTTTGGGAGCATCTTGGGTACCTAAAGCAGCTTTTTACCAGCTTGTAAATGTTATTTACAACTTCTATGAAGATTTCAAAAAATGTCATTAATTAAAAATGATAACGTTATGAAATATGGGTATATGTGTCTTAATTCTTAAAATGTTAATTTTGTTATTGTTTAATGCTGGTAATCTACAGGCTAGTGTGTAACCTACATATTTGGATTGGGATATTTCTCTCTATGACTAAGATGGTGGTTAAAGTGTGATTACAAGAAGCAAAGAGACACCAAGATTTACGTGGTTCGGTCTTGAATGACCTAGTCCACGAGGAGGGGGTTGACAGAGATTCTTAGTAGAACTAAGTGAGTACAAGTGGTGGGAGAATGAGCATTTCAGGAGTTTGTCTATAATCTTCTTTATCATGTGTTTGTGTAATAAATGAGACATTGATTGTTATTTATAGGGAAACGGATAAGGAGAAGTTGGTGAGCTCTCCCAACTTGATGCCTTTCTTGCTAGCTGGTGTGATGACATAGACCATGCCACGAGATAGGGCTAACATCACTCAGGATAGGTCACTGTCAGGGATGAAACTTCGTCGCTCTGCTTCGGCGCTCTCATTCTTAATTGCGGAAAGGACACTTGCTTTCTTTGGGCATTAATAGCATGTCAGAGAGGTGTGCGAGTTGGTAACCATGGATGCCTAAGGCGGTAATGACGGGTTGTCCGATGAGACTAATTGGATAGATGGCTAATGGGGTGTGTACTGAGTCATGAGTTCTCTCTTTATGGTGAAGGAAGCCGAACGAGGTTTTAGTTGTCCATTTATCTTTACGCAACTTCGAGGTAGGGTAAATCCAGCTTCCTGATTTGTTGCCTACTAGTCGGGGCATTCACCGGCTGAGGTTCTTGTACCCCGATCGTTGGCTTGTCACCCGGGTGCGTGCGATCATAAGAAAGATATGTGATTAGTGCTCTTACCAGTATGGTTAAGGTATGACTAATTATACTGTACCAACAGTTATGGTCAGAAGGAAAGAAGACTGAAATATTTTTGCTATTAAAGTAGTTTGAATGTTGGCAATACATCATTAAATATAAAAATTTAAAATTCAAAATATAACAAAAATATTGAAAGTAATTAAAATATATTAAAATAAATTGTAAAAAATAATTTGTTGAATTTATCATCGTTACTAATTATAAAAGTACTTTTAAAAATAAAAAAATCAAATTTCTTTTTGAAAAGGAATATATTGTGTTCTCTATATCTCTTGCTTATAAGATTGACATCTGGTTTACAGCGGTTCAGCCAGTTCGGCATACGTTCACTATCGATATGATATCTTTAGTCTTTCTTTGGTGTTTCAATGTTACTTACAATCCTTTGATAGTTCTCAAGCTCCGATTACACACTTTCTCTTGCTTCTATTTCATATCCTTTTAAAATGGCTTCCTTACTTCCTATATATAGACATTCGGTAGAAAGACTACTACTTATCTTGTTCGTCCACATGGCATTGTCTCATTGGTGTTTCCTGCTGCTATAATGCTTTCTCCAAATAGCGTATTATAAGCCTATTGTCACCGTTTCCGGTCCGGGGTCACTCTTCCGGTGACTCTCTTCCAGGGCCACTCTTTTGGGGCCACTCTTCCGAGGCCACTCTTCTAAGGCAACTCTTTTGTGGCACTCTTCTAGGTAACTCTTCCGTGGCCACTCTTCTAGGTAACTCTTCCGGGGCCACTCTTATGGGCCATACAACTAATGTCTTTCTCTTGACTCGTGGTTCTATGCCACCACATCAGTCCCACGAGTTATATTTTTTACTACATTTCCTAAAGAGTAGAAATGCTCTTAAAAAGATTGAAAATTAGACCCTCATTTTTCCCTTTTCTTGTTTTATTTCCCTCTTATACCCTAGTCCCACAAGTTCTTTTTCTTTTGTGTTTAAAAAAGTGACTTTACAATAGATAACTAATTTTTCTCCCACTACTTGTGAAGTCCCACTTGTGTTTTTCTTCCGGAAGTAGTATATTAAAAATTCTGGAAGACATGCTCTAGAAGAAATGTCTTTGATAAATAGCTTTTCACTACTAGAAAAAACAGAATTAGCGATAGACATGTCCGTTGCCAACCAAATAATTAGGGACGGAATGGAGACAGAATCTATCTATAGCTAATTTGTGACGGATTTTTTATTTTTTGATTTCTAATATTAGCGACAAAATGTTTATTGCTAATCCGTCTCCCATTTGTTTTTTGTTTTTTTAATTCATATCTATTCACCTGTAATGTATTTATTTTCACTTGTAATGAAGATCTTGTCACAACAACTGAAAATAAAATGTTTTTTACTAACCAAATTCACACTAATAATTATATATCCGTACAATCAGCATATCGTACAACCAATGTAATCGGGAATCTACATGTTTGACACAACATTAAGTTTCAATGTTAGATTACAATAACCTACGTCTGTGCTCCCAACCATGTCCATCCCTCGGACGATACACCTCCATCTGGTCACATGCGCCACTTGGATCACCTGAGCCATCATTTAGCCACGACCCCATCCGTCCGGCATACTAGAGCTACCACCTGGAGCACGATACAGACCCTGAGAGGGAAACATCTAGGAGATTTTCCTTTGTATCACAGCCTGCATCTCGTTGCTACGTAGCTCCTGACGGATTGCTTCCCGCTCTCTAGCACGAATCTGCTCATGCAAGTGTCACCCAGCTTCTCAAGCAATTCCCACTCAATGTCCGACTTCATCCACTCGTGTGTACTTTGGTCGTAGCTAGTAACACATGAGCTAGTGCCGGTGTTGTGGAATGAGTCAGAGAAATACTGTGGTGCTACCTCGCTCACACCGTAGACCCTCTACTTACTTGATTTTCCTTCGACGGCCTTGTAAAAATCTGGTTATGGCCAATGGGTGTGGTCTGAGCAGATAGATCACCTGAAGCGCCTGGATCTTGAGTGGCAGTATCTAACAGATCTTCGTATTTGCTTCGTAATCATAGCGCGAGGATAAGTACTTATGTTATTCATTATTTAACACGAATTAATTAAATGTAATACAAACACTTAGAATGAAGGTAAAAAACACTTACAACAGTGTCCTCCACCTTCACACAGACTGACACACTCTTATCATGCTAATCCTTGATTGAATGGGTGTGGATGAATAGTGTGTACACATCAGGCTCCACACATGTCTTCCGAGTCTAACAACAAAGTGCTTATTAAGATATAAAATAAAAATTCTACAAAAATTTTGACATACCCTCCCCTGTTTTGTTACATATGCCCACATGTACACCAGATCCAGATATCACAGGCACACAACAGTAATAGTTCACACTTCACAAAATATCATATGTCTAAGCATGTCTTTAAGTAAATGCAAAACAAAATAATCGTAAGACTTACCAAAACCTTCGTATGCTTCTTCATGAAGCGTGATCCACAAGCATGGGTAGAAATACAGCCACCCAGTGTGTGCTCACTCCTTATATTTCTGGAGTTGGTATTTTTGCTTCATGCTTCTCCGTCCCTCATTATCTCCGCCACTCCTCCCAGATGTCGTCAATGACTTTCCTCTTTGTTTTTTCTGGCTTCATTTTGTACAGTGTATCAGAATACCTTTGTCTGCCCTTCTCACAAAAGATATTGTACACCTGCATCTCAAATCGAGGATCAACAAAAGCGTTTCCGCATACATACAAAGTGGCTTAAGTGCAAAAAAAAAGTAACATAAAAAAATCGGTTAAATGTTATGGGTTATATACCTTAAACTCCTCAAAATAAAATCGAAGCCAATCCGAACCCAGTGCCCCCCACGTATAACCATGGTCAAACCATCGGGTCTTGAAACACGGAAGTAGTGCATAAGCAACTACATTAATAGGCTCGAGATCCATATATTTTCGAAGACAAATGACACATAATTAACATATGCTTGATAAATAAATTTAATTAAAATTATATGAAGTTGTATAATCACTAAAGTGTACTTACTTGCCAATTAAGGGTGAGCGACCTGTGCTCCTGATAAGGAGGCACATTAGGGGTACTCTCATAACAACCTTGCCATTTCTCCTTTGTGTTGAAAGCGGATGCTGTGTCAAAACTTGATTCAAGGGTTGTCATAAGTCCACGACTAGGCTTTGTAGACTTTGACCACTTAAGCTTAAGATGGCCTCACCAGAATCTAGTGTTGAGGATGTTGTTGCCATATGTTGAGACATCAAAGTGTTGTAGAGATAGCCAATCACCTCGACAGAGTCAATCATCCTCAGCCAAACACAAAGAGCGAGCTACTGCAAGAGAGTCCGTGCAACTAAGGATACATCACAGACTCTCCCATGCTGTTGCAAAAACCAAGGAGCAAACTCATGAATGCTTCAACACTGCAATGGTTATGCAACCTCCCCATCACATCCGAAGTTCGCGGCCCAAGTCAGGAGACCACCTAAGGACGTTGCCCACTATGTTAGTTCCGACAATTTCGGAACTAACTCCCTCGACCTGCTACTTCTAGTGCTAGTATAATAAACTATTGTAATAGCTAGTTTTACTTGGGCTTTCATCGAGAAATATTCCAGAGCTTAGAGAGAGAGAAATAAATTGTCTTTGTAAGTTAGAAAGAGAATACGTACAAAATTAGTTAGTGCAATCTAGATAGACTATACCTAGGAAGATCCTAGTTTTGCTACACTTACCACTGTTCTGATCAGAAAGTGTATTGGGTGAGTGAGTGAAAAAACCGCTAAGTAGATCCCCTCTACTTAGTGGACATTTGTAAGTTGTTTTATTTTGACCAAAGAATGAAATAGCTTATTTGTGTATCTTGCTGAGCTCCACAGAGTTTGTCTATCTTTCAAGCATTATTTCATTTCAGTTTCTTCAAGTTTTCCGCACGTTTTCTTTAACCAGTTTGATTAAGTGTCTCTACATCCCAAAGTGTTTCTTACTCTCAAAGACCGATTGAGTCAAACCAACTCTTAGACTCACACCTTGAGTTGGTTTGAGTTAACCACTTGATCCTACACAGTATTAAGTTGAAAAGGGGCTGATTGGCCCATCTTTCTAGCCGGTCTACTTGTACTGTGAAATCTAATTCGCTTAGTCTCGTGGTTTTATGTGAAAGCTTCGCTAACCATGGTGACCTAGAGCAGAATTAGCGATGTGATCTAAGCCCAAACTACCTTTGGCTCAAAATGGGACTTGAGACCCGATGTGGCTTCATGCTACCAAGTGTTTGGTGCACTTGCAAGTTGCCTTGCGGTGCTGCGATAATGACTATATCGCGTAGTTTAGCAGGAAGTGGTGTGGTCCCTTTGGGGGCCCCACGCCTGTGGAAGGTCCTAGAGTTTTAGTGGCAGTGTGGCTTCGACCCAGGGCTTCACTAAGGTGGAACCTAGGGAATTTTCTAACAGTACTTGAATAAAGCTGGAGACGCACTTGCGTCCCAGGACCGGTGGGGAAGTTCCTTCTTATGGCTTTGACGTGCCCTTCGTCTAGTGGTTAGGTGCTTAGCACTAGAACTAGTTGGTTCCTTTGAGGTGGTTGTTTCTCGGTGTAGCTTAAGAGGAAACGACCCATCTGGCGTGCAGACGTTGACCTGTCAAGGTCTTTGTCACTTGTGCAAATTCTACACACGAGTAGGCACATCCAGCTAAGACTGAGCTTATCCAGGCTGATGTCGTCGATGACGAGTAGTGCAGTAAGTGTCAATGCAAATTGAAGGATTAAGGACATTGACATCGAAGACATGGGGAACCCGTTACTGCACAGCATCATCAAAATGTTGCCGCGCCAAGAATGGAAGGACTCAGGATGTCGCAGCAACATGTGGGTTGTTCACTTGGTGTCATTGCGATGCAAATGGAAGGACTCAGGACATCACAACAGTTTGAGCAACAGGGCAATAAGTAGCAATGTGTCTCAAAGAAAATACACAAAACTCTACCAAAGTTGTGGCGCTCTATAGACCGATGACCCATTCAAGTAGAACGTGGTAGAAGTCATAAATGTTTGAGCTTCGAGAAACACATCGGTTAACGGTTCAAGGCAGTTGCTTGTGTGTGTTGGTCAAAGACATTGTATGTGGGTTGTTATACCTTCAAAGTAGGGAAACTGTTGGAGCATGATAAAATCTTCTTCGTTGAGCTAAGACTCATCGTAGTATCTTGCTGGGGACGGTAAGAGCTTCGGTGGGGGAGGTTTGTCATGCCCCTTTTTGGCGAGCTGCTTGGTTACATGTAGCTCTATGCCAGTTTGCCCTTTGGTTGGTGCCCGTTAAGACTTGTGTTGGGATTGCTTGTCAACCCCATACTTGATTGTCGCTTTGACCTAGTCCCTTAAGTTCCACGGTCCTTGAAACCCCCGAGGACGAAGGTCCGAGGGATGGGCATCTGTTGAAGGGCACGATACGTTGGTGTTGGCCGAGCTGAGTGGTGTCAACTTGTGACTTGAGCGAGGGCCGAGTTAGCGGGTGTTGTGGAGGGCATCCGTCCGGACCTGATAAGGACCGGGCATGCCTTCAGGCATGCACACTACCAGGATAGCTTGGTAGTGACTTCAGTAGCATGAGCACGTTGTGCTTAGTGCTGCCCTTAGGTTGCGAGTGCTAGTGTAACCACGGGCACGAAGCAACTAGAGGTTGTCTTGGCCGAGCTGAGTAGCGTCAGCTTGTGACTCAAGCGAGGGCCGTGTTTGTGGATGCTATGAAGGGCATCCGTCCGGGCCTAATGAAGACCGGACATGCCTTGGGCATGCACACTGCCAGGGTGGCTTGGTAGCGACTCCAATAGTTTGAGCACGTTGTGCTTAGTGCTGACCCTTAGGTCAGTTAGCGGGTGTGTGGAGGACATCTGTCCGGGCCTGATGAGGACCGGGAATGCCTGTGGGCATGCATGCTGCCAGGATGGCTTGGTAGCGACTTCAAGAGGCAGTGAGCACTTTATGCTCAATGCCGGCCCTTAGGTTGCAAGTGCTAGTGTGACCACTGGCACGAGACAACTAAGAGTTGTCCCGATTGTATGACTCTTGCCACGAAAGGTGCAAGGGGCATTGCACATTATAGCCGTCTTGCGGTTCGGCATGTGTTGAGTCCTGGATAAGGGCGGAGACAAGGTGCGACGTGACCCGCGTTAGCATACCTTACTGACTCGTACTAGTTGGGGGTCTTTGGCTGTTGGGTTGTTGGAGGCCTGATGGTGCCGAGGACGAGTGTGGCCGCTAAGGGGCGCACATGTACTCGGGCTGCAGGGAGAGGGACGGAGTTGACTCAGTCTGAGCTGCGGCCTGGCATTCGACCGAGTCATTTGGGCCACGGGAATGTGAATCAGTGAAGGAACTTGTCATTTGGAGGTTTAAGTCCACTCTTGACTCTTGCTTGTGGCTAAGTGGATGGCTAGTCTTTCCACAGTGAGTAGTAGGCTGGGTGGGTCTTTGACCCGAAGCCGGTGATGCCTAAATTGGTCTCATGACCTAATCCGTAAGAGCCCTTTGGGGTCTCGCTTCAGAGTAATTTTCGGATAAAGGTTGGCATTACAATTGTGGTATAAGCCAGCAGCTTGCGATGCTCCTGAGCTACGTCGTGTGTTAGCAAGTGAAGGTGCAGCTATATCAGCTAGTGTGTCAGCCGGTGTCTCAACAGGTGTATCGATAGGTGAAGAGTAGTGCTTAACAACAGGCTGAGAAGCATGGACTAAAGTGTTGGTCCCTTTAGTACTCTAATACACATCCCTTAATGGTCGTTGACGTGTTGGGCAGGTGTTGTGAGGTTGATAACGATATATAACTTAGGGAGGTAGAAGACTTGTAAGTAACTTTAAACCGCAAACCTCTTTCGATTAAAAATTACACCCTAGCAATTCACTTAATCTCCATTCACACCCACCTATGGACTTTGGGATGGTTTATGACTTACCATCGACACCGAAGCCCTTCTACCTTGGTCGACACATGACCAACAATCTCTCAACAGTTTCTAATTGTTCCTCGACTGTACCTAAGCTACCCTCGTAGCAAACTCAACACTATGAGTTGTTTTACACCACTCGTTTCCACAATCACTCAATTACAAGATCTCACTTAACTCTCTGATAATTGAAACTCTTACAAATGATAAGTCATAAATAACTTGAGCTCTCTATTACAATGTTCGCCTGTTTCAGCTCTTTTTTTGCACATCCGCTTCAAATAAATCTGGTTCCATCTTATAGGAGATGTTGATCTCCTCTCATTAGTGGAGTCCAATGCTGGTTCACAAGTCTTCTGAAGTCCAAACTTCTTAGTGGCTTAGCCACTGCTGCGCTAGAGATTGAGACCACAAACAAGAGTCTGTTCGCTGAAGACAAGATGTGAAAAGTAGAAAGCGACAACTGCTTTTTCTACAATATTTTTGTCTTCTTCTTCCCTTGTCTCCAATGTGTCTTGTAACCTTGCATACTAGCGATGTTGATAATCTCCATTGCTGAACCGCCTTGTCACCTTATAGACAAACAATTCTGCCTCTTTATTGCTGAAACACCTAAACAAGCACATCAAACAACAAGGATAGTTTGCTATAATCAAAACTATAAGGATCTTGACTTAACAATTTCCCCTTTTTTGATGATGACAACCAATCCGATAAACATCAATAAACAATATTTAAAGCTAAACATTCTAAGTATGAAACTCCAGAAGAGGGTTCCCCCTAATAAAGTTCCCCCTTAGTTAGATTAGTGGTTTGCAAACAAGAGCATTGCATGTTTTTCGTAAGGGTTAGCAATTCTAAGACAAGTATTGAACATGAGATAGATAAATGGTTTGCAAACAATAACCTTATCATTTTTGTAAGGATTAGCAATTCTAACACAAGTATTTAAAAAATTAAAAACAGATTCACCTTTTCCCCCTCTGCCATCCAACAAAACAGGGGAAGTGAACTAGTGAGAACATGTGCAATGAAACAAACATTTGAAAAATTCATATCATTATAATAGAAGACCGTTTATAGTACAAAAAGAGAATCAATGAAATTCTACCTTATTTCTAAGGATTCTTTTCAGTAGTCACTCAGTTGATACGACGCATAAAACACTTAGGATAGATTAAGGGGTTGGGTTTTCATTATTGGACTCCTGCTGGCTTCTAGGGATTATCTGTGTTACTCAACACCCTTTGTTTTACAATATTATGCCCTCTCAGTGACCTATCTCTCTTCCTCTTCAATGCTTGTATTTCTTTCAGTCGTATTAACTGGCACCTTGAAGCCATTTCTCTTCTGTATGCCCTATATGTGTTGTTGTGTCTCTACTATCATTTGAGGAATCTGATGAGAACGACGTTGAAAGGCCTACGTTGATGTAGCGAACATCGGTTCTTGCTGGCTGGTAGGAGTCAGAAGATGAAGAATCACTACTTAGCAAGTTTATCTCAAGGAACTTCTTCTGCATTGATGATTTTGCTTCGGATTTTAGCTTATAATATATATATATATATATTAAAATCTATATTTCCAAAAAAATATGAAAATTATGAAATGACTTTCATAATGACCATGTTGTTTGAAGGTATTTTGAGGTGATGAACAAGTCATATGAAAATAGAAAGTCTCAAGAACATCCTTGGAATTGACTCGGTACATTTTGACCATTATGCCCTTGCCATCACATTTGTGCACTAAGGCCCTTCCCGAAGATCATTTTGGGTATAACAGATTGTCCCTCGTCAATTAGACTTTCTAATGAAGATGACAACACTAGTTGATACTTGAGTGACATCCCAAATTTTTTCCAGACCTTGAAGATTCAGCTCTTTGCTTTGAGCTTTTGGGGAGATCACCTGGTTGTTCTGAGATGTTCTAAGTTGTTGGCTACCTGAGGGAAAATTTTGGAATTGTTGGGCTGTTCGAAGGTGCCGACTGTGTTGATTGAAATTATTGAAGGTCTTGTCAAGCTATTATAAGGTGTCAACTTCCTATAACGAGGATTAAATGTTATCGAGTTGTTCTAAGGTGCTAACTACCTATAATATTGTTGAGTGTTCTAAGGCAGTACTACCTAATCGAAAAGAAAGTTGATGTTTCCTAGGCACTTTTGGGGGCCCGATCCTGTCCCAATTGAAATGTGATGTGCTTTAGATGATTCTAAGGATTGAAACATGTCCATGCGAAAATGAAATGACTCGGATGCTTCTAGGGACCGATACCCGTCCATGCAAGATGATGACTCGGAAGCTTCCGGGAACCGAAACCCGTCCAAGTTGGATTGCTTGTGAAGATCGAGACCCTTTCTAAAATATAAAAGATTTATTATAGGAAATGCCAAACGTGGCAGTGGCTGAGAGCTTGTGCATTGTTCTGAAAAGATAACATGCTCTTTCAAGAAGGTGTGTGGTGCTTAAAGCTTTTAAGTGATGGTAATCAGGACTTATGACAAGCCTGTGGTAGAGTGGTAGTAGTTAGGGCTTATGAAAAGTCTGGGGTAGAGTGGTGGTGTTTAGGGCTTATGACGAGCCTAAGGTTGAGTTCTGCAACTATGGTGAAATCTGCATCTCTAAAGAATCTGTATTTTTAGTGAAAAATCTGTATCCTTGGTGAAGAATCTGTATCTCTCAAGAATATGTATCTTATGTGAAAAATCTGTATCTCTGAAGAATTTGTATTTTTGGTGGAGAATCCATTAGCATCCACCGATGCTCCCTCCTCTCCCCTCTCTCTCCCCACCCCACCTTCCCTCTTCCAAAAACCCTAGCCGTAACCACCTCGCTGCCACACCAAACACCAACCCACCACCGCCCTCACCACCCAAATACCCTCCACTCCACCAATATACCATCTCACCACCAAAATACCTCCCATATCATCTTACCCATAGACACCAAAACCCAACTACACCTATCCTCATAACCCTTCAAAGCCAGCGTACCATATCCAAAGATGAGGAGAGACTATGGATATCCAAGAGGGAGAGGCCGTAGATACACAAAGTGCAGAGAGGAGTTTAGACCAGGAAGAAGGCCAAGGTGGAAAGGTAGGCAGAGTCCAAGCAAAAACACAAAAGATATGGGAGATGAGAACCAGAGTCTAGACGAGAAGGCGCCCAGGAGAGTCGACCTCAATACAATCCGTCGACACAAGGAAGACTACACCAAGCTACCATCTTCATCGATAATGTTGACAAGGAAATCTTAGAGTACCAGTTAGGAAGAGTAGTCAGGAGATTTGCGGACTGGAAAAGACTATACATTAGTCGTAAAGCCAGAAAGACCAACCAGAGCGCATGTGCCTTTGTGGATGTTGAGCATATTGAAGATGTGAAAAGGGTGATAGAAGGTTTGAGAGGTTGGAATATCAACGGTAAGAAGCTTTGGGCTAGAATGAAGTTTTAGGGTAATAAGGATAGAAAACGGGGATCAAATTATGGGAGTAGAGGCAAACAACAAAACAGGAAGAAAACTCCACCAAAGCAATCCAAGTATGTTAAAAGTTGGGTTCGAAAAGAACGTGGCCATGATCATGGCGATCGTGCCCATACAACCACTAGGCTGTCGATTAATGTTCAATCAGATAAGATGATGAAGTCTTGCTTGAATAGATGCGTCGTTATCACCATGCAGAAGGAAAAACGGCTAAAGAGGCCATGAAATATTTGCACAACCGATGGCCAGGTATTGTGGGTCTGCTGGCCTTTTCAAGGAAGAAATTTCTTATGGTTTTCAACTCTATCCATGAAGTAGAAGAAATTGTCAATCGGGACCAAAACTCAGTCATGGAACAAGAGGAGTAGGAAGTCCGACGGTGGAATACTGAGGACCAGGTCGAAACACGAAGAACGTGGGTTGTTATGCGAGGTATACCTCTACATGCATGGAATAAAACCAACGTACGCAAGATAGCTCAAACAATCGGAGAAGTGATTAAAATAGAGGAGGATGACAACTACGTGAAGAATGCCGAAATTCACATTCAGATTGAAACATCTAGTCTTCAATTAATCAACTTGAAAATTATGGTTAATATTGAGAAACAAAAGTTCCCTGTGAGCATAGTGGAAGTTAGCGACCCATGGGTTAAGAGCAAGAACAGGAAGTCTGATATCTCCGAGAGTATTGTTCAAATGGCGGATATGGTAGTAACAAAATCAGCGGGTCAACGGCAATAAAATGATAAATAAAACTCTGTAGAAAATCATGTCGGAAATAAAAATGAAAATGGGGTACAAGAGGATGTCAGCTCAGCACACGTAGACATTGAGGAGTCCCTAGAAGGCCAACAACCGCCAGGGGAGAGACATGGCATAAAGAAGGAAGTGGAGTGAAATCATTATGTCTGGAAAACTCTACAGACGCGCTTCAGGAGCGAATCCCAAGCGATCAAGAACAGGGAATGAAAAGTAGAGATAACAATGCATCTCAGAAGGAATTCCCAAGCGACCTGAAGTAGGGAAGCAATGATGGGGACGAATAACGGTAAATGATTCCAACACGAGATTAATAATTATTTCCTAATTAATACCGGTGCACAGGAATAGACATGAGAAGAGGGAGTTACGAGGTCGAAGAGAGGCGATGAGGCACTGACGCCTGGGGGAAATAAAAATAATCCAAATAAAGGGTCAAAAATGAATTTGTGTCAGACACACATGCATACTCTCCACAACCCTAACAACTCCTCTGTAGTCAAGAGTGGTAATCGACCTGAAAATGTTTCACCGGCAATCATGAGATCTCCTGAGTCAGACGATCTATCCAATAATCAATATCACCGTAGTCAGATGCAAAAATTAGGGAAGACTCCAGAGCATAAGGGAGGGATCAATTTATTTGTAGAATTATTTCATAATTCACCCACGCCCACTCAACCAAGGAGAGAGAACCGGGCCAGAAATGAAAAGGGGAGGATTGTTGACGCAGAACTTGAAGCGAAGGACTGCCTTGCACTGGCTGCCAAGTACCGAACCCCATTCAGACTAAAGCTAACATCATCGAGCAGATTCAACCCCACATTAATAATTAAAGGAAGATGGTCACGATAGGGCTACAAAACATTCGAGGTATGGGATCAAGAGATAAACAAAGAAAAATGAGGGAGGAGGTTTGTAAGTCCAACATCTCAATTTTGGGGCTTGTAGAAACTCAGTAGTCCGAATCAGCAACACAAAAAATCCCATGTTTTTGGGGAAAGAAGAAGTGTGGTCTAGCTTGGGAAGTAATTCCGAGTTAAGGGAGATCGGGTGGAATTATTGTCATGTGGGATGAATAAGAGATTGAAGTTCGCAAGGTAGATAAGGGAGCTAGATGGATGATGGTTGAAATAAAGACAAGGTCAGAAGGAATAAAAAGCTTAGTGACATATGTGTACGCCCCGTGTGACCCAAGGGAGAGAGAAGCTTTATTCGAAGAGTTACTTCGAATCAAAGATATGTGGCAACTAGAACTATTTCTCGTGGGTGACTTCAATGAGATATTTCATCCTTTGGAGAGACTGCCCTCAAGCTCTAATCGAACAACCAGAGGTATGAGAGATTTTAGTCTTGGGTTAATGATATGCAAGTTTCTGAAATTCCATTGTTAGATGCAAAGTTCACGTGGGAAGTGGTGGGTCGCTTAGCAGAATTGATCGAATGTTTGCTTCTCATGATTGGTTGACTCAATACATGGATGTGAGATTAAGATCTAGTGAATGGATGATATCAGATCATCGTCTCCTGGTGTTGAGTACTGGGAAGATTAATTGGGGGCCTAAACCGTTTCGAGCTCTCGATGCATGGCTGGAGCATCCAGGGTTTGAAATATTTGTCAAAGAGAAATGAGATAGAATGATAAATGGTTCTACAATGTGTAAGTTGAAGAGGTTAAAAGAAGCTTTGAAGAGGTGGAATAAAGACACCTTTGGAGGAACTTAACAACGTATCCTTGAACATAAAGAAGGCCTTAGACAAGTGAAGAAAAGGATAGAAGATGGTGATACCTCTCATGGTGTCGAAAACGCTAGAATCCTAGCCATGAAGAGGCTAGAATTGGCCAAGAAGCTAAAAGAGGTGTATTGGAGACAACTTGCGAGGGATAAGTGGGTTTGAGAGGCGGACAATAATTCTAAGTACTTTCACAGGAAAGCTACTATTAATCATCTGAAGAAAATGATCAATTTTTTGATCATAGATGGTTGAGTTGTGGATAATCCAAGTGAAATTTGGGATCATATTGTGGAATATTATGCTAGGTTGTTTCAGGTGATTCCATCCTCAGAAGTAAGTCCCCTAGCGTGGGCTCATCCTACAGTATCGGCTGCACAGGTTGCCCTTCTTGAGGCAATCCCTACCCTGAAGGAAATACGACAAACAGTCTTAAGTTATGATGGGTCTAAGGCCCCTGGTTGTGATGGGTATAACATGACTTTTGTTAAGAAGATGTGGAAGGTAATCGGTGTAGAATTTTGTAACGATGTAAGAAAATTCTTTTGTACATCCAAGCTTGAAAGAGGCACGAATATTACGTGGATTGCTTTAATCCCAAAGAAACCTGAGGCATCTACCCTTGAGGATTACCGACCGATAAGCATGGTAGGCTGCATGTCTAAGGTTATTGCAAAGTTGCTAAGTAACCACCTTAGCCCCCTCCTGCCTGAGCTTATTGGAGAAACTCAATCCGGATTTGTGAAAGGAAGGAATATCCTTGAACGACCGTTTATTGCTAAAGAATTCATATCTTGGTTGATGTAACACCCCTGCTATTAGTTTAATCATTACCGTCAATCTCCTCGTGCTTCCCGAGTCACGCAGCGGATACATACTTACATACATCGGGTGATACAACGCCGTTAGTCACCCACGTGACTAACAAGGCTACTACTGCTACATACAGCATCGGTCTGATGGACCGGAATATCCGAGTACTACTTAATACAATACATACTCTCATTACATACTGAATACTACAATACTCCATTCAATACATTACTCCATTCAATACAATACTCCACAACTCCGTACAAGATAATACACTACGCATACCGAGTTTACTAGGTTCCAAAATCAATACAATACTTCTCCCATATTCATACACACTCACTAGGAGTCAATCTGCTACCCATTCCTCACAAACTAGATACTTCTAATTACGAGGCGCGCCACCGGTCTCTTACCTTGACCGTATTCGCTCCGGGTACCTGCACACTAAAAATGTTCCCCCGAGGGGGTCAGCTTTCGCTGAATATGATAACCGCATACCCCGCGTACTAGCGAGGGTACGCCGACCATTTGGTCGAATACATGCAATTCATTTTGCAATACATACATACATACATACATGCTTTCATTCACGATACTGCAATACTACACAAGATATACATACATACGTACAGTACCGTACATGCTTGGAAGACAATACAAGTCAACCAATACTTACCTACCATCTTTCAGGTTACGCATACACAATACATACTCATTACATACCCAATACGCAATACGGAGATACAATTCTCCAATACATACAAAGGTCCAGTTAGCTTCATTACACACCTGGGTTAATCGGGTGTTCGATACTCTTTTACTTCCGGTCAATGACTTACAATAGTCAAGACCAATACACATACAATACTTACTTCTTACATACTTTACTTCCAGTTAAGTCGGTATGACCTCCGGGCAGGGATTACTACATCCCACCACCGGGCTTTAGGGTGGCTCACTAATCCAGGATGCTACCCATTCAAGGGAATTGGTCCAAGGAAAAGATTATAGCCAGGATTCGGATCCAACCTCTTGTGTTTCCTTATCCTCACGCGTGGCCGAACTATATCGGACTTCTACTCATTTCATTTACTCATTACTCAAGTTAGGAGTTAGAATGTTAGGAATTAGTAGAAGTCAATACTTCATTTCCATACATACATACAATACTCAAGTACACGATACTTACACATACTTCTCAATTCCATTCATTCATTTCATGAATTATACAAACTAATTGTTCAAGAAGATACAATAAGAACAAAATAGTTCAAACACATTAAGTGCAGTATAAGTCCGATTCGTGCATTTATCTTAATGGTGATCACATAAGCACACAAATCGGGGTAACCAGGTTAGGATACAGAGCATGAAGAAATCATACCGTTCACCGTTGTATCCGCACTACCGGCTCCTTCGAGGATCAACTATTGGATTCCTATACATACATGAAGTAGTACGATCAATGATCTATTATTGATCTAACTTACTCCTTCATTGATATTCTCAATGTTTACTTACTACTCCTTTACATTCATACTTGGTTATAAAACCATTCTTTTCCTTATTACTTCTTAAGCTTGCTTCCTTACTCATTTACTTACTTTCTTACCATTACTACTTCATTAATGGTGTTTTACTACATATATATGCATATGTGTATATAGGCATATGTACATGTATATATGATTACTATAATCATATAATTAAAACAATTTTTTTTTTGACTCGACCGGACTTGCGACCGACCTTGCAAGTCCGGTCCATTCCAGTAGGTTACATCGTGTGAAAATTCCAGGGCCGACCGACCTTGCAAGTCCGGTCCCAAGGTCGGTCCATTCCAGTAAGTTTCGTCTTTGAAAATTTTAGCCCGACCGACCTTGCAAGTCCGGTCGCAAGGTCGGTCCATTCCAGTAGCTTGCATTACGGGAATTTTTCTGGCCGACCGAACTTGCAAGTCCGGTCGCAAGTTCGGTCCATTCCAGAAGGTTTCTGACGGGAGAAATTTCTGGTCCGACCGAACTTGCAAGTCCGGTCGCAAGGTCGGTCGACTCCAGAAGGTTTCCCGTCTTGTAAATCTGGGCTCGACCGACCTTGTAAGTTCGGTCCTAAGGTCGGTCCGGCCCAGTACTTCAGTTTTAAAATCTGTTTTTGGGTGTTTTCTTTACCCATTGTTTCCCCAATCTTGACCAACACTTTCCTACATGTTTACCACTCATTTAGATGTTCTAAATCACCATAGTTCATACACCAAACTTGCTACTCAATCCTTACATTCACTTACACATTTTCCCTCACTTCTTCTCAACACCTATACTAGTTCCCTTTTCACCAATGCTACAGATTTTGCTCTTCCCACAAATGCTACAGATTTCCAACCTAACCTTTATCATTCAATACTCTTACTACCAATACCACTACTAATATCCTCATTACATTACCTTCCACTCAATCCTTCCCATTATCTAGCTCCTTTCAAAATCTGTTACAAAGTGGTTTACTTCACACTTTAGGCTCTCCAAGCACACCTAGTTTCTCCTAGTTCCTCCAATGCATTATACCACTTCTTGCTACATATTTTACACTTTCACATACTCATTCCACAAGTACCAATCCATAGTTACTAAATATCTCCACTAACTTCAATACACACCTTGGTTCTCCCATTCACCAAGTCATCCATAATTGTACATATTCCTACCAAAATTTTGTCATAGCTCATCTACTTTTCTTACTTAGCCACACATACACCTTCTTACCAAATTCATGCCTATTCTAGCCACACCCATACAAGGGTTCTACCAGCACACATACAAAATCCCAATACACCAATTTTTCCTCAATCCACAATACAATACTCATATACAATTATTTGGCTCTAAGGCCTACAACCCACATACTTGCTCTTAAATACTCAAACTTCACAATTCTCAATACTAATACAAGGTTTTGGGTTCTTTAAATATTTTACCCATTCCCATTACTCTAATGCAATAGAATTTAACATTAGGAAAGAGCTCTTACCTTGAGCTTATATTTCCTTCTTCCTTTTACATTTTTCCTCATTCTTCCTTTCTTGCCTCAAAATCGGCTACATGGGGAATGGAGTTGCCAAACTCCATTCCCACCACCCAATGTACACAAAATAAGTGCAATTAAAATGCTAACCCTTAAATCAACACTAATTCATTGGAGTGTTTAGAATAAAAATTCTAGGGTTTACCTTTGGAGTATTTTAGGAGGGGCTTTAGCCCTTGGTTCAAGAAGGAGAATCCACCACCGTTGCAAGGTGAAATTTATGCTCAAAAGAGAGAGAGAAAATGGAGTATTACAAGGAGGTAAAAATCGGTTATGAAACAAAATGGAGGAAACATGAGTTTTTCATGTAGATTTTTACCTTGATGGAGAGAGGGAACCCCAAGCTACACATTGATGCTATTTTCTTCACCAATGGGGTATACCCACGAAAATGAACTTCATCATTTTGGAATTTTAAAAAGAGGGAAGTGTAGAGGATGATGAGGGGAGCAAGAATATGTATTTATTTTTGCATTTGGGGCTCACATGGAGGTGGAGCATGGAGTCAAAGTGGAGAAGCCATTGGAGCTTCAAAAATCGCCCAGCATAGGAGGGAGAAGAGAGAGAAATCGATGGGGATAAGGAAGAAGAGAGAGATGAGGGAAATGAGAGAGAGGTGAGAGAGTGTTTTATTTGCTTTTACTTTATTGTTGTCCTTTAGCATATTAGAGAAGTAAAGAGAGTGTGAGGGAAAGGGGGCTACCGATCACACACACACACTCACTCAAATTTTTGCTTTTTATTTACCAAAGTGGACACACAAGTTTTCTTTTATTACAATGTCACCCCACTACTTCCCGGTTGTTACAGTTTTTACTAACCGGAACCCGTTTTCCGGAATTCTCTCGCCTAATTATTTTTATTGACTATTAAGCTTTCATACATGCTTAATAATTATTATTTAATGCTTCATAATTTTTACGGGTCTGTTTAACCACTTAAAGTCACGTTTTTGGGTTTCCTCGAAAAACGTGCGCTAAAGCTCTTTTAGCGTTTTAATACATTTCTCGGAGCCGTTTTCTTCGGGAAATCGTTCCCATATATTATTTAGGTCTTATTGAACCTTTAGAATCCATATAATACGCTAACCGAGGTCTCATACCTCCTATGGTTATTTAACGCTTATTTAGCGTTTTCCGCTTTTTAAGCGTTTATTTATTTCTTTTGGATTTATTTTTCCTTACCAATATTACTCTAGCATTATTAGGCTCTTAAATACGGATTAGAATTATCTTAATCACTATACTTAAGTTTGGGGTATTTCAAGAAAAGTAAAAGGAAAGGGGTGCTGTTAAAAATTGATTTGAAGAATGCATACGACTCCGTGTCATGGAATTTTCTTGAGAAAATTTTAGAGCGCATGGGATTTGGTGATACATGGAGGAGATGGGTGAGGAAGTGTGTGTCTTCCTCAAAGATATCTCTTCTAGTCAATGGTTCTCCAACGAAACCGTTTGCCCCTACACAGGGTTTGCGACAAGGTGACCCTTTTATCTCCATCTTTGTTCGTGATTATGGTTGAAGTGTTGAATTGGCTAATTTAGGGAGCGGCGAAGCTACAGTTGATCTCGGGATTAAGTGTAGGTGACCGGCAAGTGAGGATAACTCACTTGCAATTTGTAGATGATGTCATGCTTTTTAGCAAGCTAGATAAGGTGGAGCTTGTGCAGCTTCACAAGATCTTGATCATTTTTGCGGAAATAAGTGGTTTGAGACTCAACTTGGAAAAATCAAAGGTATTCTGTATCAATGCGAGTACGGAGGAGATTGAGATAGTCCGGAACATATTCGGTTGCCAATTGGGTGAGTTACCTTCAACATACCTGGGGTGTCCACTGGGTGCTAATACCAAGAGAGCGGCGACTTGGGATCCGGTGGTCCAAAAGGTCAAAAGCAAATTGGCTACTTTGAAGGCTACGAGCCTCTCCAAAGCGGGTCGCGCAGTTTTAATCAGGTCTGTTCTCGAATCCATTCCTTTGTATTACGCTAGCTTGTTTGTGATCCCGGTGCAGGTGTGAAAGTAGTTAGTCTCTCTCCAAAGACAGTTCTTTTGGGGCAAGAACTCTAGCAAATTCTTGACTGCAGTTTCGTGGAGTAGGAAGTCTCGCCCAAAATCAGCAGGAGGCCTTGGTTTCTCAGACTTACAGATGAAGAACCTGGCCTTCCTGGCCAAATAGAGATATAATTTTGTAAAGAAAAACTCATCGCTCTAGAAGAAAGTAATGCAGTTGGTTTATTGCGTGAGAAATGGTATCCACATGGGTGAGCTGAATGATAATAGATTGGTGAGTAAAGGACTATGGTACTCGATTCATAAGGCCATGACCCAGTATACTCCACTCTTAAACTTGATCAATGAGAAGGTAAAAATATCTTTGGGTAGTGGGCAGGGTGTGCTCTTTTGGTTTGACAGTTGGTCTCAAGTGGGTATTCTCAAGACTTCCTTCCCTCAGTTGTTCCATGTGAGCGCATGGAAGGAAGTATAGAACCCCGTTGTGCTGGAATGAAATCAGCGAGACAGTTGTGTTGGGGCCTCAGTTGATAGAAGAAACCATGGAACAGGTTTGGGTAATTCAGGGTCGAATGAAGGCAGCTCAGGACAAACAAAAGTCCTATGCAGATCTGAAAAGAAGGCTGGTAGAATTTGAGGTGGGAGATAAGGTATTCCTGAAGGTGTCTCTGGTTAGAGGGGTAACCAGATTTGGGAAGAAAGGAAAGTAAAGTCCTAAGTTCGTTGGACCATATAAAATTCTGGAGAGAATTGAGAAGGTAGCTTACAAATTGGCACTTCCCTGTGAGCTGGAGAAGGTACATAATGTCTTTCATGTGTCTCAACTAAAGAGGTACATCCCTGATCCTTCGCATGTGCTACAACTTGAGGGGTTAGAGTTGGAGCAAAACTTGTCTTATGAAGAGTGCCCTATCAAGGTTCTTGACACAAAGACTAGGAAGACTCGATCAAATTCCACCCGGATGGTCAAGATTTTATGGTCTAATCATGGAACTAAGGAAGCAACTTGGGAGATTGAGGAGAAGATGAGAAAGAAATATCCGCAACTCTTCAAGCAGGTAACAATTTAAGTGTTGGATACAACTGTTTAGCTAAGTAAATTGCAGCATGAACACCCTAAGAAGCCGGAATTGAGTTAGGAATAACATATGAATGTATTCATTATAAATACTATATATAAATTAATATGGATTTACACTTAGTACATGTTGGGAATGATATCGGGAGAATAATTATTTTATTTTATTTTGGGAGCCTGGTGGATAAGTTGAGTTAGTAATGGGCTGACTAATTAAATATGAACTTATTCGTTATAAATACTATATATAAATTAATATAAACGGGCCCAGGGGAGACAGTATGAATTTTCTATTTATACTCCCTTCTCTTCTCCTCCCGTCCACATATGTTATTACACGCCGTTCTACATTCTCTTCCTCTCAGTGCCTCTCTTCATCTTCTTCCTCTGCCTACACCAATTTCTCCTCCCCTGGTGCCAATCTAGAGTTTCTGGAAGGGTAAGAGCTACTACGGTAATTACAGGTGAGGTATTTTCTGTTGCTTTGTGATTTAGTGAGTTTCGGAATAGTAGTTCTTTGAATTATAGATTCTGAATTTGTTGACGAAAGTTATCTGTGATTCTGTCTGATTCGTCCTTGTGGTGGAGCGTGTGATCAGGTAAACTATTGTGCTCATATTTTGGTTGCCTGCGTGATTGATTATGATTTGTTGGCGGTTTTGAAACCCTAATTGGGAAGTGGTGATTTGGGGATTAATTCCCTTGAGCTATTGTGAACTAAAGGATTTATGGTTTTACAATTTTAAGGTTTTGTTATTGATTTGGGAGACTTTCACTGAGATGATTATGTTGTTGGTACACATTGGTACCCTGTGTTATATGTTGGTACACATTGGTACCGCATGATATATTTATCTATTTGCGTTGCGAACACTGAACCGTAGAGGCGGATGCAGAGGGGGAGCTAGGGGGGCTCTAGGCCCTCCGAAATTTTTGAAAATTTGTAAAATGCTCTTATGTATTTTTAGAAAAATATAACATAATATAATGTTTTAAAGAATAACAGTGTCAAAAAAAATTTGCCCCCCCTAAACAAAATGTCTGGATCCGCCACTGCTGAACCGCATTTTAAGCTCTAATGATCTACTTCTAAGTGGTCAAAAGAACCCTTAAAGGGGGTGTGCACACTTAAGGACTTAGATTGAGGTGGAGTATTTGTTGCGGCCCCATTGTTGGGTGTCCGTCCATGGATTCCGAGATTGGTTTCTGGTGAAAGCTTCCCTGATTAATTGTTGATTGATGGAAAATTGTTTTGGAAATGGAGAATTGTATTATATTTATGTTTGCCTATACGTCTGTTCAAATGGTTTACAACAAAATGTATTTTACATTATGAGGTAGAGGTTTACTCAGTTTTTCTAATTTGTGTGATCCCTTCTTGTGTGTGTTGGATGTTTTTTTATCATAGGTATTGATGGCTAAGACTTGGTAGTTGATAACATTAGTTGTGTTCCTTTAGAATTAATATTTATTTAAACCGGTATTGTTTTGGATTACTTTATTTAGAATGTTTAATGTTTTGGAGGTGGTGAAGGATTAGCCTTAGCACTTATGTGGATGAGTGTGGCGGTAATACCCTGGATTTAAGTCTTTTCGCTGTGATCGTGTGTGACTGATTTTAGTCACATTTTACTTGCAAAGTTGTTTAAATTGAGATACAAGTGGTTTATGGGTATGAAGGTGTATTTTCCAAAGTTGTTTCGTGGCTGATTTCACACTTTTGGACCTGTCTGAACGTTCGTCCGGACGTACAAGTTCAAACAGGTCCCAAACTCAACTTGATTTTCTGCAGAATGATGTGTCCGAACATCTATCGTAACTTGCATGTTTGGACAGCATGAGAGGACGGGTTCAACATGTAAGTCTCAACTTTGGTCTGAACTTACATGTGCGGACCAATGTTTGGACCATGTAAGGATGATTTTGTCGGAACTAGTGTCCGAACTTTAATATTTGGACACATGGGACGCCCTTAGTTTCAACTCTCTACTTGTGTCCAAACTTCAATGTCCGGACACAAGTTCGAATGTTTACTATGAGTTCTCGGACCTTGTCCAAACATCCAAGTTCGGACGCAAGGTCGGACAAACCTTAAATTGCTGTTTTAAGACTCGTTTGACATCCGTTTTAATCCCTGTTTGCGGCGGTTTACTCGTATCGCTCCGTACTTTATATTTTGGTAAAATCTGGGGTGTTACACCGACTGTGTCCCGACTAGTCTATAACAATCCCTTGTTGACACTTAACAAATTGTTTTTTAGTTTTCCCTTCCACTCGCTCTGTAACACCCCCGAATCACAACCAACAATTAAACGACGCGCCTAAGTTAGCAGGAGTCAGGAGAAGTCTATGCAGCGGTTTCGAACTCTATTCGGGTGCTACAGACGCCAACCACCCACGTGGTTGACCCGACCACTCTACTTATACCAAGTTACGGTCTGTATGACTGGAAGTCCAACTTAACGAAATCCAAATACAATATAAAGTACAACTCAAGTACCGAGCATCTACAGTTTAGTTAACAACTTAAACAACATAACTCATACATAAGAAAGCATACTACTTAAAGTCTTGCCATGTGGACTACCCCTATGATAGTCACCCTTGCCTACTCTCCGTTATCGTCTGGCACAAGACCTGAAAAAATTGGGTGTAAAGGACTCAGCAAACTACGCTGAGTATGAACGTGTGAAGCCCGCATGTTACCGGGCCACACGACTAATTGGTCGAATATTATTAAGTCCGTTTTACATGCTATGATAAAGCAGTAAAGCACACATCAGTACATCATGATATCATACACACTCATCGGTAGCATAGCAATATCAGCAAGCAACCAAGCACATCTTGCAAGTAGCACAGCAATATCAATAAGCAACCAAGCACAACTTGCCAGTAGCATAACAATGTCAAACACGCAGTCCAGCATAATAAGCTGCTAGTGTAGCAACAACAGTCAAGTAATTATAGGACGTGTGCGTAGGTACATTATACCGTCAATCCTCGCTATGGGATCATTCAAGAGATTGTGTATTGTTATCTTGTTCTCATTACATATGTTTTCCTTTCTTCTCTTGCACCGAGTCCGGGGGATGTAGGTTAGATCCCGAGACTTTATAATGTAGGTACTATTCATTCCTTGTTTCTTAAATGATCACATTTGTGAATTTTCTTATTTGCTTGGTTTCATTACACATGTTTTCCTCAATTCTTTGGCACCGAGTCAGGGGATATAGATTAGATTCCGAGGCTTTATTATGTAGGTGCTAATCATTCCTTGTCTCTTCAAGGGTTACTTGTGAATTCTTTTATCACCGCACGTTGGAGGACGTCTCCTCCATAGCTAGTCCCCCATTCCTGACACCCAGGGTCGAGAAAGCGGTAGTCACCTCTAGACTCCAGGATAAGCTTCACCAATTTGTCACTCCCCCATTCCCGACACCCAGGGTCAAGGAAGCGGAAGTCACCTCTGGACTCCGGGATGTGCTTCACCAACTTGTCACTCCCCCATTCCCGACACCCAGGGTCAAGGAAGCGGAAGTCACCTCTGGACTCCGGGATGTGCTTCACCAAAATATATTCCATCATAGACGGTCGAAGGATCTGATGCAGATACCAACTCCCGATCATCCATACCGCGCGGCCCGAGCTGTTGTCTTCCCGGGTTATTCTCATGTTTCACAGTTGATACTTTTCGTTTCATTATCATTATAATCTCGACACCATAGTGGGTGTCATTAGCGGTCCTCTAAAGTTAGAGAGGATTCGTCTCTTTGTATAGTTCTTTTGTTTTGTCTACGTGGTTCGTCATGTCTCACCCAAGGAGACTTGCTCTTCATTATGATTAATGAATAGACACCATAGTGGGTGTCATGGTAGTCCTCAATGGATTAGAGAGGAGTTCCCCTTATTGAGTTTTCTTTGTTTTCATAGTTCGTAGTAGTTCGTCTCAAGTTCCATAAACGAGAAAGGGACTAAACTACTATGTGCGCGCAAGTAAAATGCCACAAGGATATATATAACACGCATAAAAGCAAGCCACAAGAAGCAATCCAATTTTCATGCTTTTAGTCTTAGAGTCATTGTCACACAAAGCACACAGCACACAAAGCAAACAAGCCGTGTAACACGGCAACATACGAACCACACATGTCCATACCTGGATCAGAAGCAAGTAGTCTCACACACGGAGTCCTGGTCGAAGTTTGCTACGGCCCTAACGTTAATTACAAACAATGCGTCAGTTTATGATTTCATGTGACGACATTTTATTCTAGTTTATCTTATTTATACCAAGTGTTACTCCCTAAGTGAGTCGTTGAATGTACGGTTATTTTTAAACCTTAGAACTTCCCAAGTACTCACCTTAGATTATTATCTAACTCCTAAGATGTTTACATCATTGTTATATGAGTTAAATAAGTACTCCCCCTAGCCATTATTCTAGAGGATTTTAAACGCTAAATTGTAACAAGTTTAACTAGGGTAGCTTTAACTTGCTTAGAGTGTATTCCCTCCTTAGCTAAATAGGTTAACAATGTTTTAGACCTGTTATCAAGGTAATATAATCTTTAGAATACTCCTCAAACCCATTTACACAGAAGCCCCCAAGGTCATAGAATTACAACATAGTTTCGGTATTTCATCTTACTTAACCTCTCTTCTAATGTACCAACCATTGTTTACACTGCTCAAACTTTTCATCACACATAATCAGATGGGTTAGGTCTGTTTTAGGTTTGTTATTAAGCCAGCATCATACTCATAATGCCTCTGTAGACCAGTTATACAGAACCGCGACATCATTGAAAACTGAGGCAACAACCTCTACGTATCTTTGTGATTCCTGTTTCTAGCTAATTTAGTTGAGGCTTATTCTTTCCCCATAGTGTTTACTCCACTGAATATGGGTGTTTAACAATGTTCTAAACTCAATACTAACCCAGTAAGACACTCACCTAACTGCTGTATAAAAACAACAACTATCGAAAACTGAATCCAAGCTGTATTGCTTCTTCCTCCTTTCTTATTTTTAGTTCGGTTATCAGTTTTGATCCCCTCAATTTTCTTATATAGAATCAGTTGGGTTGATTAGCTAGGTGTTGGGTTTAATAGCAGGTGAATACCACGCTACTATGCCACCTGAACTCCGGTTACACAGAGGCAACGATTTCAAAAAGAACAGCTGAAACAGAATCTGCTACTTCATTTCCTCCCTCTGTGTCTTTTCTCAGTTCACAATTTTGACTCCCAATTTGTTTACCCAGTTGGTTAAGGGTTTCATCAATCTTTTGAATTCTAGAACAGACTCAACCTCACCTAGACAACACCTCTGGAAGCTCCTCATACTGAACTGGTAATAGTTGCAGAAAACAGAAGGTACCAAACTGATATAGCTTGTTCTTGATCTCCCCCCAACTGCTTTAATGACTTAATTGAGTATTGTATTACAGTTCTAGCTATATCTTACACTTAGGATCAACCCAATAACCACCCATGTAGTTCTGGTACTTATTACACAGAGACAGCAGTTCTTTTTCCTTGAAATTCTGAAACCAAAATCTGATGACTTCCACTCCCCTTAATGTTTTCTTTACTCTCGAATTTGGACTTCCTATTTCCCAAGTGTTATCACATCTAGTCAGATGATTTAGTAAAAAAAAACCTTGAGCTCTTAACACTCCCCACTATAACCCCTTAAAAACTCTCTGCACCCAGTTACACAGAAACAAACTTTCAGAGAGCAAAACACCAAACTGATCATTCTCCTTTCTGTTTCCCCTCTGTTGGTATTAATCTGTCTTATGATTTATCCCTAACTGCTAACTCAGTTAATCAAATGTTTGATCACAGTTTTTACACTCAAGATCAACCCAAACCAACATTTCCAACTCCTCTTAAATTCAGTTATACAGAAAACAGAAACTGCAGGAACTGAAATTACAACTTCAGTATACTTTGTATTCTAGTCCACTTTCAGAGTATTAAACCAGTTTGACAACCTGATTTCTAATCTTCCTCAAAGGGTTCTCACCTCTGCTTAAGTATATTTAGAGTGCTTCACGTTATTTGACAGCCAGTAAAATACTCTTATTCTACCTGAATTAGAGTTATACAAGGACATAAGTTTCAGAAAACTGAAATAAGGAAACTGATAACTCTTCACTAATTTTTCTTTCTGTTTACCCACAAACTGTCTTTAAGTTTTCTCTCTTTTTCTTATGTTTAATCTTTTTTTTTCTTCAACCCTGATAGCCCAGCTAGTTAGGAGTGCATCGAGACTTTAGTCTCAACACAGATCCACGACAGTCTTGATAAGATTACTGAAGGGTTTTATACTTCAGTTGACAAAAAAAGAACAGAACTGAATTATGACCCTGATGTCCTCTTTTCTGTTTTTCTTTCATCTGTTCACAATTCGCCTTACAGTTTTTTTTTAAAATGCTTGCTCCCTTAGGTAAGAGTATTACCAAGCTTGTAAATTTGCCACAGCCACACGTTAATCTGGTTAATAACCCTGAAGGTTCATTACATAGGAAACTAAGGTCTGAAACTGAAAACTGCTTTCTTTTCTGCTGTTTTCTTTCCATTCTCAGTCTGTTTCTGGTTTTCCAATGTTGTCTACCTAGTTAGTGTTAACTCCAGTTTTTTTTTTTTTGAATTAGAAACAGATTCAAAGTCACCTAGATAATCCTCCCTAAGGAACTCCCTACGATGAAACTCAGTTCTGTAAAACCGTGACAAGATCTGGTATAATTTTTTTTATTCTCTTCTTGTCTTTCTGTTTAGCTAATAATTTGTCTTTCAACCTGTTCCACGATGTTTATTTATTTAGTTAAGTGTTCTTGCGTAGTATTAGCCTCAACCAAACAAAACAACATCTCATGAATCTCACTGGTGTAGTTTAATACTGCACAGAATAACACGGTAGAAGTTTGGAATCTGAAGAACTGAACTCATGTAACTGATAGCATCTTCTGCTATTTCATTTCGTTGTTTATACTTTGACCTCTAGTTTTGCCCCAGCTTATTCACACGTAGGCCTATGTGTTAGTAGAGTTTTAGATTCATCAGTACACCAAAATAATACCCTCAGAACAGCTAGCATACTTAAGATACATGCTACAGATTTCGAATAACTTTCAGTTTTGACAGGTTCATTGTTTGCTTTGTTTACTGTTCAGAGAAGCTGTTTAAGGATAACTCACCAGTCAGAATCTTAGCTGACTTCCCTCGTTGATTTTTTTTTTCTTTTGGAGCACAACGAGACTCCCTGCTCCTGGATCACCCGACACTAACTGGGGAAGTTACTCACAGGTCAGTCTCTGATAAAATAGAAAACCAAATGGGTGAAACAACAAAGGGAATTGGTCTCAGGTGCTTCACCTTCTGATTATATATTTCTCTCTCAGAATGAGTGATACTCACTCATGCTCAGGATTCCTGGAACAATGCCTATAAGCCTGCGTGGGAAATTTGATCGCAGGATTTCTAGAACTCCACCTGCCGTTGGCATGCAGAGACTGTGTAAGAACCAGGAAGGAGATTAAAGGGCCTTAACCATGGAGGCTTGAAACAAAAGCAATCAGAGGAAAGAAGGAACTACACAGAGACTGTTAGTATTTACCTTACTAGTTTCCTGGACTCACCTGTTGCAGATCCTCAAGAAACAGCGTAAGGAATGATAATGATTTCTGTGTGTTTTACAAGAGAAAAGTATTGGCTTTATATAGCCATTTACAACACTGAACTGTCCTATACTTTAGCTATACTAACGTTAAGAATACAACTACTCACCCAATTGTAGGAAACTGAAATTGACTAATTAACTACCTAGAAAATAGGAAATTGAACGTTGTATTATTACCCCCCTGCAAGCTGAAGAGTGGGTAACACCTGAAGCTTGGATCGTAGATGGGAAAATCGATCTTTGCTTAGGGATTTGGTGAAGACATCAGTGATCTGATCAACAGAAGAGATGTGGTGAACACGAAGATCACCGGATTCAACTTGCTCGCGGACAAAGTGAAAGTCAAGTTGGATATGCTTGGAGCGTGTGCTGATGACTGGGTTTTTGGACATGAATTGAGCACCTATATTGTCACAGAGTAGGATCGGTGAACTAGGGAGATGAACATGAAGATCACGTAGGAGTTGCTTGATCCAGAGAAGTTCAGCAGAAGTATAGGCGAGGGCCCGGTACTCAGCTTCAGTGCTAGATCGAGCGACAACACGTTGCTTTTTGGAGGTCCAACTGATGAGATTTGGACCATGAAAAATAGCAAACCCATACTGAGAGCGACGATCATCAGAATCAGACATCCAGCCAGCATCAGAATATGCTAGAAGAGAATCAGCGGTGGTGGGATAAAAGTGTAAGTGATGAGCCAACGTCCCCTTGAGATACCTTAATATACGTTTTACTGCTTGCCAATGAGCGGTAGTGGGGGCGTGCATGTACTGACAAACACGACTGACAGCATAGGCAATGTCTGGACGAGTAATGGTGGCATACTGAAGGGAGCCAACGACCTGTCTATAGAGCTTGGAGTCTGCGAAAGGCTCACCATCCAACTGTAGTTTGCAAGATGGATCCGCAGGAGTGGAAATCGGTTTGGCATCAGCCATGTGACAGCGGCGCAAGACTTCACTGATATAACCCTCTTGTGACAGTTGTACACCAGATTTAGTACGTCGAATCTCAAGACCAAGAAAGAAGCTAAGATCTCCCATATCTTTTAGAGCAAATCGATGGTGAAGATTGCGGATAAACTGAGCAACAAGAGAGGGACAGCTGCCGGTAACAATCAAGTCATCTACATATACTAACACATAGATGGTAGCACCTGGAGCATGACTTACAAAGAGAGAGGTGTCGGATTGACAAGGGCGGAATCCACTGTGAATGAGATGAGTTTTGAGTTTCATGAACCAGGCCCGAGGTGCTTGTTTAAGGCCGTACAACGCCTTATGCAATCGACAAACATGGGTCGGATTAGCCGAGTCTTCAAAGCCCCGAGGTTGAGTCATATATACCTCTTCTGTTAAATCACCATTTAAGAATGCATTGTTGATATCCAATTGGCGAATGCACCAGCCACGGGAGAGAGCAATGGACAAAGCTAGACGAATGGTAGTAGGTTTAACAACGGGACTGAAAGTGTCGAAGTAGTCGATGCCAGCTTCTTGGGTGTAACCTTGAGCAACGAGGCGTGCTTTATAGCGCTCAATAGAACCGTCTGAATGTCTCTTGATCCTGAAAATCCACTTAGAACCAACAATGTTAGCATGACAAGGAGGAGGAACTAGTGACCAAGTCCGATTTTTCATTAAGGCATCATACTCAACTTTCATTGCAGTTTGCCAGCATGAAATTTGAAGTGCTTGATTGGCATTTTTAGGAAGTTCTGAAGAAGTGGAAAGAGAAGTTAGAGTAAAGGCCTTGGGTTTGAGAGAATTCGTGCGGGCACGAGTAACCATGGAGTGAGTATTGTGTTCAGCTGGCCGATAATGAGAAGGATGAGTTCGGCGGTTTTGGGAACTTATGGTTGGTTGTTGATAGTGAGGTAAAGCAGTGGACGGTGGTGGAGGAGAAGGAGTAACGGGGTCGGCAGAAGAAGATGAAACTGGAGGCGAAGGAGTAGGGTGAGGGACGGGTGGATCTGGTGGAGGTGGGGTGGGTGTGCTGGTGGCGGCCCCTAGTAAATCGGTGGGAACAACAGTGGAAGAGGGAGGGGAAGATTGTGGTTGGTGGGGTGTGGCAAAGGGATATGTGGTTTCATCGAATACAACAAAGCGAGAAATGTATAAACGTGCGGTAGGTCGATGATAACATAGATAACCTTTGTGAGAGGTGTTGTAGCCAAGAAATGTGCACGGGAGTGATCGAAAGTCCATTTTGGAAGAATTGTAGGGGCGAAGAAATGGATAGCAAAGACATCCAAACGTTTTAAGAAATGTGTAGTCAGGAGACTTGTGATAGAGTTTGGAGTAGGGAGAGTGGTAAGCGAGAGTGGGTGTAATAGTGCGATTGTGAAGGTATGTGGCGGTTTTAAAGGCATACTCCCAAAATTCACGTGGAAGAGAGGATTTGGCAAGAAGAGCTAAGCCTTTTTCAACAATGATGCGGTTGCGGCGCTCAACCGCGCCATTTTGTGCAGGGGTATAAGGGCAGGAAATGCGATGGTGAATACCACAAGATTGAAGATATGTGGATACATTTCGATACTCACCACCCCAATCAGTTTGCAGATTTTTGATGTGTGAGTTGAATTGTGTGTGTATCATCGTGTGAAAGCGAGTGAAGATGGAGAGAACTTGGGACTTATGAGAGAAAAAATAAATCCATACGTATTTAGTGCAATCGTCGACAAACAAAATAAAATATCGGCTGCCATTGAGAGACAATGTGGGTGAGGGTCCCCATACATCAGAATAAATTAATTCAAAGGGATTTGCAGAAGAAATGTGGACATTAGACAAAGGTAGTCGATGACTCTTGCCCAATTGACATGGTTCACAAAAGGTGGACATATTATTTGTAGAAACAGGAAGATGAAATGAAGAAATTAAACGTCTCAAGATTGTGTTATTTGGATGAGCTAGACGATCGTGCCAACCAGACATGGATGTACGTACGCCAGAGAGAGCCATGGATGGTGAACATGAAGGGGAGGGCGGAGAAAGAGTGTACAACCCATGATCAACGCGGCCTTGGAGAAGAGTCCGCCCCTGAAAATCCTTAACAAAGCAAGAGGAAGGCCAAAATTCCATAAAGACATTGTTATCTTTAGTTAATTTGGATACGGATAAAAATTTTTTTGTAAGATCAGGAACAATGAGAACATTAGGCAAATGCAAATTTAGTAACGAGGATGAGCCGTAATGAGAAATTGGGGTTGATTACCGTTACCAACTTGTAGCTTGTCATTGCCGGAGTAAGGTCGGTGATGGAAAGTTGCTCACATCAGGAGAGGACATGATTCTGTAGCTCCGTATCGAAATACCACGTCGGATCCAATGAAGACGGACTGGTGTACTGAGTCATATTAGCTTGACGGGATGTCGGATTGCGTCGAGGACGACGAGAAGGAAAATCCTGAAGATTGGTTCGCTGCCAACAATCGATTGCTGTGTGACCAGGCCGCTCACAAAGTTGGCAGTGAGGGCGACCACGGGGTTTGGCACTACTGTGGGTGGAGGTGGTCGATGAAGCAGGAGACCGGTGTGGGGTAGTAGCTCGGCGGGAGTTTGACCGAGTGGCGGTATGCGCCGTGGGCTGGGGAGGAGGAAGAGGGAGCAACGCCGCCTGACGGGAGGTTTCAGTTTCAAGACGTTCTTCCTCACGAAGAAGGAGCCCGACTAAATCATCAATGGAGCAGCCATCGGATTGAATCATAAACGCCGAGATGAAAGGACTGTAGGAAGAATCAAGACCGGTGAGAAGATAACCGATAAAATCCTCATCAGAGACGGGATGAAGATTTTCAGCAAGAGAGTCAGCAAGCTGACGTTTCTTCTCAATGTAGTCTATCATGGAAAGCGCACCCTTTGTGAGAGTTTGAAGTTGTGCTTTAATAGTGAGACGTCGAGCACGAGTCTGAGCTTGGAATGAGCGATCGAGAGCCTGCCAGGCAGCGTGGGATGTCGAACAGCGGGCAACAATGGCAAGGGCCCGTTCAGAGAGTGTGGATTTTAACCACAGAAGGACATATCGATCTTTCTTTTTCCATGTTGTGTATTCCGGGTTGATGGTCGAAACTAGAGTGGCAACGACGGTTGGTACAACGGCTGGAGTTGCAGTTTCAGAGGGATCGACAGCAGGGGTTGCAGGAACATGTGCGGGGGGAGGATTAGGGGATAGAATAAAGGACTCAAGATCAAAGGTTTCAAGTGCCGAAATGATGGTAGTGCGCCAGAGAGAGTGGTTGTCTCGATCTAATTTGATGCTAATGTTGGGTATTTGGAACATGAGAGAAGAGGAGGTGGTGGAGGCAGCTGTAAGAAGTTGGTTGTTGGAGTTGGCGTTGGACATGATTGCAGTGGAGGTTGAGGGATATGGCGGAGGAGGAGGTGGGCAAAAGAAGGATGAGGTCGAGATAAAGACAAGGAAAGGGCCCCGGATTAGTGTGACGCAAATTAATTTAAGCAAGTGGGCGGCAAATGAAGGATCTAGATATATGTAGCCGGCGCCGAAGTGGAGGTATATTGGGGTTGGGTGGAAAAAGCGTGAGGGTCGTCGGTAGTAGATTTTTGTAACTTCTGCAGGGACGGATCAGTTGCGCTGGACGGAATAATTTGAAGGGGAAATGTTTGAATCTTGAGGACGGCGAAAGGCTGAAATCATAAATGACAGGAATATGTGAAGGACGAAAAGAATCGGTGTAGATTAGTGTTTCCCGTACTACGTTCTTGAGGAAGGGAGGCTGGGCACTGGCTGGTTAGGACCTTCAGCTCGGTGCAAATGTGTGAGAGGAACGTAATGACTACCGGCAACAAAAGGAAGAGAGGGGGAGAAAAAAAAAACTGGAGCTCTTGATACCATGTAAGGAATGATAATGATTTCTGTGTGTTTTACAAGAGAAAAGTATTGGCTTTATATAGCCATTTACAACACTAAACTGTCCTATACTTTAGCTATACTAACGTTAAGAATACAACTACTCACCCAATTGTAGGAAACTGAAATTGACTAATTAACTACCTAGAAAATAGGAAATTGAACGTTGTATTATTAGAGAACAAATGGGAGGGGGCTGAGATGAGTCTCTGGACAAGCTGAAACAATGTCAATACTGGTGCACCAAGATAAGGTCGTTGGAAAATTCGAAAAGGAAAGGGAATGTGGGGAGCAGACTTTGATGCAGTTTTTTTTTTGTTTCCTGTGACTTGGGTTAGATAGCACAGGTCGGCCACCTGAGGAATGGACTGACTAGGCACCAGTTTATTCTCTGAGGTAGTGGTTGCAAGTTAATAAAAAGGGGTTGTGGGAGTTTGGTGGGTTCGAACGCTAATGCATCTGAGATTCCCCTTTGACTACTTTTACCAAAATCAAGGAATACTCCACCAGTAAGGGGGGTCTTGGTAGACTCTGTTCACCTGTAAGTTAATGCACGAGCTAGGCATAAGTGTTTGGCCTTTCTTTTTTTTCTATTTCATGACCAGTAGCAGCATAAGGAGCAACGTCTCAATTGAATGCCCAGAGTTCTGGTCCGTATTGGAACTGAGAACAGCCATGCACAGCAGCAGGTCCTTGCCTGTCTGTGTTGTCGTTGTTATATATATATATATATATTTTTTTTTCTTTCCCGATGCTCCTGTTTATCTTGTCTGTAAGTATGGTCTTGGAACAACAGAGGGAAAACAGGATGTGGATGCGTAGGAGACGTGAGCAAGGCTGGAGTGTGTGTGGGTGTTTTC
The DNA here is from genome assembly GCA_023374045.1 of Limonium bicolor. Taxonomy (NCBI): domain Eukaryota; kingdom Viridiplantae; phylum Streptophyta; class Magnoliopsida; order Caryophyllales; family Plumbaginaceae; genus Limonium; species Limonium bicolor. The sequence goes on along the minus strand of CM041779.1, from coordinate 10,491,935 downwards.
TAGACATACCAAAAAAAGGATGGTTAGCATGTGGGGAGATGGAGGAAAGTAGTTGCTGTAGTTGAATAGGGGAAGCAGGAGCTAATGTGGGGTATTGGGTATAGCATATCGGTAGCAGTAAACGGTTACGTTTTTTTTTTGTTACTCAGGTAGACTCAGTAATAGTATTAAATCGTTAGTATTAGTTAACGAATTTGAGCATAGCTCAACCAGTTAAACACTCTAGAAACGTACGGGAGGTCTGGGGTTTGAACCTCGGTGGGAGCGTTTTGCTCCTTTTTCTTTCTCTTTTTTTTGTATAAGTTAAACTTGCTTATTTATATATGTAAGACTATATAATATACCGCGTTATATTTATTTATTTATTTGTCACAAGTTATGCGACGTTATCATTTATATTACAACGTTATGATGTTATGCAACGTTACTATTTATTATTTACAACGTTATAATATCATAACGTTAGGTACATGTATTCTCGTATTCGGACATATATAAGTACGAATATATTAACATATAACGTTGCTAAATTTAATTGTTCATAAATTATTTTATGTCCGAATTATATAACGCGTTATTTTCGGAAAGTCTCCCCGCGTTTATGATTTTATGTGAGTAAATATTCAGGGGTGTTTCACGCTCACTTCTCCCGCTCTTTTACAGAACTTAAAAACTCACAAAGGAAACTGGAAACTCTAACTTACAAGCCTAAGCTCTCTAGAAAATATTAAGCATAATTTTAGCTGTATGGCCCTTCAGCACACCCGCTTCTGTTTGAAGCTGGGTAATCTTTATATCCAATGTTGATTCCTTCTCATTAGTGGATCCTAAAGCTTGTTGAGATCTCTGAAGTACAAACTTCTTAGTGGCTTAGCCACTGTTGCGCCAGATTGAGGACCACAAACAGAAATCACTTTTTAGAAGATACAACAAAAAAGTAGAAAAGCGACAACTGCTTTTTCTGCACTGTCGTTTGTCTTCTTCTTCCTTGTCTTCCATGAGTTTGAACATTTGATCTTGGAAGATCAATTTGTGCAGGTTGACGTTGCTAATCATGCTGAATAATGTGTCTAACTTCAACATTTGTATTTGGCTTTATTTCCGAGTGAGTATCTTTGTCGTCTGTCGTTGAGCTTTGCTTGAAGCGATCGTGGTCAGGTGCCCGACTGTTGGGCACCAGTCAGAAAGGTAGAACCCACTTGTAACCTTGCATACAAACGATCCTGATAATCTTTATTTACTGAAACACTTAAACAAATACATTAAACCGCAATGATGGTTTGCTATCATCAAAATCTCAAGGAATATTTCTCTTTGAAAGTTTTATTGAAGCACTACAGGGGCGATTGCTCTGGGGCTGCTATTCTAGGCCAATTTGTTTTATTCCTTCATCATTTTGATTTGGAGTTTGTTATAACTTAGTTCCTCGGGTTAATGAAAGTGGTTTAGATTAAGAGTATAAACCTTAGCACTCACTTGTGTGGGTGAAGTGGTAATACATCGATTCGTGTTTATGTCCGCTGCAAGTTTTTTGAAATCGCTTAAGTCTTATAATCGATAGGGAAAAGGGGTGTTACAAATTCGGACCCTCGAAATAGGAGTCCAGTCCCTCAAAAGGGGGACATATATTCAAAAATGACAAAAAATGAAATGGAAGAGCAAAAGGAAAATGATGGTTTCAAGATTCAAACTCTCAAAGAAGAGTTAAAACCCTCCAAAGGGGAAAGAAATGCCAAACTGATATATTCCCAGAGTAAAGGAAGTACGGAGTATGACTTCCAATAGTTGTTAAAGACAAATCATAAACACGCCCGAAGAACATGATGGCAACATGATAGTGCACTAGAGTTGTGCATATGAGATGTTATAATCCCCTTGATATGAGAAATGAATGTGTTCCCCCTATTGGATATGAAAGTTGTAATATCGTAAAGGTGGAAGATACTAGATCCTTGAAAAAGGAGTCTAGCCTTTGAAAAAGAAGCTAAAATTTTGGTGGAAGCTAGTAGACCCTATAAAAAGGTGTAGCCCTTGAAAAAGGAGTTATAAACTTTCGAGAGGAAGTTAAATTATATCTCATTCAGATATATCTTACGTGGGGTACACCATGTTAAATTATGTGTATCGCTTGAAGGAGGATCTAAACTCTCAAAGAGAGCTCAAATAAGCATAATGTGAACATGCAAATTCCCGCTTAATGTTATTCGAAGAAAATCTTGAGAATAAGTTTCTCTAAAGGCCTTATGTTTTTGATATGATCAACAATGACTTACCATTTAAACCATAATAGGATGGTATAAAGTCACGTTTCATAAAATACTCATCGATTGATATATCAAATTAGCCAAGGGTATGACGAAAGCCACTAAAAGGGCATATATGTGGATGTAAAAGAGTGCATTATTTGTTTGCACTAGTCTCGTGTATATGAGCTGTGTAAAGTTATGTTGATAATATATGACTAATAAAAGGATACTCCTTTTATGCGATATCAAATAGACCTTGGGAGCAATTTGTTGGATCACACTGATTTATCATCCTTTATATGATACAAAAAGAATGTGTGTGGCTGAGGTCAAGAACGCGATGTATATATTATACTTGTGATATAAGGCTTACCATCTGATTAGGCAATGATTTTAAGTTATCATATTTCACCATTGTCATCCCTCTTCATCAACATTAAGATGATAGGTGATTGATGACATATTTATAGAAGGAATATTGGCATATATTCATATACATCAAATTAAGGGGGATATCATGAGATTATGCTTTTCTCCTTCTGTGGGTGTAGGTTTTGAACCCTTAAGTATTTAGCTTAAGGCTTCAAGGTTCATTTTTTAATTAAAACTATTAAACTGGAATTATAAAATTAAAGCTTAATAATCCTAACTGGCCCACACAAACCTAGATAGAGTCGCCACCAAAGTTTTAACCTATTAAACTTGGAAAGGTAAGATTTTTAGAGCTATGAGTCCGGGGGCTTGATATGAAATTTCTAAGGGTTCAGATTCCTTCATTACCCCTAAAAATTACTCTTCCTTTACTATTATAACTTTAAGGCTATGTGACTATGCCATTATTCTTTTTATTAAAAAAGTTTACTAAGGTTACCAAGACATAAAAAAAAAGTAACGTACTCATTTCCTATTAATCTCTTTTATTTTCTTACTTAGATTCCGTTCGACGACCACGATTCATTTTTTCAGAAAATAAAGGTGACAAGTGTAAGCTTGTCATTGGAGTAAACTAACCCACATGTATACTTGGCAGAGTGGTATTAGTTAACCACACAAAGATTAAAGCAAACGCAGCATATGCTGCGTTCACTCGCTGCCTCCGAACGGCTTCTTAGAGAAATGTACAAGTACTAAAGCTATCTCTAGCTAACTTCACAATATAAAATAAAGCTATGACTAGATTAATAAGACGACACTAATCCCTTTTCATTCCGAAAATATTTATTATGTATTCTTTCCAGCCCAGGATCAATTCTATCCCCAAATATCATTAACTTTCCAAGCCTAAAACACATGCAAAACGACAGTGCATTAAATCCTAATATAATACGAACGATTATCCAGTAAAAAACAAGAAAACATCCATTAAATGCTTTTTGGTTTGACAATGAAAACGATTAGCACCTACGATTAACGATCAAAGCAATAACCAAATATATATATATATTGCCTACGATTAACGATTAGCACCTTCTCCTGTATTAGCGGCACTGGTTATCGCTCACAGCAGGAAATAATCCAAGCCTTACCGGGGTTTGGGATGCTATCGACGGTAAATCACTTGCACATCAGATTATCACTAGGCGACGGAGGAAGGTGACTTCAAATGCTAGGGGCCGGCTAGGGTAGCGCTTGACATTGCTGTGGTGCTGCGTGCAGCGTTATAGATGTTGCAGTGGGTTGTCACCTCTGATGCTAGCAGAGCAGCAAAATGCAGATATTGCTACTGTATTCTCCAAAAGTGGTGAATGAAAAAGGCAACTGGCAAAGGAAGGCTGATGAATGAAAAAGGCAACTGGTGAAGGAAGGGTGTGACTACAAAAGATCAGGACTCAGGGCGCGTATTGTTGATTTTGCATTTGCACGGGTCACTTCTTCACAGCAATAAGTCCATCCCTCGGAGTCTGCCCTCCCTTCCTTATATAGCCATTTGTTAGGGTAAAAAAAAAATATTATCATCATCAAATAATCAGGCTAGAATCATAACAAACAACTAGAATAGAGACCCGCAACGCTCCGACTGGAGTCTGCAAGATCTTGCGCGTATCAACTCGTCAACAAGAAACCTCGCCGAAGGATGCTAGTAGCGAAGAAGAAATCTCTCGCCATAAACATGTAGTCAATTTGGGGGAAAATGTTTTGTCGCAGGCTCGCACTAAACCCTAGCTGTAAGAATCGAGTATCTCATCTTCAAACGAATTCTGTTCTCATGCGCTGATGGTCGTCAAGAAGCGGACAGAGTATGTGTGAAACAAATTTGGGGCTAGGGTTCATCAAGCCATACACGGTTGTCGTGCTACTTGCTGGTTTTTTTGAGGGTTTCCTTCGTTTGTGCCATTTTGGTCTGTATCGTCTTCTTCAGCAGGTTGGTCCAGCCGTCGTCGAGTGAAAGTGAGTTCAGAGGGGTGCTTCTGCTTGTCAGTGGTGTCCAGGTTTTTATCTACGTCTTCCGTTCCGGTTTGCAAGAGGACAGTCCTGGTTGTTGCTGAGAATATATCGGTTTGTGAGTTTATACAGGCTTCTCTATCTCGCTCCAGTTGGTTTTCTCGTCAACGATTAGTTGTACGGTCGCCCAGCATAATGTCTGTTTTGGTCACCAACTGTTGTGGGTTAGGTAGTGCTGCGGCAGTTCGTTGGTTGGTGGGTTTGGTAGTTAGAGAAAAGCCACTTTTTGTAATTCTCCTTGAAACCAAACTTTCATCTTTTGAGATGCGATATGTAGCATCTAGGTTTCGGGATTATAATTGGGCTGCAGGAGATAGTGAAGGTAGGAAGGGGGGTGTGGCATTATTTTGGCAAGCGAATTTGCATGTTTCTCTGTCTAGTTTTTCTGCACATCATGTGGATGTAATTGTAAGTCATTTTGGAGGTTTCCAATGGCGTCTGACGGGGGTGTATGGTTGGTCCAATGCGACAGAAAAATGGAAGACGTGGCGACTTTTGCGTTATTTGCATGATCAATGGCTAGGACCATGGGTCCTCGGCGGTGATTTCAATGAGGTGTTAGCATTACGGGAACACCAAGGTCGAGCTTTTCGGTCTCAGGCTGCGATGTCGGCTTTTCGTTCTTGTTTAAATGCTTGTTCGTTGCATGACTTGGGATATCGGGGTTCTTGTTTTACATATACAAAACGCTCCGAGTACCCCTACAATGTCCAAAGTCGCTTAGATCGTTTCGTTGCTAATGATGCATGGCTTGCCCTTTATCCCCATGCTCAAAACAACCATCTCCGTTGGGGACGCCCAGATCATAAGCCCATAAAGTTATTGCTTCAGCCGTCCACCTGACGAGGCCCGAAGCCTTTTCGCTTTGAGAATTGTTGGGCTTCCAATGACCATTGTCGTCAACTGGTCCAACAAGTTTGGGCTAGCAGTGATCAGTGTGGTTATACCTCCAAGGTTAGAGCATGTGGTCAACGATTGCGAACCTGGGGCGTCAAGCAGATATGGGTTGAAAAGCAAGCGCTTCGTCAAGCCCAAATTGATCTTGATCATCTGGATCAGCAAGACCCGACTCCTGACACTTTGGCAAAATGGAAGACCTGTTCTGCTATGGTTGACTCTCTCTTGCAACGTGATGAAATCCGTCTTCAGCAACGATCCAGAATCAGTTGGCTTCAAGCAGGTGATAAAAACAATAAGCTGTTTTTCAATAAGTTTAGGGCTCGCTCTCGTCGCAATGCGATCCACAGCCTGTCTTCGCCCTCTCTGCCAGCTGCTACAACTTGGGCTGGTGTGGAATTTGTGGCACGTTCTTTCTTCCAGGAACTCTTTACCACCACTAACCCACAGCCAGACCACCATTTGCTTGTGTGGAGGCTCGTGTCCCACCTCAATGTTTTGACCCAATGGGTCAGCCTTTTACTCGTGCGGAAGTGGTTGCCGCTTATAAACAGTTGAACCCTTCCAAGGCCCCGGGCCCTGATGGTATCAATGGGGTTTTTCTTCGCACATATTGGCCAATTATTAGTGATGATTTCATTGCCACGGCTTTGGAGTTTCTTAATACTGACACAGTGATTGCGGATCTTAATCACACCCACTTAGCTCTTATCCCCAAGAAGCCAGGCGCGACCTCTATCTCGGAGTTTCGCCCTATTTCTTTATGCAACACTATTTATCGTGTCATTGCTAAGGTATTGGTGAACCGAGTCCAGCATGTGCTGTCAGATGTTATTTCTGACAATCAGGGGGCTTTTGTACAGGACCGTTTAATCTCTGACCAGGTTCTGATCACCCATGAAATACTTCATCTGATGCGTACCTCCCAGGCTAAGCAACACGGCTTCTTTGCATATAAAGTTGATATGTCCAAGGCGTTTGACCGGGTGGAGTGGTCTTTTGTTTTGGAAGTTTTAGCCAGGATGGGTTTCCATCCTGTTTAATTAAAGGCTGTCCGGAAATGTCTTACAACTGCGACCATGTCTGTCCTCATAAATGGCCACCCCGGGCCCACTTTTTGCCCACAGCGTGGCCTCCGTCAGGGCGACCCTTTATCTCCGCTGCTCTTTATTTGTTGTATGGAGGTTTTGACGTCAGCCATCCATTTGTCTGCCCAGGTCAACCAGTATCAGGGTTTCTCTTTCCCAGGCCTCGTGACGCCCATTACGAGCTTGCTTTTTGCTGATGACTGCTTTTTATTTGGCAAGGCCACAACCACTAACGCTCAAGCTTTGTCTTTCATCTTAGAGGATTTCAAGCAAGCTTCCGGTCAATGTATCAATGCGGACAAGTCTGCCATTATGTTTTCCCATCGTCTTCAGCCACATCTCCGTCAGGCCGTAGCAGGGGCTCTGAGCGGCCGTGTGGTCCATGATTTTGGACTGTATCTGGGTTTCCCGGTACAGGTTGGCCGTAACAGGAATGCAGTCTTTGCTTATATTAAGGATAGAGTTGCGCGTCGGATACAGGGTTGGTCTCATATCACCTCCCAGGCGGCCCGACTGAACCTTATTAAATCCATCTTATAGGCCATTCCTACTTATGTGATGTCGGTTATTTCCTTGCCAAAGTCGCTCCTCAACACCATCAAGGGTATGATATCACGTTTCTGGTGGGGTGGTACGCCCACATCCAAGTCAATGCATTGGATCAAGTGGGCCCACCTGTGTTTGCCTCTTAGTTCTGGAGGCTTGGGTTTTCGTGATCTCCGAAGCTTTAATCGTGCCCTATTGGCGAAGCAGCTTTGGCGAATTCTACAGCGGCCACAGTCTATGGTCTCTCAGTTTTTCACTGCTCGTTATATAGGTGATCGTCCACTACACCTCCTCCAACCTGTAGCAAACTCCAGTCCAATTTGGCGGGGTCTTCTCTCTGTTCGTGACCTCATTCAGGCAGGAGGTCATAAGCGGATTGGTACAGGGCACACTACTTATGTCCATGATAGATGGCTTCCCTCTAAGGAGGGAGGCATGCCCTTCCTTTGGTTTCTCCCTTCTCATATTCGCAGTGCTCCAATTTCGGATTTCATGCTCACCCCCACCACCTGGAATATCCCACTTATTCAGTCATTGTTTCACCCAGATGATGTTTGGCATATTTGTAGTATACATCTGTCAGGTAATGCTAGGCCCCCAGACTCTTGGTTTTGGGGTCTCACTACATCTGGCCAGTTTACAGTTAAAAGTGCGTATCACTGTGATGTTGCTCTGTCCTGTCAGAATCAACCTTCCAGCTCTTCTCCGACAGCATCTCCTACAGGTTTGGCAAATAAGCGGGTATGGACACTGGACCTACCGCCCCGCGTTCGGTTATTTGGTTGGAAACTTTTGCAGGGGGTGGTACCATGTCGAGGCCTGTTGGCTTACCGGCTTCACCGCCCGGACCTGGCGGTGTGTGCACTCTGTGGCCGCTGTGAAACTCTAGTTCATGCTTTCATCGGTTGTTCTGCTGTTTGGCCATATTGGGCCCGCCTAGGTGTGGCACTCCCTCCTTTTTGGTCTGACGCTGCCTTTGTTGATTGGCTTACTCAGTCTTGTACATCCATGCCCCGCCCCAATCTGTCACTCCTGCTGTCACTCCTTTGGCGACTATGGTTTGCTCGATGTCAATTTTCAAATGGTCGGGTTTCCACTTTTGAAGCTGGCTGGTCTCAGGCAGACAGTTTTTTCTCGCTCAACACTACTTGTTTTGCCTCGAACTCCTTGCCCTCGCTTACCGAGGCCCGCCTTAGTTTTCCCAATTGGGTAGAGATCTCGGTTGATGCCGGATTGGACAGGTTTGGCAGGTTTGGCATTGCAGCGGTTGTAGCTCGACACAACTCAGTCCTTGTTGCCGCTGTTTGGGGAGGCCTCACTCGTCATAACCCTTCCCATATGGAGGCTGCAGCGATTCTCTTAGGTCTTGATCTTGCCAAGCGCTATGATTTTCGTAGTGTGCGGGTTTTGTCAGATTGTAAGCCAGTGGTTGCTTATCTTTTGGCGTTTGGTTCCACCAGTATTTCACCCGCCACAACGCTCTTGCTCAATGATGCCTTGGCACATTTGAGTCCTCTAATGGATTTTCAATGCTTTCACGTTAGTCGGTTAGACAATTTCACTGCTCACAACCTAGCTTTCTTTGCTAGTAAACACCAGCTCCCTGCGAGCTGTTGGAAGTCTTCTGACTTCCCTCCCTATGTACTCACTATGTGTTCTTAATATAATCTATTCGTTGGTTTTCAAAAAAAAAAACTAGAATAGAGACTAACAAGGATAACAAAAATAATACAGTAACAAAACGCTAAAGAAATAAGAGTTCTGAAAAAAAAAGAATTTTATTTGTAACCCACCCTCATCATTTTTTTTGCCGCATAAACCGTACGTGCAAAGAGAAAGAAATTGAATGTATTGTCTTCCAATGCAAACAAACTGAATTGCATTTTTTGATTGAATTTCTAAGAGAATAAAAAAAACAAAGGGTCAATATTAAAAAAAAACACGTAAAAGAAGGAAAGCTAGAAACTACAACAAACTGATAATGATATTTTTATTTTTTACTTTTTCTTCATTTTTTTGTTTTATAATCAAGGTGGGTAAAAAGAATAAGTTAGATATTACCATGAAAATAATAAGGAGATGCCTAAACAAATCTACTTTTTCTCGGTTTTGAATGCTAAAAAAAAAGAAAAATAAAAGAAAAGAAAATAGAAATTGGCAAAGCAAAACCTAAACGACAATATTTTCGTTTTTTTTATTTAATGACAAAAAATAATATAGAACAGAAGATGATGACGACATGCGAGAGAAACAAATTTTTTGAATTTTGAAGTAACCAACTAGCAAATAGGATAAGATCGAGAGAAAACAAAAAAACTACCTAAAATAAAGAGTTCGATAAATAAGACGTTAACAATACTTGAATTCCGAAAATATGAAATGAAAATAAAATCTAACTAAAAAGGAAATTAATCAGCTAGTAAAGTAGTAAAAAGAAAACGTCCAAAACAACTATTAACAAACCATTTTTTTGTGGATTTTTTCGAGAAGGAAAACATACTATTGATGAAAAATGGAAGGATGCATTTTTACTTTACAAAGAAAAATCTGATTTTGACAATTAGAAATAAAAAGAAGGAAAAAAAAAGGATTAAATTGGAAACTAAAACTATAAAAGTTGTTTGTTTTTTAGCCTTGAACCCTAGACCTCATTGTAATGGTATGAAATATACCATGCAGAAGGTCAAAGCGTCTACCGAAGGTCTGCTAGCGGAAGGACTACTACCGGAGACCAATTGTTGGAAGGCCTATCGTTGGAAGCCCTACTACCGGAGGACCCGCTACCAGAAGAGCTGCTATCTAAAGGATCGCTACCGATAGAGTAACTACCGGAAGGATTATTGTTATAGTGACGGTCCGGAAGAGTTAGTCCAATGCGGAAGCAGTATTCCAGTCCGGAGAGACTACCCGTAAAAGGACTGATAGCTATATTTATGTAATACCATCACATATATAGGGGCAAAAGGGTAAACCTAGTGATAGAAAGTCTATAAATAGAAGTAGAGGGGCTCATTTGTAAGGGACTCAAGTTAGAAAAGGGAGCACTCATCCCAAAAGCTCTCTAGAGTTGTAAATCAAAGGATGAATAACAACTCTGTCTAGAAGTGGACGTAGGCCGTATTATTGGCCGAACCACTATACATCACGGTGTGGAAATTGTGTCGGGAGAGTAACCTCTGTTACATCTTCATTGGCGTCTGTGGGAAACGAACATCAACCACGATTCAACCACGTTCTTGCTTCGTCGAGGTCATTCATCGTAATCTCCAGGATTCTCAAAAACCGCGATTTATCCACGATCTGAGAAAAAGCGTTGCGATGAACAAAGTTCTTGATTTGTGGAGAATCAATGCACGACGATCCTGTAGTAGAGAGGGAAGTAATCGGAGAAAAATTAGGTTGACATGGAAAGAATCATTTATAATCAAAGTAGTCGGATCGGTGATCTCGACGAAATCCTCTTGGCGTATAATATGAAGTTCGAAGGACGAAAAGATTTATCAAGATTTGTCAGAGGTTCGGTTTCTTTGTGCCAACCTCAAGAAGCCTATCGAAACCACGATTCATCCGCAGAATATCAACAAACAAGGGATTCGACTCATCGGATGAAGATCAACTTTTCGGTCAGAGATTTACGAGAAACATTGATATTCCTCTCAATGACAAGAAGGAAGATTCCGGGATACACCAAATTAGTGGCGTAGACTGGCGTGGTCGAAAATCAGAGGCGAAGAAGAAAATTGATTCGATTAATCGTAATCTAGGACACCTCTCCAAAAAGTCAGATTCGTCGGAAGCGGACGGAACTAGACGCAACCTCGATTCCAAGATTTGCGATCAAAACACCGGGACAACTGCGACCTAGAAGACGGATAATCAGGAATCAAACCGCAAAGGAAACCTACTGGATCCATTCGAAGAGCCTGGCTGCATCTCTCGTCCTTTACAAGAAATTAAAAGTAATGGACGTGTGAGAGATTTGACCAAAGTGATGATCGAAATGTTCGACGACGACCACAACTCAACGGCGGATTGGGAAAAGGACGTTTCAGAATGATCCGCTTCGAACGATTAAGAGGTCATCAAGAATAATCAATCCAGAAAGATAAAGTGCGATTAATCTTGGAGAAAATCATCTCCGGCTCAGTCACGGTTTAAAGGACAGATCCCCGAAGATTGCCACACCAAGCTAGAATTTCGGAACAGTAAACTCCAAATCAGTTATTAAGTCCCGGTAATCGAATTCGTGAAGGTCCAAAAAGCTATCGAAATGTCAATCGACAATGGGAAATAACAGTTTAGCAAGGAAATCCGCCACTCGATCAAATTCGTTTGGCTCGTCCATTTGGAGGAGACATTAACTCACTCTCCCAGAAAAATAACTGAAAGATTGGGATGAAGTGACCTCCCGGTACAAACATTAGGTGACGAGCTTCCGGTGCAGATTTTGGGTTGTGATCTCCTGGTAGAAATGTTGGGCCGTAATCTTCCGGTAGAGATATCGGGTGTGCTCTCCCGGTAGGAGCTCTGGTGCAAATGTTTCCCGGTAATAACCGCTATTTCTGTTTTTGTTCTGCTAGAACTAAATTTCACCCCTACTGTTTTACTAATTCTGGAAGTTCACCATCCATAAGCACAAATTATTTACTCTAGATTACCCTTCTTGATTTGAAGAAATATGCATATATTACTGGATGTTGATGCTGTAAAATGGTGTGAACTTTTGATCTACTTCCGTCTAGAAGCCGAAGCCTAGGTGGTGAACTGATGTTTATTGTCTTGAGTAAACATAAACCTTCTGTCCAAATTTTTATTGAAAAAGTAACCTTTGGTTATTAACTTTAATTTTTAATAAAAAAATACCGGTACAAGTCTGGGTTACGTGTGGACATCTTGTCCTGATTTATAAAGTCATTTCTACCGGTAGCACCTTCTCATTTCTACCGGTAACAAATTGTCACATTTACCGGTAGCACCTTCTCATTTCTACCGCTAATGTCATCCTACCGGTCCTGTTTAAACTGTGGAAAAAACATCGTACTGAACCGTGTCCTGTTCTTTACAATGTTATGGTGCTCACTATATTACTCATGTCTTCATACATAGACGTGTTAAAATATGTAATTTTAATTATAGTATAGCTATGATCAGATAATAACATTGATCGATATTTCTCATAGCTTTCTAACCATAAATTATGTGTTATATGCCCGAGGGACTACACAATCTTGGCAAGAGAATAAATTACTCGTCGTCATCTAGAAGCTGGGAGAGCAAGAAACTAGAGAAATTATCCCCACGATGGGATAACTTGGCTTCAACCAGGATGCGCGAAAGAACGAAGAGGAATGAAAACTCTGGAAGCAACTAAGGTTACAAAGAAACGTCTGAAGCTAATTGCCAAGGATGCTAGAGATGAAGTCCCGACTGGGCCGACATTAGAAAAATGGGTAAAGATCAAGCGGTGCTCAAAAAGGGAAAGAATGGGTCAGAAATAGACAGCGTCAAGAGACGTCGAAAGCACAAGTGTACCCAGTATATCATTCGCGAAAGGAATGAAAGGGTTGCCTAAATGCAAAAATTCCTCTGGAAGACCCCGAGTTTCGGAACTTCAGCATAGCTTCCGGTAGAATAAGCAAGGCTACCGAGAGGAAGTTTTCAGCAGACGACTCAATGTTAAGTGTGGACGCAGAAGTGATTACCGGTAAGCATACTTAAGTTATGACAGACAACCTACCACGAAACAGGACGGACACAGTACAAGCCTCCGCGCTATATTTTCTACCGGTGAAGAGCAAAGAAACATCCAAAACAGATTACGGAGTGAAACGGTAGTGCAGGGTTATTACCGGTTCTGCTATTGGCACAATATGGAGGCTTTACATAAAAAAAAAAGAAGTCCCGGTAGAAACATCATCCCGGTAGGAACTTCAGCCTGGTAGAAACATTGGTGCGGTAGACGCGTCAGCCCGGTAGAAATTTTGGGTCCGGAAAGCATGTACCACGTATGTCCTCCCCGGATGGCAGCCTCGCCTGAGAGATGATAAAAGTACGTACCAGAGGATTAAGTGGCAAAGATAAATTCAGAGTGACGAAGCGGTGGAACTCCCGGTAGAAATATAAGGCTGTGGTCCACCGATGGAACCACTGGGCTGAGAACACTTCCGATAGAAATCACAGGACGAACGTTTGATATTTCTTTTGAATCAGTTATAAATTTAATCCGGAGGTGCGCAAGGAAATCGTTGCCTTCCCCGACACCGGAAGTGTGGGCGAATCAAGTTCTTCCTTAAAAAAGAATTTCTCTTGTCGGGCAAAAGTTGTCCTTCCGGTAAAATTTGGGCCAAGTCGAAAGTTTCTCAACCAGAGGGCATTTTTGGGAAACGTCTCATCACCAAAAACCTTATCCAGAGGGTTCGGAAGCTTTTTAAGCAGGGTCCAACTCGGTGGAGTCTTTGATAAAATCTTTGTGGATAATACCGGAACTTCATCCACTAATTAGGGAGTCTCCAATTTCGCACGGAAGCTGCAAGTACCGGTCCGGACGGCGATCGTGACCCCTCCCGGGTGAGGTTCTACCTCGGACGTTCCATCATCTTCCCGAGGGCCAGACCTGGGCGGTCAAAGAAATTTAATCTCCAAAGGTTACCGGAAAAGCTATTTTTACTGAAGAAAGAATCAAACAAAAAGTCCTTATCTGCTCCCAGAAGCAGCATCCCTTTTTACTCCCGTTATTACCGGTAGGACTCCTTGAAGAGGTATTGGGCACAATTAGTGGGTGTGAAGGCAACCGGTGGAAGTGTTGGGCTATGGGCCTCCGATAGAGTCGGACTGTGAGCTTTCGGTAGAATTTTTGGGCTGCAGAATTCAAGATTGAACGCGTGGGACTACCGGGAGCACAAGATACCGGTGAGCATTTTGTTAAAATCAGACAATAATAAGCAACCGGGAGAGTATGACCGGGGAAGCATCTCAGTAATGCGGACTGCAACAAAAGTTCAGAAGGGAAAATTTACCCGGTAGGAAAATACAGGCCTCACCGGGAGAGAGCACTCCTCTATACTGCCAGAATAAGCGTATCCGCTATAGACTATTAACAGTGAGTTTTTGGAACCAATCAATTGGATAAGGTATCGGTAAGGCGGTGAACCTACTGAAAGCAAGATACTGGAAGAGTATCAACCAGGGTATCGGGCTGGTAATTTGTTTTACCGGAAGCCGCCTCATGTTTAACGTCCTACCGCTACTATCAGCCCACCGGTAGTGTTATTCCACAGGTAAAAAAGAGGTACCAAACTTTTGATATTTCATTGTGAATATTCGTTTACCACTGGAAGTTTACGAAACTTTCTCTAGAGGATTGATCACCCTCTAGTTTTCAAAGAAAGAAATATTTTTAAAACAATTTCTGATTTACTTAAAACCAAGACCAGAGAGTCTTGAGAAAAGAAAAGAAAGAAAAAGAATGTAACCGACGATCTCACCATTGGCCATGGTAGAGTGTTTTGTATCCGACGATCTACCATCAACGATGGTAGTGTAATTCATCCGACGATCTCGCTGTCTTACTGCCAGTAGAGTGTTAATCCGACGATCTCACCGGCTTGAAGTTGGAAGAGTGTTAAACAGACGATCTCACCATGTGTACAGTGGTAGAGTGTGAAAGCATAAAAGTGTAACTAAGGGGTTACCAAAAGAAATCTTGGCAAAAAACAAAAAGAGCAGTCTAAAATTCTTCATTATAAGAATCTCCAACTTTTGGGAAGCAATAGAATTTTTAGGAATTCCTTTTTGTTCAACTCAGACTTGTGCTATCCATGTACTTAGAAAGGCTGCTCTAAACAACCTATAGGCTGTATATTTGGGTTTTTTATCCCCGTGATTAATATGCTCTAACTAACAAAAAACTTTTGGGAAGTCCGGTCGCTCCGGGCAGCCCAAAAGACAAATATCTTTTAATCTGTTAAATTTAGGTATGCAGGTCCAAGGAAATAAAGTGATTCAAGCAGGAATCTGATTATGAAGTAATATTCCATTATTATTATTATCTCGGACTTCTTGAGATTATTATGGTCTTCTTGAGATTATTATGGTCTTCTGGAATTATTATGGTCTTCTGGAATTATTATGGTCTTCCGGGATTATTATGGCCCTTCGGAATTCCAGATCTTTGGATTTCTTATTATGGCACGGTCAAGGAACGGAGACCTTTTCTCAAGAGTACAAGTGGGACTTCATCACCCCCGGAACCCGTGGGACTTCTTTGTTTCCGGAAGACTAAAGTTTTTAAGTTCATTTCCTTTTTAGGCAAAAGAAAAAGAACTTGTGGGACTAGGAGGTATATAGTAGAAAAGAAAAGAGTACAAAGTGTAAATTTCATCTTCTTTTTATAAGTTCCACTTTTTAGTGCTAAAAAGTAGAACTTGTGGGACTGATGTAATGGTATGAAATATACCATGCGGAAGGTCAAAGCGTCTACCGAAGGCCTGCTAGCGGAAGGACTACTACTACCGGAGACCAATTGTCGGAAGGCCTATCGTTGGAAGCCCTACTACCGGAGGACCCGCTACCAGAAGAGCTGCTATCTAAAGGATCGCTACCGATAGAGTAACTACCGGAAGGATTATTGTTATAGTGACAGTCCGGAAGAGTTAGTCCAATGCGGAAGCAGTATTCCAGTCCGGAGAGACTACCCGTAAAAGGACTGATAGCTATATTTATGTAATACCATCACATATATAGGGGCAAAAGGGTAAACCTAGTGATAGAAAGTCTATAAATAGAAGTAGAGGGGCTCATTTGTAAGGGACTCAAGTTAGAAAAGGGAGCACTCATCCCAAAAGCTCTCTAGAGTTGTAAATCAAAGGATGAATAACAGCTCTGTCTAGAAGTGGACGTAGGCCGTATTATTGGCCGAACCACTATACATCACGGTGTGGAAATTGTGTCGGGAGAGTAACCTCTGTTACATCTACACTCATGAATCTCCTCCATACTCTTCACCACTATGCCAATATGATTTTATGTTGAACATACCACTACTTTTAGTTTTCACGATATCACCATTCACATCTTTCCACCTTAAAACCCCCATTTTCTCTAAAACAAAAGATTAGATGAAAATGACAATTTTACTCTTAGCCCTGCGCCGACGCTAGAAAAACCATGTTCACGATTAAAAGAGGGTAAAGATTTTGGGGATAACACCTTCGCTTCGGTTTTTATCCCCATGGTTTTCCCAGTCAAGGTTTTAATGTGGTAACATATCACAAGATTTCATACAAAGAGGAGTGCTATGGTTTTTATGGTGGACATTACTCACATCTTGTGTTCAAAGAAAATCTCAAGAAACTTGTCCATGATATTAATATGAGACATACAAGAGATATTTTGTTATCTTGAGGGGGAAAGAAGACATATTACACTATACTCTTTTCCTTAGCCATGACTTGTCCCAATGGATTTTTCATGGCAAATTTTGTAATGAGGCAGTATTATGGGATGTGCTCAAGCTCAATATCCTATTTTTTTTCTATCAACGTACATTCAAGGGGAAGTGTTATAAATCATCATATTTAGTGAATGTACATCCATGTCGTCTGGTCTATCTAGACCCTTCATTGTTGTAACACTAGAAACCTCTTCTAGACTCTTCTTTATATAGTTGTATGAAATCTTTGATGATTGTGTTCCCATCTTAGTAATGGGTCACTCAAAGGTTTGGTAGATGATGATATCTTGTACTAAAGACGTGATATGGAATGCAAGAAGTACATAAGACACTATGTCTAATGCCTATTTCCTTATCTTCTACTCTCTTATTCTCTAAATTTTATAACAATTATACTATATTTAATCATCGCAGAATCGATTACACGACGGTGTTGCACAATGCTTTGTGTGGTCCGCTTATGTGGCAGTCCAGTCAATATGGTGATTGGACTGCTTATGTGGCATATGAGTGAGAACAAAATTTATATTAACTTTAAATGGTTGTAACTTTAAATATATAAGTCCAAAATGAAAAAAAAATATATCATTGTTCACCTAAATTCGAGCTCTTCAAAACAAGACCAGTCATGAATATGTTTTGATAACTTTGAAAAAAATTATTTTTACATGTTATGATGATACACTAAAATGATAATATGATTCATTAATTTTGATATTATGATTCATTAAAATTGATATTATGATTTACTAACTAATAAGTGGTGAATTAGATAACAAACTCTGGAACCATAAAAATTATTATTATTTTGTAGTGTATTATTATTGTATGGTGTATTTTAAACCTTATATAGTGAATCATGTGTTTTCCGTATATACCAAATTTGTTTTGTGTGGTATTATTGTTTAATTTTTTTATTCTTATATGTTTACGTTGACACACTAAAATGATAATATGATTCATTAACTTTGATATTATGATTCATTAAAATTGATATTATGATTCATTAACTAATAAGTGGTGAGTTAGATAACAAACCTCGAAACCGATAAAAAATTATTATTGTTTTGTAGTGTATTATTATTATTGTATGGTGTAATTTAAATCTTCTACGGTGAATCATGTAATTTTCATACATACCAAATATTGTTTTATATTGCATTATTGTTTAATTTTTTTTTTTTTATATGTTTGCGATGATACACTAAAATGAAGATATGATTCATTAATTTAGATATTATGATTCATTAAAACTGATATTATGATTCATTAACTAACAAGTGATAAATTAGATAACAAACTTCAAAACTAATAATGGATCATTATTGTAATGCGTTATTATTATTATTGTTTTGTGGTGTATTATTATTATTTATATGATGTATTTGAAGTCTTATATAGTGAATCATATATTTTTTTAACATACATATTTGAAAACAGATAATGAATCATTATTGTTTTGTAGTGTATTATTATTGTTATATGGTGTATTTTAAACTATGGTGAATCGAGTATGGTTGATATGTATAGATATATACATATAAAAAATATAAAATTTTAAAGTTGTCAAAGCATATCCATGTATCATTTTGTTTTGAAAAACTTGAATTTAGATGAACAATGATAATTTTTTTTTTCATTTTGGACTTATATTTTAAAAGTTACAACCAATTGAAGTTAATATAGTAAAAAGACAGCCCAGTCAGCAAAATAATCCAGTCAACGGCTAACTGGATTGCCAAGTGGACAGGCCTGCACCATAGTGGACGTGGCTTGGCCGCGCCATCTATCGTCTGTTTAATCATTATCTAAGCATAATTGCAAATATTTTAAGGGATATTTCATGAAATGCCACTATATTTTTGGCTAATTCATGAAATGCCACTAAAAAAAAGAAAGTCACAAAATGCCACTATATTTTCATAAAACTCCATGAAATGCCACTATAGATGGAAAAAAGATAAAAATACCCTTACTAGTTAACAAAGTACTTCTAAAATTCACAATATGCCCCTAAGTGTTAAATTTTTTATAAAATTTCACAAAAAAACTAAAATACGATAAAAATATTAAAAACTTATAAAAATATAAAAAATATTATAAAAATATAAAAAAATTATAAAAATTTAAAACAATTATTAAAATTATAAAAAATATAAAATATTACAAAAATTAGAAAATGAAAAAATGAAAAAATCATAAAATATTAAACAAATATATATTTTATTTTTTAAAATTTATTCAGTACCATAAAAAGAATATTGTATTCTAAACAAATAATTTATATCAATTAAGTACCATAATTTATACCAAATAAGTACCATAATTTTTACCATACATTTTTTATTTTTTATTTTCTATCAATTTACATTATTTCTTCAAAGTAAATAATTAAGTTTTTTTATTTGGATGATAAATTTTAAAAATAAAAATTTTAAATATAATAATTTATTTTGAAGAAATAATTTAAATTAATAGATAATAATAATTAAAAAATGTATGGTATAAATTATGGTACTTATTTGGTATAAATTATGGTACTTAATTAATATAAATAGGTAAAAAAAATTGGTATGAATTATTTATTTAGAACACAATATTCTTTTTATGGTACTGAATAAATTTTTTAAAAATGAAACATCTGTTTGTTATAATATTTTATGGTATTTTCATTTTTTCCATTTTTATAATTTTTATAAATTTTATAAATTTTTTAATATTTTTATTGTATTTTGGGTATTTTTGTTATTTTTGTGAATTTTTGTAAAAATTTTAACACTTAGGGGCATATTGTGAACTTCAAAAATATTTTGTTAACTAGTAGGGGTATTTTTGTCTTTTTTCCATCTATAGTGGCATTTCATGAAATTTTATGAAAATATAATAACATTTTGTGATTTTCTTTTTTTTAGTGACATTTCATGAATTAGTCAAAAATATAGTGGCGTTTCATGAAATTTCCCATATTTTAATGAAGAAGACCGATAAATAATCAAGGAAGATGAAAAAACAATAAGTCAAAAAAATTAATTTGTTTGAGGTTTATGTATAATTAATATTTAAGAATTATTTTAATTTGATAATTTATATGTATTTTAATTATTTTTATAATCATATTACTTTTTCTAAATATTTTTATAATTATTTATATTTTTGTAGTAAATTTTTTGAAAATTTTCAACAAAAATATCCCCAAACAACAAGAAAAAAAGGCATACTACCACAATATCAAAGATGAAATAATCATTATTTAGATCATTTCATAGTATACTGTGAATTCTTGAAACTTTTTGAAATCTCCCTATATAATTAATTATAACCATTTTCGGGAAATATCATGAATTTTCCAAAAAACTAACCTTACGGCCAGCAGTCTAATCGGTCGCAGCAATTGCGACGAAATAGCTTTGTTGAGTTGCCATCAGCAGATTAAGCAAATAGAAAATAAAATCATCTTCACGCTCAGAATTTATCTGCGGATTAAACCCCAACTGCTGTGCAAATCCAGAATTCTTCTCCACCCGCCCCAAATTTTCCACTTCCGTTATCGTATACCTCTTCCATCACAGTGGTTGTCCTTATCAATTATAAAGCAACCTGGATTCGTTTTGTGGATTTATACTTCGATCTGAATCCCTGTGAACACAGACTTCTCCATACTCCTTCCAATGATCCGGGGTTCTGGATTCTGCTATCGTCCCGCCGATGTCTCCAAGGATAGTCCCCCAAGTTGATTAGAAACGCTCTCCTTCTCCCTGTTAGATTTGGGTGAATTGTTGTGAATACCGTCGGCTTTTGTTCTCCAGTTCTCTTCCTCCCCGTCATATAATGGCGGGACGGGGCCAAGGAGGGGCTTCGAATGTGGATCCCTTCGATGCTTATTTCAGACGGGCTGATTTGGACCGAGATGGCCGGATTAGTGGCACCGAAGCCGTGTCTTTCTTCCAGGGAGCCAATCTACCCAAGAACGTCCTTGCTCAGGTCTTTCTTTCCATCTCTTTCTAGTTCCTCCTTCCTTATGATTCCCTGAGAGTTGAGGTTTGCTATGGTGGGTTTGTTTTTTCAGAATCCCTTCGTCTCTTTGTGTTTGGCACTAGATGATGTACAATCTACCTTTAGTGCAACTTGGAATGGTGTATGGAAATCCAATTGCGGGTTTGTTGGCTTAGATTGCTCTCAAGTGGGCTTCCTTATTGGATCTATTATCTTTTCTGAGTAGGGCGGCAGTTCTTCACTGTTTGAGGTGTTGCTTTCATAGACTAATTGCAACCCGGATTGATCTCATGAGTAGACATTACTGGGTCTGTCTGTTCAGATGATCTGTATAGTAGGCTCTGTCACTTGATCTCTGCACATCGTTATGTAGGACAGTATGAATTGCCCATCAGGATTCTGCGTATTTTGTATCCGCTAGATATCTAAAGGGCTAGCTAACTTGAAGTTTCTAAAGATGTGACCTTAGCTACAAATCCTGATGTTTGTGCAATTCAGCAGGTGTGATGTTTGGCAAGGTTTATGAAGGGTTAGTTTAATTAATCTATAAGCACTGTGTTTTAGAATTTTTGAACCTGTTTGATTCCTTTCGCCCAGTGTGTATGGGTTTGCAAATTGCATTGATAAGCTTTCCTCTTGTGCTTGTTGACCAACTTGGTTTCTATTAGTAACAACGTAAGCAGATCCTTGGTTAGTGGCTATCTTAAAATTGTTGCTTTGGTTTCTTATTGATGACTTTTTAGCTCATATATTCAAGGCAACACAATTATGTCACAAGACTTGTATACAATGAAACCATATCAAACCAGTTTGGTGACTCTTTCATCGAACCAACCTTTCTTCTGGGTGCCATGGTAAATAAGGGTGCGGTATGGGGTAAATGATGAAACCACTCCATATAAAACACTACAACTCAGAGTATTGGTACTATTAAAGGGTCATAATCACCATTAATATTTGGGGAAAACAATGGGATAGTAACAGGGGGGAGACTCAGAGCAATGCCCTGCCCCAAGGGGAAAAATCAGGCAAGGCCTGCCGATTCACGGAGTGGCCGCAGAGTACAAAATAATGCCTGTTCTCTCGGGCGTCTACCCTTTCCTTAAATAGCTACAACTTGCCTAATCAACACGCCCGCCATATAAAATGACAAGAGCGTACTGACACCAAACAACCCACACACACACGACTCAACATAAAATCGCCCACACCCCGGCACTCAAACAGCAGTAGCAGTGGTCCCTCTTGTGTTCCTGCGGGAATAGGTGTAACGATAGCGTCCCTGGTCCCCACTCCTATTCTCATCAAAATGTCTCTGGAGTAGAAGGTTGTTGGCCTGTGGTTGCTAGCTATCCAAGGCTGATCAAGGTAGGTATAAGGGTTGGCTACTTTATGCATCATATAAAAGAGTCATTGTGCCTGATTGAAATTATACGTTCTATTTCAGCACCCAGACAAATCAAGGATCCCTTTCTACAAGAATATACTGCATGGAACGCAAGTTGTTAAAAAGTCTGGTGCTCACAATTTCCTTGATTTCCATGTTACAAAGTTAATGCAGATTTTAATATGAAAATGGAAAAACGGACAAATTCATTACGTTGTGTGTTGGATGGTAAATCTTTATTGAGAGTTAAAATATTCCTAGGTCATTCATGCAGACGCTTGAGTTGGTTTCTTTTATTTCTTATGTGGATCTCTTATTTTCAACTTCGAACTCCTGGCATATTGCTCTAATTTGCTCTAAATCACATGCTTAGAGATGGCTTTACTATCCTTTCTTTTTTCTTTTAGGATAAATTGCAAAATATGGTTTGATTCATGATAAGTTAGTCTCTGTGTCTCCTCAGGATTGATATAGTGCTGTTCATGAGCATAAGTACCCTAAATTGTATAGCGGTGATACAGCACTTCGATATTCTGCTAATCTTTGGTTTTTTTTTAGAGCGGATAGAGCAGACTTGCCGCCTACAATTTTACGGTTGGAAACTTGTAGTGGGTCACTTCATTAGAGATGATTGTATGTTTCAGGATGCGGGTAAAAGGATATTTACCTCTCTGTTATAGAGAGAAGTTCTCACAGATACCAATTATCTCTTTGTTTTATTTTTCTGAGGAAGCTTTTATGCCTGGATTCAAAATTAAATGACGACATGAGGTTTTAATACAGGAATAATGTCATTCTGGCTGTGTTTGATAAGTAACCTTTAGAAGGTATTCTCCTGTCTGCTCCCTTAGTGTGGATCTAGTCTGTGAACCAAGGGAAGAATTATTCAATTTTTAAGTTTGCTCATTTTGAAGCTTGGTTATTTTTCTTTGAATTATTAAGAGTTGGTAGATGTGGTCTACTACTCAGGCCCATTCCCATGAAGAAAGCTCTCTTTTTAGCACGTGAGAATACTTGCTATTCAATATTGGTTTTATCAGTTCCCTCTATTGGATTTTGGCATGTGGAGTTTTTACCTGGTTTGGCAATATTAAGGAGCGAGAAACACAGCACTGATGAAGGATGACTATGGTTAATCAGCTTTTTCGTCATAGCTGAGCATTTTGCCGGATGTACAATACATAGTTCTGTATTTTACTTTGAAGATTCCTTAATCACTCATAACAAATTTCATGCACCATGTCTAGTCCGGGATCCATTTATAGTAGACGTAGCTGTCTGTTTTGCTGCAGATGGAAGCCTATGTCAGCATCACTCCTTTAGTCACACGCCTTCTGAATTAGTTGTAGCATTAGAGACTTAATTGTGTGGTTTAAAAGAGCTCATTCCATTAACTTATCTTGGTAGCTTGGTTCTATTGTGTAACAATTAGCTATTATTAAATAATGTTGTTTAGCGATGATCTGATATATTGTAATCTGTATTACAGAACATTTGAAATGTTTGTACAGAAAGCATCAATATGGTGGAGCGTTCATTGTCTTCTGTATTGTTATATGTATGCTTTTGGGGGTTGTGCACTTTAAGATGAGGTGAGCTCATTTCTCCTAATTTTGTGCATTCTTGCAGATATGGAACTATGCAGACCAAAACCGGACTGGATTCTTGGGTAGGGCTGAATTCTACAATGCTCTTCGACTTGTTACTGTAGCACAGAGCAAGCGAGAGCTCACCTCTGATATTGTCAAGGCTGCATTGTATAGTCCTGCTTCAGCAAAAATACCTGCGCCCCAGATCAATCTTGCAATCACCCCTACAACTCAAACAAATGCTGTTGGGTCAACACCTCCCGCACATTTGGCTTCCACCATACTTCCTTCACAAAGTCCTGGTCCTAGAACCATGTCTCCACAATTTGCTAGTATGGGTCAACAATACAACATGTCTCTTACTAGTCAGTCTGTTAGACCACCTATATCTGTGCCTCTTGGTAGTGTCCGTCCAGTGCCAAGTATTACATCTCAAGGATTGTCAGGACCTGGTTCCACATTTGGGTCAAATTTGGCAGCTACAGGAGTACAAATGGGCTCACATGGACCTGGGTCTGGATTGTTGGGATCAGTTGGTTCTTTGCACATTAGCTCCCCTGGTCCTTCAGTAGCCACAACATCCACATCTGTGGGTATAGAACAAAAAGAACCTGCATTGCCAAATGGATATTCTTCATTTGGTGGGGATGTCTTGTCTGCAGCTCCTTCTCAAGTTAAGAATAATAACTCTTTGCCGTCTTCATCGTGTACCAGTGTACCCGTTTCATCAAGACTAGTTCCTGGGCCTGGTGGACCTCGTTCTTCTGTGAACCCGGGCTCCCTTGATTCTTTGCAGAGATCACCCATAGTGCAACAAGTAGGTGGACTACCCCAGAGAGTACAGTCAGTTCCTAAACCAAATCAGCCAGTATCTATTCAGAGACCTTCAAGTGGGCCTGGGTTGCGGCCAGCGATTCCTGCTCCCAGCCAGCCGCATCAGCAGTGGCCAAGAATCTCTCAGTTTGATGTTCAAAAATATACCAAAGTGTTTGTCGAGGTGGATGCTGACAAAGATGGGAAGATTACTGGTGAACAGGCACGCAATCTCTTTCTAAGCTGGAGATTGCCAAGGGGTGAGATGTTTTTTTTTTTTTTGCTTAGATTTGCTCATGTGCATCTTAGTGAAATGAAGTCATGGGCTACTTCTGGGACACAAGAGTCTGTTTTAACCATTACTTGGCCCAGAACATTTTAATAACTATTTAATTGGGGTCTTCATGCAGAGATTTTGAAACAGGTGTGGGACTTGTCGGATCAGGACAATGATAGCATGCTTTCTCTTAGGGAATTCTGCATCGCACTTTATCTGATGGAAAGATACAGGGAAGGGCGCCCACTTCCCTCTGTGCTTCCTAATAATATCTTGCATGATATGCATCTCTTCACCCAGCCAACGGGTGGACATGGTCATGCATCTTGGGGTAATGCTCCTGGTAGTCTTTTTATACGTTAGCCTGCTTCTTATGCACTGGACCTTTGTAGTTATTTTTCACTGTTATGCATGTTGGGTCCTTTGACCAATGCCATTTAAATTTTGTAGGTTCTCAACAAATGTTGCATGCCTCCAGTGCACGCCATGTTCCGCGTCCACCTGGAAAGCCTCCGCTTCCAGTCCCTTCTCATGTAGAGGAAAGGTCAAATTCTAAACAACAAAAGCTAAAGGTGCCGGTGTTAGAGAAGCAACTTGTTGACCAACTCAGTGAAGAGGAGCAGAAGAATTTGAATTCCAAGTTTGAAGAGGCGACAGAGGCAAATAAAAAGGTATGATCCTGTGCCTTTATCTTCTGTTGTTGCTTGGTCATCTATCTTTGATTATGGTTGCCCGTGCGAGTTGTAGTAGTATACTCCCCCTATGTTGCATGGGGGCGGGTACTGGTATGGAGATGGGAAGACATTAAATGTGAGTTTTATATAAGAAATGCAGGCACGACAAACCACAAATATAAGTTCGTTGTATACAACAAAAACTTTCAATTATTTAACAACAGATGTGTCAAAATGTGAATCGTATGGAGTAGACATCGTTGGATATTGAGACTGGCAATTTTTGGTTAAGAAATAAGCATTATTTCAATGATACCGTCATAATCATATACATGCCATTAGGATACTACTGTAGACTATATTTTCAATATGGCTGTGTGGTCATAGGTATTAGTATAGTATAATAATATAAGTAGTTTAATATAATAGAAAGATATTAAAACTGATGTTTGGAAGGAGAATTGACCTATATGAATATAGTATTATAATTGCTTTCACATTGGATCTTCATTTCTGAGTTTCCATCTAGTTTCCCTTTTTTGGAATGTTTACGGGACATGGGATGTGGTCAATTTGGCACTATGGTACATCAAAGTGCTCCCCTTGGCCCATCTTCATTCTCAATTTTAGGATTATTCTGCAGTACTTCCTCATTTATTTTTCATTATTTTATTTCATCTCTAGATGGCAGTAAAATCTGAGTTTTGAATCATTTTGCTTCTTGAGGCCTTTATAGAATGGACCTAGAGCTTTATGTTGATATTTACTTTCTCATTATCTTCTTCCATCCAATCTGTGCTTGGTTTTTGATGGAAGGTTGAAGAGCTGGAGAAAGAAATAAAGGAATCTAGGGAAAAGATAGAGTTCTGTCGTACCAAGATGCAAGAGC
Source organism: Limonium bicolor (assembly GCA_023374045.1). Classification (NCBI taxonomy): domain Eukaryota; kingdom Viridiplantae; phylum Streptophyta; class Magnoliopsida; order Caryophyllales; family Plumbaginaceae; genus Limonium; species Limonium bicolor. The sequence goes on along the minus strand of CM041779.1, from coordinate 10,465,643 downwards.
TTGTAAGTATTATGGCTCACTTAATTTCTATGTTTTATTTGTTCCTCAGGTTTTCCATTCTTGTCCTGATGTTACAGAAGACTGTATTTTTTGTTTTAGTTTGGTTGTTTGTATGTTTTTTGACTTATGCATTCTCTGGTTTTATTTAGGTTCTTTACAAAAGTAGGTGCGATAATCGCCTTAATGAAATCACTGCAAGGGTCGCTGCTGATAAACGAGAGGTATCACCGTTGTAAGTTATTGTTGGTACTGCTTCACAGTAAGTCCTTTATTTAAGATGCAGTGTTTTTTTGCCTCATCTTCAGGCTGAGATGCTCGCAATGAAGTATGAAGAGACATATAGGGAAAAGGGTGATGTAGCTTCAAAGTTGACACTCGAAGAAGCCACATTTCGTGATATTCAGGTATTCCTGGCCTTTTCCTATGCTTTTAGAAGTTGATGAAGTGCTTTTTGTATGTGACTTTTCTGTCATAATCGTAATTGTTTGCAGGAGAGGAAAATGGAATTGTACCGGGCAATTGTCAAGCTTGAACAAGATGGGGGTAGTGGTGATAAATTTAAGGTACATTCAATCGTTATTTGGTTCTTGTGTTTGAAGAAATGACCTGCTTAATTTTTAATTGCATTATTCAGGGCCATGTTGATCAAATCCAGTCCAATCTAGAGGAGCTTGTTAAGTCTCTGAATCAACGCTGCAAGAACTATGGATTGCGTGGAAAACCAATGACAGTGCTGGAGCTTCCGTTTGGTAACTTCTCAGCCACCAGCTTTTACCTGTTGACTAAAGTAACCAAAAGAAATACATGTAGTATTGATATTGATGATTATACAAGTTATCCTGGCAGTTGTTCATCCTCTGTTGCCATGTATTCAGCTCTAGTATCACGTTTTAACTGGTACTTGCATACTGTAGTAGATACTGCTAAATTGTACCACATGGTTGTTTGTGATGATGAATTCAGGGGCGGACCGGGGGGGGGGGGGGGTCACGTGACCCCACAACTTTTGTTTAAAAACATGATTGTAGTAATTTTAGTCAAACAGTAGGTATTTTATGTGTCAGTGACCCCAAATTCTTTATGTAAAAGCTAATTAGAACAGTTCATAATAATTGTAGATGTCACTAACCGCCTAACTTCTAATCGCTGGGTCCGCCTCTGATGATGATGACTTGGACTGTTACTACTCTGGTGCTGTAAATGATAAATCTTTTAATTCTACATAACCATTTTATTCTTTGTATTTTGCCAAAATCTCTTTTTTGTTGTCGTGTGGTTCATTAGTGGTTTGTGAAGAGAAATGAGAGGAATTGTGTGTCTATTATTGAGAGAATAGATACATATTTATACAAGGGGTTAGAATAATCTAGAGGGAAGATAAAGGAAAGAAATGGTTGGGTTTCCTGCTTGTTGGAATACCCCACTACCTAGGAAACATCATAATTAAATAATCTGCCTAATAAATGACTAATTACAAGGAAATACAAATAGACAGAATACAAACAGATTAGGCAGAAGAATGCATCAATATTAATAACAATATTATTGGTGACTATTCAACACTCCCCCTCAAGCTGAATGGTGTATGCCATCCATTCTAAGCTTGGAAATCAATTGCTGAAATCGAGAGCCGTGAAGACCTTTGTTAGCACATCTGCAATCTGTTTCTCTGAAGAGATATAACTCAAATCAACAATTCCTTGTTCAAGTTTCTCTCTAATGAAATGCCGATCTATCTCAATATGCTTGGTCTTTTCATGCTGGACAGGGTTTCTAGCTATCTTGATGGCTGATTGGTTGTCGCACTTCAGCTTCATAGCTCCGTTCCACTTTATTTTTAGATCATTTAGAATAATCTGGCACCATAGTAGTTCACATAAACCCTGTGCAAGAGAGCGAAACTCAGATTCAGCTGATGATCTAGCAACAACACTCTGCTTTTTACTTCGCCATATTACTGGATTTCCTGCCAAAAATACACAATATCCTGAGGTAGATCTTCTATCTACCACTGATCCTGCGTAGTCAGCATCTGTGAATGCTTCTAAAGTTAGTTCACTGTCCCTTTTGAATAAAATTCCTTTTCCTGGACTACCCTTAAGATAGTGAAGGATTCTGTAAGCGGCTGCGAGATGAGATTCTCTAGGATCATGCATAAACTGGCTGATTACTGAGACGGGATAAGCAATGTCCGGCCTTGTGTGGGACAGGTAGATTAATTTTCACACAATTTTTGATATGTTTCTTTATCCACAACCGGATCATCAAGGGCCGCTCCAAGCTTATGGTTGGGATCAATGGGTGTGCAGCTGGTTTACAACCACTCTTCCCTGTTTCCAGCAACAAGTCAATGATGTATTTTTGCTGCGAGATGAATATGCCTTTGGAAGATCGTGCCACTTCAATTCCAAGGAAATATTTCAGCTTGCCCAAGCTTTTAATTTCAAACTCTGATTCCAATCTTTTGCTCAATTGCACTCTCTCATCCATATCATTGCCTGTAACAATGATATCATCCACATATACCAAAAGTATAGTTACTCCCCCTGATGATGAATGCTTCATAAATAGGGTATGGTCACCTTGACTTTGCTTGTAACCTGCATTCTTCATCACGTTAGCAAATCTGCCAAACCATGCCCGAGGAGATTGTTTAAGGCCATAAAGAGCCTTCTTCAATTTGCACACTTTGTTTGTAGAAGGTGGAGCAAAACCTGGAGGAGTCTTCATATAGATTTCTTCTTCAAGGTCTCCATGGAGAAAGGCATTCTTCACATCAAACTGTGATAGACTCCAATCAAAATGAGCAGCAAGAGACTATAGAATACGAACTGTGTTCATTTTGGCAACCGGAGCAAAAGTCTCCACATAGTCAATCCCATAGGCTTGTGTAAAACCTTTAGCCACAAGACGAGCCTTATACCTTTCTAGGCTGCCATCAGATTTATATTTTAAAGTAAAGACCCATTTGCAGTCTACTACATTCTTTCCAGCAGGTCTGTCCACTAGTTCCCAAGTGTGGTTCCTCTCTAGAGCACTCATCTCTTCTTTCATGGCTTCCCTCCACTCCTTATGTTGAAATGCTTCAGTTACGGTTTTGGGTGTAGGAATCTCTTGGATTTTGTTGAGGAAAAGCTTGTGTGCAGGGGAAAGTTTGTGAGTGGAGGTGAATTTGGCTAATGGGTATAAGGGCTTATTGGTACACTCTCGGGTACCTTTTCTAAGGGCAATAGGAAGGTGAAGATCTGAATCAGGTGGAGGTAAGGAGGGCGAACAAGATGAAAGATCTGTTGCTACATCCTCTGCCATGTCTGGTGTTGCATCCTCGGGACCTTCCTGTAGGTTGGAATCGTGGCCATGTGTCTGGTCAGGAACGGGTGCCCTTCTGCTGTAAGTTAGAGGAAAAAATGGGAATGGTGGGGTGGATTTTTCTGTTTGTTCAACTGTGTTGTGCAATGGTGTGGTAGAGGTTTCTGTTTGCTCAATGGTGGTGTTAGGATTGTTGGTCGAGTCTGGTGTTGGAGGATATTCTTGTGGTGGCAATCTTAAAGGCTGAAGTGACTCAAAGGTGGAAGAGGATGACTCATCTCCTGTAGTAGTAGGATTGCAAAAAAAGGGTTCAGGCTCATCGAAAGTGACGTCAGTGGTGACATAGGTTCTTTTGGTGGTGGGATGGTAGCATTTGTATCCCTTTTGAGTTGCTGAATATCCAAGGAAGATGCATTTGAGAGCTCTAGGGTCAAGTTTCCCCCTTTGAGTGTTGTGAATATGAACAAAGGCAGTGCAACCAAACACTTTGGGTTCAAGTCCTGGAGATGGATGAAAATAAGGATGAAATTCTTTGAGGAAATCCAAGGGACTTTTGTAGTGGATGACACGAGATGGTAATCTATTAATTAGAAAAGTGGCTGTAAGAACAGCTTCCCCCCAATAGTGTTTGGGTGCATTGGCTTGGAATAAGAGAGCGCGGGCAACTTCAAGGATGTGACGGTTTTTCCTTTCAGCTACTCCATTTTGTTGTGGGGTGTAGACACAGGATGACTCGTGAATAATCCCATGAGTTTGAAAAAAAAGTGTCAATGAGTGGTTGAAATAGTCCTTGGCATTATCAGTTCGAAACTTTTGAATTTTTGTATTGAATTGATTGTGAATCATGGAGCAAAAGGTGGGAATGATATTGCTCACTTCAGATTTGTGTTTTAGGAGATAGACCCATGTGGTTCTACTAGTGCAATCATCAATGAAGGAAATGTACCATTTTGCACCAGAAATGTTTTCCAAAGGAGCAGGACCCCAAACATCACTATGAATGAGTTGAAAAGGGGATGCACTTCTTGTATTACTCAAAGGAAAGGAAACCCTAGTGTGTTTAGCTTTCCTACACACTTCACAGATAAAATCAGCAACATTTTTTCCTTGGAACAACTCAGGATACATATGCTTAAGAAGGCCAAATGGTGGGTGGCCTAATCTTTGATGTAACAACCAGAGGGCTTTGTTTGTGGTAGTGGTGGATAAGGCTTGAGTTTGGTTTTCCTCTAACACCTCCAGAAAATACAGCCCGTTCCTTTCCTTAGCATGACCAATCTTCCTCCCCGAGTGTAGGTCTTGCAGAACGCACTTAGAAGGAGAGAAAATAGCATAACAATTAAGATCCTTGGTTAGCTTTGAAATGGACATTAGGTTAACAGATAAGGTAGGAGCATGTAAAACTGATTTTAGTTCCAAGTTCTTTGAAAGGTAAACAGTCCCTTGTCCGGCAGCAGGTGCATGGGAACCATTGGCTGTAATAATTTGTTTTGTGGTGGATTCATAGCTATGAAAATGGTTTTTGGAAAAAGTCATATGATCGGTGGCTCCTGAATCTAGTATCCAATTACTAGATTGGGTTTTATCTGAAGCATTACAGCACTAGGAGACCGAGTGATTACCTGAGAAAGAGAGAGAATAGTTGCTAGATGAGTTACCGTGCGGCTGTTTCTCAAGGGTCTTCATAAAGGCCTTGAATTTCTCAAGATCCGCAGCACTTAACTCAGCTGTTGTTTCTGCAGTTTCCTTTGAAGATTCAGCTGCTAGGTTAGCTTGAGGACGAGTGGACTGCTGTTTCATGTCCTTGACAAACAAACAGCGATAAAGGCTGTTAATGGTGAAGAAACAGCGATGAAGGCTGTCAATCAGCAATGAAGGCTGAAAGGTTGAAGGAAACAGTGATGAAGACTGTCAATCAGCAATGAAGGCTGAAAGGTTGAAGGAAACAGCGATGAAGGCTGTTAAAGATAGGATAATACTGATTTGGAAGAGATGAGAGGAAGCAGCAATGAAGGCTGCTGAACTAGACAGCAATGAAGGCTGACGGGTGAAGTAAAAAATGGTTTTTGTGTAGAGTATTAGCTCTGATACCATGAAGAGAAATGAGAGGAATTGTGTGTCTATTATTGAGAGAATAGATACATATTTATACAAGGGGTTAGAATAATCTAGAGGGAAGATGAAGGAAAGAAATGGTTGGGTTTCCTGCCTGTTGGAATACCCCACTACCTAGGAAACATCATAATTAAATAATCTGCCTAATAAATGACTAATTACAAGGAAATATAAATAGACAGAATACAAACAGATTAGGCAGAAGAATGCATCAATATTAATAACAATATTAATGGTGACTATTCAACAGTTTGTAGTTGACCAATGGGTTTTAAAGGCTATAAGTACCTGTTTTCTATACCTGGAAGCAGAATGCCAAATTTGATTAGGGCTATGTTTCTATCAATCTGCTTCTCCTCATACATGGATCGTCTGGTAAAATTCTTGAAGATTCATATCAGTATTTAAGGTCAAGTACCGCACTTTTGCTTAAATATTTGTTATGCATTGAGGGTCTTCGTTCAACGTGCCTGAAAAATGAGGTTTTGTAGAACTAGCGTTTCGTGGGGACAGCGTTTTGAGTACTCATGTTATGAATATCCTGAAATGAAACATTTGTCTATGGTGAGAACATTTCTCAAGTGTTGCGCATTTCGCCACCATCGCTTGTAGTTATACATTCATAATGGGATGTACATGGCTTGTAGGGTAACATTTTTGCTTTCGCTGTTTTCTGGGAATCTGGTCTACATGATTTATGATGGATCTGTCTGTTTCAAATACGTTCATATGTCCTCAGTGAGTGGGTATTCAAAGATAGCAAGGCCAAATATAGTTATGCGGTAAAAGATTTAACTAATTGTGTCCATGATGTCTATATTGGATTTTTGAAGGTCACCTTTCTTTGTAGCTCCATTTGCCTTTTTTAATGGTTGGTTTTGTGAATGATTATTGAACACTATAAATATGTTTTGATTTATCATGAAGGTTGGCAACCTGGCATTCAAGAGGGAGCAGCTGATTGGGATGAGTATTGGGATAAATTTGAGGATGAAGGTATGCTGGTGTGATTTTTGTGCACACTTTCTCCAATGCATGTCATATCATCTTTGTGGCATCCGGTTATATGTGACTTGCTACATTCACTTGCTAGATGATGTAGCTCTTATGTGAGGTATAATTATTAGTCTGAGGATCTATGACATGGCAACTTAATGTGATTGCAGGTGGTCTTGCAGTATGAAATGTTCCTGAATCTTCATGATTAGATATCTAGATTTATACTATATATAGATTTACTTGATACATGATCCGTATCTTTTGGATGGTGCTATATTTTTCGGACTAGTCATGTCTTATGATTGAGGGACAGGTCTACCAAAAAGAATAAAATTTATTAGTTGTTTTTAGTTTGGTACAAAAGGCATTGGTAATTGAAATATACGAAAGATGGCAAAGTTTTGCTTTAGGATCAAACTTCACTGTTATGTAGTATTTTGATATTGAGGAATAAAAGAATAAAAGTTGTCTCGTCCATGACAATGTCAGGACTTTGTCAGTTTTGCCTGTCCTGCTGCCCTATAATCTTTATCCATGTCTTTGATTAATTAAGCATGCATATAACGTTTCATTGTTATTGGTTATATCTCTGTCAGGCTTCACATTTGTGAAGGAACTCACTGTTGACGTGCAAAATGTCATTGCACCCTCCAAAACAAAGACAAAAACTGCGCAAAAAGAGAAGAGTTATAATGATGGAAGTGAAAAAGCTACTGCTACCTCGGATGCGGAAGCCCAGATGAACCCTGATAGTGTCTTCAAAGAGAATGGCACCCCTGAAGATAAAGCTGAAGCTTCTAATGGTAAGGCTGAACATTTACCTGAGAATGGCACAGCCCATGATGATAATGAAGCTGTCACAGCTAAAAGTTCAGTTGACAGCGCTTCAACCAAGAGTGCCCTTGAGATTTCACAAGACGGATTTAGTGAAAATCATTATGATCAAGTTGTCTCTGGCTCTTCACCACGTACTAAAGATGTGAAGAGGTGTGTGAAAGATTTAATGCTGCATATGCAAATTGGAAGTGCTTAGCTTTTCATAATTCTATCAGTTTTTGTTAGTATTAACGTGGTCAAGGCTTGTCAATTTATTATTTGTTATGCTTGGATAGTTCTTTTGGATGAGTGGAGAATGGGCTGCTTCTGGACTCCCCTCTCTAAATTGCTTCGCTGAGTTGGATACGTCATTGATGGGTCTCCATCTTAGTGTTTATCATTGTAACATTATTTTGTTGTTCAGAGATTTGAGTCTTGATTGTGTTGGGGCCTTAGGAGCAACAGTTTTGTTTTGCCTGTGCATGTTCTCTTTTATTATGGTGTCAAACTATTCAGCGAAATTCGTTCTTGTGCAGTGAGCATAAAGGTTTTGGAGAACCAGCTGGCGGATCCTTCAATAATAATGATGATAATGGGTCTGTGTGGGCATCAACTGCAGTCAGTGCTTCCAAGGTTTGCTGGCTTTAGATGCTAATGCAATTCATTATTCTTGTGCTTTTCTTTTGCCCTCGTGATCATGTTTTGTTTTGGATGACAGCAATTTGGTGATACAAACCTAAAATGATATTAAGACCCATCGCCACTTGAATGATGTTTGTTATATTGTATCTTTTCAGTAAACATTTACTTTATGCTCACTTCTCATGTCTCTTTTTTCATGTCTACTGTAATATGCAAAATGGTTAATTTCTCTTTGTGATGTTTGATTCACAATTCTGTATTTTATAACTATTGAAGTTCCATGCTTTTTCAAGTTGGTGATGTGGGCCAGTAAGGATTAGGATATTTGTTGTGTATTTTCTTCTGTTTTGCTTGCATTTTCTTGATGGTGGCCTGTATTTCTTCTATTTCTCTACTCCTGCAGGATAACGACGATCTTTTTGGCCCTGGAGGTTTGGCTTTAAATCCTATTAAGACTGGGTCATTGTTTGGTGGTGATAACGTGAAGGGCTCATCCGTCTTTGCTGATTCTGTTCCTAGTACTCCCCTTTTTCCTCCAAGCTTTTCACCAAGTAAAATTAATGAAGCATCTGACAATCATCACGCTCCCACCTTCTCAAGGTTCGACTCCTTCAGGTCAACTGACAGTGGTTTCCAGCCCAGTGGGACCCTTGCACGTTTTGATTCCATGCGTAGCTCTAAAGACTTTGACCATGGCGGAGGGTTTTCCTCCTTTGATGATTCAGACCCGTTTGGCTCAGGCCCATTCAGATCCTCCTCACTGGGAACTGAGACACCTCGTTCTGAAGTTGACCCCTTCGGTGGCTCCAGTTCATTAAAAGTGTCCCTAGGAAGCGAAACTCCTCGATCTGACCTTGATCCGTTTGGGGGTGGCCCCTTCAGATCAATATTTGGTGGTGAGACTCCTCGAACAGACTCTGATCCATTTGGGCGCAGATCCTCTTTCGGCAGCGAGACTCCAAGGGGAGAAATGGACTCATTTGGGGCTGGCCCCTTGAAATCTACTTTCGGCAGTGAGACTCCAAGGGGAGAAATGGACTACTCTTTTGGGGCTGGCCCCTTTGCTTCATCTTTTGGCAGTGAGACTCCAAGAAGCGAGTATGAAGGTTTTGGTTCAGTTGGACCCTTCAAATCATCATTTGGGAGCGAGACACCTAGATCAGACTGGATGGGGGCTGAGACCCCAAGAGACTCTTTTGGGCACGGGGGGCTATTTATGTCTTCTATGGGCAGCGAAACTCCAAGGTCTGAAATAGACCCGTTTGGGTCATCTGGGCCATTCCGATCCTCGTTTGGGGCTGAGACTCCTAGGAGAGACTCAGAGCCGGACCCCTTTGGTGGATCTGGTCCTTTCAAGTCATCATTTGCGAATGAAACCCCCAGAGGAGGGACCAACAACTGGAGCGCCTTCTAAACCAATTTGCTTCTTTCTTAAATGAGGTCAATTTGCTTGTGGAAAAAGATTAAATTGTCGGCGTGTTTAAATTGTTGTAGCATCTTCCATGGGAACAAACATGTCTATTCCAATTTGCTTCTCATATGAAGGCTTGCCGGAGCACCCTCCCGCCACTCTCTAGACTAGTTATTCTTTGTTTTTCTTTGTCCTCGCTTCTGTCTATCTCTATCTTTCAGGTCGTCTCTAGCTTTCCTCTCCTGTGGAAAATTCTTTTTCCAGAGCTGCTTGTTGGGGTTCGACTGTTTGTTGTGCTTTTCATGATAAGATGAGATGTCTGTCGTGTTTGAGGTCATGGAGTGTTATCGGCCTCTTTTTTTTTCCTCACTATTCCCTTTTTCCCGGTTTGTGTTAAAAATGTGTCACTTTGTAATGGTAAAGTATAGCGGGAGTTTGCTTGCTCTGTATTATGACGCAGTTTGAGGTTGAGATGGTGTACTTGAATTCCAATTATTTGTTTTTTGCTACTTTCTCGTTATTTCTTCCACAAACCCATCGTTGCCCAATATAACTCATCTCTTGGAGTACATTATTATAACTAATAACAGGTGCCTATATGGCTATGTTTGGATCACAACTTTGAGCCAATCATATTAAATCTGTACGGGTCTGTCTTTTACGATATTTTAATTAACTGTTTTATGGTTATTTAATATGTGACAATATAATAATGGAAAGTTTATATAAGATCCATGTAGGTGTCACATTATTGCTGCATAAAATGGAATACATCGGGATTAAAATAGGCCATACATCACAGTTATAAGCCGTGTTTTATATCAGTGTCATGAATAATGAAATAGTTATAAAAACGCTTTAAAGCTCATTATGAACTTGGGAACAATAAAACACTGTTAAGGTAAAACCGTGTTTTATTGTTGTTTTCACACGTGTGCCCGCTAAAGGCTTTAAATCATGATTCAAGTTTTACTGCGGTTTAAACATGTCATCTTAAAACATGGTTCTAGCTTTAATCGTTGCCTAAAACAAGCTTAATGTAACAATCGTGCTTTATGTTCTGTTTTTTTTTTTCTTCATTTGTTTACAATTCACCCTACGCAATCGGCAATCATATGCAGAACATGTACATCTGCATTTTATAGCACCAATACAACACCAAATGGTAGTTTCTTCACAAAATGCACCATTGCATATATGACAATAACCTAACCCTCCAATTTGCACCATTTTGTCACAATTACAAACCAAAAATACATATTAAACTTCACCACTACAAATCCGATGAAGCAAATACCAGGAGAGCTCTACATATACTTGAGAAGAAAGCTTGACAAATGCTCTCTCACGAAATCAAGATCTCTCGGCGCATAAGCCTTGTGTTGCTTGAAAAAAAAACCAATCTGTACAAAGACAAATGAATATAAATGGTGAACATATATATATACAATGTTCAATTAATTCCAACAAGTTATAAGATTAGGACAAACATTTGTACTTTAGCATCATTAGTTAATGAGTCTGTGTGATTGCCATATTCAAACATGTATCGCATTACTCACGTTGCTTAGGACACTATGAAAAAAACAAACACATGTCAACAATTATAAAGACAAAAAGCTAGTAAAACGGGAGATATTTAACATTACAATACCTCAAGAAAACTGACGGATAATTATTTAAACAGCTCAAGAGTAGTAGATGCATGTGCACTGTTACAAATTTAAGAAATCACTAATTCACATTGCAAAATGAATATCACATTGATCCAAGAACTTAAAAAATATGAGTACAGATTAACTTCTGAGCAAGTCTTCCCCTTTGATCTTTCGCCACTTTCCCAACAGATCACAGACCAACAGAGTTGAAGTTTCAATTGAGAGCATGTGTGGATATCAACCCAAAAGAAGAAGCAATTTCTAGAAGACGTTTCCGGAAGTTTCTGGAAGACATTTCTGGAAGTATTCCCCGAAGACTGACAAAGGCTATACTCCAAGGGCACTCAAGAATGCACAAGAAAGATATCTTCGATCAAGTGAGAAGGCATAACAAGGCACGATCAAGGGCTGTGAGGGCACTGTCAAATGACTGAAAACACGCTCATAAACGATCAAAGCATGCCTAGAAGTTGAAAAAAAGACAACCAAAGACCCAATTTTTGATAGTTTTAGACAAAGCCAACAAGCCAAAAAGAAGATAGAAGCTATTAGGTATTTCTATTTTTAAAGCTACTTGTAAATGACAAGTTGTCACCTGGAAATGACAGGCTCTACTTGACATCTTGGCATGTCATAAACTTGATCCTTGGGCCTATACATAGGGGTTCACCCCTCATAATAAAAGGTTACACACGACATCTTGACACCAAACTCGAGTTCACTAAAAACCTCTCTTTCCATTATTGCGCAATCAGGTACACTCCATGAATCGTTCCTAACTAGATGCAACCACACTATCTTGCAAAAGAGTATACAAACCATCAAATTTAGGGATCTAGATAGCTAGAGGTTATAACTTATACCTTTACATTTGGCGCCATCTGTGAGACACAAACAACTACCAGGCAACCACGAGATCCATGTAGTAGAAAATCAAGAAGTTTCATCAAAAATCATCAAAGAATTATCTAAATATAAAACATCTAATTTTGTGATTGTAGGTTCAAGTTTGAGTAAGATGCCTTACAGAACAGGAAAAAAACGCTGATGACTCAAGCTCAGAGACTCACGACATTTCTCTAATAAGTCGAGGAGATTTGGAAGATCTGATAGGAAGATTAACCAAATCGATCAATGAGAGGATCATTGAAAGCAATGAGTCGCTGTAGCAAGAGATGACACACAGAGACTAAAACATCAAGAACAACTTTAAGAGATGATAGTGACAATCAAACATTTGAGGCAACAAGATTCAAAGGAAGAGCTAGCCTATAAAAGATGATGCTGGAAAGAAAAAGCAATTGGATAAGATTTCCAGAGAAGAGGGAGAAGCATCTGAAGACGAGGATGCAATCAACATGACTTTGTATCCTTTCAGTGAGAAGATCGGGAGGGCTAAGTTTCCACTGCACTTTGTAGCCCGGTAATAAAGAAGCATGATGGCACCTGAAACCCTTACAACATGTCAAGTGTTTCATGTTCGCTATGAACACCCAGGGATTAGGCTTGCTTGCCTTATGTAACTTGTTCCTTGGAACGCTTAAAGAGAGTCCCTTGAGATGGATCTCTACCAGGCCTTCACAACCAATCGAGTGCTTCAAGCAGTTGGCTGAAGAGTTCAAACAATACTTCACTGCAAGCAAAAAAGTGAAGAAAAAACAATCGAGCGAATGGACGTAAAAAAAGAAAGGGGGAATCTGTCAAGGAATATAGCAAGAGGTACCACAAAAATGGTGGCCGACACTGGCGATGTGGATGAGAAGATCCTCAATAAAGCCTTCGCTAATTGCCTTACACATCCGAGACTTTCTGGCAGGACTGCAACAAAGGCGCCAATAACTCATGGAGAATTGTCTGAAATGTTCCATGAGTTCCTCAAAGGAGAGATTGCAGAAAACAAGGCCAAAGAACTGGTGACATCTTTCAAAGGCCAAGAAGTAGAAAAGAAAGGGAATCAGACAAGTTCCTTTGGAGGAGAAGCATTTACAAACACCTTCTATTCTCGATACAAACTCTATAGGAAAACTTCCAAAAATACCGGGTACCAGGGAGTGCGTCCACATATTAATCCAGGGTGATATGTTGCAATAGTCAGAGATGGGCTGCTCCCTTCACCAAAAAAGCCTGTTGGTAGGGAGATTCCTGTGGCTTTATGTGAGTTCCATGGGAACAACATCCACATAACAGTAAATTGCTTGACACTGTTTAGAGATCTCAACAAATTGATGAGCAAAAGAGGAAGGGAAAGCCACCCTTTGAACAATAACAAAGCAATGGTCAAAGCAACAACAACAACAATCAAAGAAAAAAGCAAAGTGGAGGAAAAAATTAATCCCTACTGTAATGAGAACATTCGAGTAGGAATGATAACAAGTTTGCACTAAGGAAATTAGGACTGTAATACAAAACAAAGACGAGTTAATAAAACTAATGTGCTTTCTTTCAATGAGCAAAATTACAGGACTATTTTTAAAGGTATGCCCTCTTTTTGCTAATAAAAGTAAAATACACATTCATGAAGTACATCAGGAACTTCTTGAAGCTAAGACAATTAAAAGAGAAAAGCTTCAACCAATATTCTTTGTAGAAGATAACAAAGAAGGAATGTTGTATTCCCACAATGATCCATTGATGATCAATGCACACATAAATGACGGGATGGTGGATCATACTTTGGTGGAGATCGAAGCAAGGGGCAAATGGTGTGTCCCTAGAAGCCTTTTAGAGGCTAGAAATTCTGAAGAAAAAGTTAAACCATATTCAGCCACTTTGGGAGGCTTCATAAGAGGTATTTTTGCCCAATCTGCAGGAAGTGTAGGAATCACCATGACCCACGAACGGTGGCGGAAAACCGAAAATTTTGAAAATTAGGTAAGTCTGGGCCCACGGACACTTAAAGATATTTATCTTTTGAGATTTCAAATATTCTAAGAAATTTGGTAGATTAGGGTCTGTGGTCATAGACATTAGGTCTGTAGGATATTAAAGAAATTTGACCTAATTCAACACCGAAAACCCTGGTTTAAGTAATTTCAATTTTTACTTTCAAAATTTTAGTCAAAAAATGTTAAAAAAACATAAAATACAGAAGCTTGCAAACTTAGGATAACCAACTTTATAATAAGACTTTCATGACATAAGTAGAGCAAAAATATCTTCAAGGGTAGTGAAAGTAATTCTAATCAACCCGCTCAACATAATATAGGGTTTAAAAAACTCGGGACTCACAGACTGGTGACTCTGCTGGGGACATAATTCTTAATCTGAAATTGTTTAATTTTAAGATAAGATGGCTTAACTCAAAAATGTCATTTAAGGCTTTTATTGTATTGTTTGATTTATCTTTGTTTGCATTATTTTCCTTTTATATTATTGTGCATCATGTGAGAGAGTCGAGGGTCCACACAAACTGATTCCACTTGGACCCGCTTTAGGCGGTTCCTGTCTGAGACTCACATCTTCCGGTGATGTGAATAAGTGGGAGAAAAGAGGAGGATTTCATGTAAACCACATCCTCTTAATACCAAGGCTTTGGCCCCTAGCACCTCTCGGCAGTACCCTTACCCAAGCCCAACGTTTTCTCAGTCAAAGACCAGACCGTAAACGCACATCGCATGGTGATGTGAAAAAAGTGGGAAAGCCCAAAGAGAATAGCGTGCAAAACCCTATTCATTTGTGATGATCTAGGCCCAAGCCCTAAGCATTTCTCCGGATCGATCCTTACCCAGCTGATGGAATCTCCTAGTGAGGACATGCATAGTAACCTCTGTTTGGTCTGCCTCTGTGATTTATTTCCATGTTTCAATGATTTTCTTTTTGGCGGATCAGTCTGTCAGCCTAAAGGCCCACTTTAGTTTAGGTGAGCCCTTCGTCTGGGCTGTAGCCCAAATACCTAGTCCTAGGTAATTTTCCTTTCGGCCCAATCTGAATCATCCATTCAGGTTTAGGCCCATAGCAAAGAAAAATCCACTTTAACTTGGAATAGTTTATAAGACTTGAAAATTTATTCAGAATTAGTTTCTCACTTGAACTCTGAAATCTCCACTGGCCTAGTAGCCCACCATATTCCATACAGTTTCTTTCGGCCAGTGTGTCTCACTTCCAGACTAAGGGTATTCAGGCCCACACACCTAATTATGGTTTAGAAATCATTCCGGCCCATGTGCCTCATTTCTAGCCCAAACACATTCCAGCTCAAGTGCCACGTTCTCAAAACATTCTTGCCTACGTGCCACACTCCCAACTCAGAGCATTTCAGCCCACGTGCCAACTCACAATTTAGAAATCATTTAGGCTCATATCACATTGTCAATACATTCTAGCCCAAGTTCCGCTTTATTGAGACATTCTAGATCAAGTGCCCATTAAGGGACTAGAAATATTCCCAATCTAGAAATGATGGACCAGTCCCTTTTTGTTGACTTTTGTCTCGGCTAATGTTTGACACTACAAAATCAGGCAAGCCCAAACTCTAAGTATGGCAGAGGAAGGAAACTCGATCAGTGTAGAGGCCTAGTTAGCAGCTTTGGAGCAGAGATATAAGGCCTTGTAGTCCAAATATGTCACAATCATTGAGGAATTCAAAAATAAGATTAATTTCCAAAGGGCAGATCATCAAGCTCTAGAGAAACCTGTGGGCAAATATGTTAACCATGACTATATCGAAATTGACTTCAACGGAGCCCAAGGTTCTCAAGTACATATAGGGAAGATCCCCCGAATAATCAGCTAGCTGCAAAATTCAGGAGGGCTTTGAAGAGGATCGAGCGTATGGAGAAATCTAACAAACCAACTGGCTTCGACTAGTTTTCCATGGCATCGTATCCTAAGGTCGATCTCCCTCCAAAGTTGAAGCTGCCCACACTTACTCTGTACAAGGGTTCCTTAGACCCCCAAATTCACTTGGCAATGTTCGATAGGTAGATGTCCATCCTTGGGCTGAGTGACATGTAGAAGGGGAAGATTTTTGCCCGCTATCTTGATGAGATACCTCAGCGTTGGTACTTAACCCAGAAGATGAATACTAAGACCTATGAGGAGGTTTGTGAAGCTTTTCTGCACCATTCGAGTATGCTAAGAATCTTGAAGTCACTAGGTATGATCTTGCAAGCACTCGACAGAAAGACAACGAGTCTATGTCCGACTTCATCAGAAAGAAGACTACCGCTATGCTTAACAAAATGGATGAGCATGAGCAAATCCGCATGATAGTTGAGAACATGCAAAAGAAGTACAATAATAAGCTGAAGTATATGTACTTCCCAAATTTTGACATGCTGATGGGACAAGGCGGTGTCCTAGAAGAGAAAATTCATAAGGAAGAACTGAAGCTCGAGTGCTCTAGGAACTCCGACGGTGGTTGAAAATTCTCTAACCCAGAACTGCAAAAGGAATCTTTCCCAAAAATAGCCTGTGCTCGAAGTAGCTCCGCAGAAGTGAACACGGGTCAGCAGCCAGCTCCAATCCAAAACTACAGAGCGGTACCCCTACCATGCCGGGATTTGTCGCAGAGGGAATTCACTAATATTGGCTGGTCACCAAATCACACATTTGAAGAGCTTCAAGGGAGAAACCTACTACCGCCACTAGCCCCGCGACCAGAAACTACTCATTTGGGAAGAAAACAACCAATTATGTCACTACCACTAGTTGCCTGGTCACTAAGCTGACAATTACCGAGCATTGAGGCACAAGATTCAGGACCTCGTCAAGCAAGGGGTTTAATTTTTCCAAGCATGCTGATATTATGAAATTCCATGTTTGAGCATCATTAGAAATTTTTTCATTTAAGTGTTTTGTCATTAAATAGATTTCTTCTTGAGTAAACGTATTTCAACTTTCCCAGCAGTTTGTTGATTTTTTTATCTTCCTCGATAGTTCTTAAGTCTTCTAAGATTGTAATCCTCAATGTTATCTTTTTCGTTCATGAATAAAAGCAATGTTTTATTTTTACAGTTTCTGTGCAAATCATTTTTCATTCATTAAAAAATGATGAGCTTTCATTTACAAAAATGTCTTTCGAAAAAAAGGTTCTTGAAATAATCATCTTCTGACAATCAAACACAACGACTTGTCTCTTGTTTCTGAAAGGATGAGCATGCTTTACCAAACACCTTAGCTCATCCCAAAACCTTAAAACAACCCACAAAGTGGTTCCCATCACACACTTGTTAAAATTGTTGTTGCAATGCCCGGAGTAATACTGGGGGCAATCTGAGTTTAGGTTCGTTAATTTCAAACTCTCGTTTATCGTGTGAACAAATCTTTGAGTGAAAAGTTCATGAGAGCGTCCTGAGTGGAAAAACCATGAGCGAATGAGTGAGTCATATTTTTACACAACTTCGGTGAGGCCACACACAAAGGTGAGATAAACGGCATAACTCCGACCGAAGAACATAATTTGTAGATTTTACTCTTAGACCTGGGAAAAGTAACAAGGGCGGATACATAACTATCAAGAATGACGAAGCACCTAGGTACACCATCACATAGCCAAAAAGCTTGTGAAACCTTGACATCAAAACCTAGGCACCCCCGCTGAGCTTTTCATATATATCCTTCTTTTTAATCATTAAGCTCCACAAAACAAGTTAGCCCATGATGAATATCCGACCCAGTGACCAAAGGAAGCGAGGAGCCTGACTCTCAAACAACGGTTACACCAGTCCGAGAAAGTAGTGATGCAACAAGTATGACGAACAGATCCGCAAACGGTCCCAAAGCAATCCAGGATCAAAGATATCACATCAAAATAACTCTGGAAACTCAAAGTCGGGAGACATAAGAACCCCGAAGATGAACTGAAAGCCATTCCAAAGACGGGAGATATAAGAACCACGAAGAAGGATGAAAAGGAAAATATGAAAAGCCTTGATAATCCAAATGTCAACAAGAGAATGATGTAAAAGATGACTCCAAAATTTCAAAAACCTGAAGCTCAAAGCAAAGTCAACACCAAGTAGCAAGACGGCTTCAGGACAAGGAAGGCAAATCCGGGAGAAGGCACAAGTCGCAACTTTGGTCACCCTAAGCTTCTTATAACCAAAATATCCCTCCATGGTCCCATTGTCTTTCATCATCACACCCCATGGCCCCGTTTTAAGCCTTAAAGACTTCTGACTTGATAGTTGTGTATCTAATCAAGTGAAAGTAACATATCAAATGCGTAAATCCATCAAATATCAAATTCAATGGTCGAGAAGTTATGACTGCAGGTTAGAAACAAGTGCAAACACCAAACACATCGAGTGTAGGTAGGAAAGCACCACATAAAATCATAAGCCTTAACCCTGAGAGGATATGACTTGCTCACACTTTTAATCAAGAAAATATTGGAGGCGATCGATCGTTTGCCATAAAATTTAGCTCAGATTGTCCGAAAAAAATGTTGGGGGCAATTGTTGTTCCGATAATTGCCATGACGACACCAACAGGAACTTGAAGCTTTAGCCCGCCATAAGTTTTAAGCACCACAACTCCACAAAAACCTCCATACAAATCGCAGGCCCATCATAAGACATGACCACAACCATGTCACCCTAGGCTTGTAATAAGTCATGACCTTCATAAAAACCCCAGACTCATAATAAGTCCCGCCCTCCACAAAAACCCTAGGCTCGTAATAAGTCCTGACCTCCACAAAAACCCCATGCTTGTCTTAAGTCCTAATCACCACTCACAAATCACAACCTAACCCAGACTCGTCATAAGCCCTGACCATCACTCAACACCTTCAAGCCACACAACAAGCACCACACATCTCCATCGGTAATATGTTCATCTTCCAGAAACAGTTCGATGTCTTGGGAAGTCCTAATTAACTTGGAATTTCACATCCTTTGGACGTATTACCCTTTGTAGCACTTATGTCTTAAAATACTCTTTTCTGGGGGTTAAAATTTTGGGTATAACATCACCGATCACAGTGGCGCCAAAGAAGGAAGTAGCTCCGAAGCTCAACAAAGGAAAATAAGTCCTGAAATCCCCCAAAAGCCTTAACCTCAAAAGCCTCCTTATCCAAAAGCACCTATTTAGCTTCCACATCCAAAGTCTTCTCATGCTCATCTACCGAAGGAAAAAATCAAACACCCATGACTTCTTCTCAAACCACTCCAAAATCAAACAAAACTTCAAAAATGGAAGCAGAATCATTCTCAAAGAAGAAGACCCTTGAAATAATCCTGCTAAGCAATGACTCCTCATCAATAGATGAAGATGTGCTTACTGACTTTGATTTAGATTCAGACGTCTTCAAACAAGTAGAATTCAACGATGTCACCGACTACGATGAAGATCTTTCCACATCATTCTTCATGGCTTCCTTAGGTGGTAGTGGAGATAATGAAACTCTGCTGGATTGTGTGGAAAATGGCTTAAAGGGTCCGGCTACCATGACTAAAAGGAGCTCTCTCTGACACATAACAAAGTGTGCTCAGACTAGTCACAGATAGGGCAGAATATTATAGATTAAAGGGTGTTGCGTAACATAGACGATCCCTAGCAGCCACTAGGAGTCCTTACATTAAAATCAAACCCTTCAATCTATCATGAGTGCTCTTTGCCTCTTAAAGGCCTGAGCGACTTCTGAAAGAGCCCATAATCTAGGTTAGATTTTATTGATGTTCTTTGATCTTGTACACAATTGTCATATCAATGAATGCATCTTTATCAAATATTTGTGTGAATGTTTCATGTCTCGGACTAGCTCACTCCCCATTTTGTTAGATGGAAAAAGGGGAAGATATAATTCTTACTTAATTTCTCGAATACTTGTCTTTGAATTGCTTATCCTCACGAAAATGACTAAGTGTTTTTCATCTTGCAACCACTCACTAACTCAGAGGGATTACTTATTAGGGGGAACTCACTTCTGGAGTTAAGATTTTCAGACATAAACTTGATTTTCAAAAACAATTAGCTAGATTGATTTTCTTTGTTTATCGGATAGGTTGTCATCATCAAAAAGGGGGAAATTGTTAAGTCAAGTTCCTTTAAGTTTTGATGATAACTAACCATCCTTGCGGCTTAATGTATTTGTTTAAGTGTTTTAGTAAATAAAGGTTATCATGATCGCTTGTATGCAAGGTTACAAGCGGGTTCTATCATTATGACCGGTGCCCAACAGTCGGGCACATATCCACAATCGCTGCAAGTGAGGCTCAACAACAGACGACAAAGATACTCACTCGGAAATAAAGCTAAATACAAATGTTGAAGTCAGACACCTTGTCCAGCATGCTTAGCAACGTCAACCTGCATAAATTGATATTCCAAGATCAAATATTCAAATGCACGAAAGACAAGGAAGAAGAAGACAAACGAAAGTGCAAACAAAGGAGTTGTCGCTTTCAGCTTTTTCTGCCATGTCTTCCGGAAAGTGATTTTATCTGTGGTCCCCCATTCTAACGCAACAGTGGCTAAGCCACTAAGAAGTATGGACTTCAAAGATTTCAACAACAAGCTTTGGCATCCACCAACAAGAAGAATCAACATTAGCTATAAAGATAACCCAGCTTCCGACAGAGGCGGGTGTGTTGGGGTCGTATTTGCTGAAACAGAGATTAATATTTTCTAAAGAGCTTAGATTTGTAACTTAGAGTTTTTAGTTTCCTTTTTGAGTCTTTAAGTCCTATAATAGAGCGACAGTAGTGAGTGAGTGGAAGAGAACACTCAAAATGTTGAGTATACAAGGGTAGTTAGGACAGTCGGAGAACAATCGGGGGACTGTTGGGAGATTGTCAGTCTTGTGTCAACCAGGGTGGAAGGACTTCGGTGGTAAGTTCTAAACCATCCTAGAGTGCATATGTGGGCGTAGAGGGAGATTGGGTGAATTGCTAGGGTGTGATTCTCAATCAAAAGAGGTTTCTGGTTTAAAATTACTTCCTTGTCTTTTACCTACCTCAAGTTACTTCTTGTTACCTATCTAGCGACAACTGCATGACATGTCCAGGACCGGTCAGGGACGTGTCAAGAAGTACCAATCAACCAACAGAACAGAGACCGGAAGCGGCAATATAAATTCAACATGGATGGGAATAAAGGATACAAAATCATTAAAGATAGGAAGTGAGGATGTAAAAACACATGAATAGGTTTCAGTTGGGCTTGTTGTCTCTAGGGATGCTCAAAAAGATTTGACAATGCAAAACCAAATTGGATATGTGTCAAATTGTACATATTGTCCGACTAGTTGTACAAGTTTTTGCGTTCAATCAACCGAACCGTACAAAATGATAGATTTTGGTAACTGTTTTATATTTTTCAAATCAGTTAACTGCTCGGTTAACCACTACTTACCCGTTATAAAAATCAAAACAGAAACCTCAAATATATATGTTCACCTTGTATAACTTTGTTAACTATTTGGAATGTACATTTTTTTTGTCACATAGGTTTGATTCGTTCTTCATGGTTTGTATGCAATATCAATGTTGTACTATTATATTAATTGTATGGATATCGTCGATATAAAAATGCGGTTACAGTGTTAACTGAGAAAACCAAACCAATATAAACTGAACGATAATGGAATCATATTTTAGAAAATTGAATTAAATAGTTCACCCAATACGGTTAACAAGTATGAAAGGAATGATAATGGAATTAAGTTTTATTAAACTAAGTATGATAACTGAAACCGATTAATTGAAAAGGACGATTAACAAAAACCGGTTAATTGAATAGGGCAGTATCCTACCATGGAAGCCTAGTTGTCTTTATAATAGACTCTCAATTGCAGGGTATTTTATCACCATTATCAAGCTCATTGTTATATTTAAGGGGAATTTGTTTTGAGGAATCAGTTGTTTTCTTTTATTTGCTTAAATATTTTTACTCATTTTTTAGAAAAGTGAAATGAGAATGTAATTAACCCAAATCCCGCGATGCATAAATTCCCATAAGGAAATGAAATTTGTTTCCCAATACTTTTTATTAGTGGCTACTAATCGACAATCGATGACCATTGACCAGTAGATGTTAACCAGTTATCAAATACCCATAATTGGCTGCCGGACCAAGTCGGGCTAACACCCCAATTTGCTGCCAGGCGAAGTCTTGTAATTCAGCTATGAGTTGCTACTACTGGGACCTGACAATTTTCACCCGACCTGAAACCTAACCCGAACCAAACTCATAATTTTGCGGGTTAGGATTTTGATTATTGACCCACTTATTTTTTGGGTAGTGTTAGGGTAATAAGCTAATTTTATGGGTTGAGTTATGGTATATATATATATTACTTTCATACCAAACTATGTCTTAGCCTTAAGAAGAAAATATTTTACCAATCAGCCCAAGTCCATTTGGACTATCCAACCTTGAAAAATATCACACACTTCATTATGTTAATCAAACAAACGATCCAACCAGCTCTGCATATCAAACAATTATTTTGAGAGTTTTGACTTCACATTTTATTTGTTTACTTTGACTCAACTAGCTCTACAGTTGCTGATATGAAGATAACTACTCAAGGATGTTATTTTTTGTGAATGATATCCATTTTTACTTTTTTGTAAATGATACAACACACCTGATATGTTTAGATGGTGTAGAAAGGTAAATGAAAATAGGAGATGTATATGTTTGTGAATGATATTATACAGCAAGATAAGTATAGTATTGTATGTCTATTAAGTTGTAGAAGTAGCTACTGCATTTTGAAAAGTAGTCCATCAAATGCTATCCAGGGATGAGATTATATCAATAAAAAATGTTATGTAATGCTATCCAGGGGTTGTGAAAAGTAGCTTTTGTACTTTGAAAAGTTGTTTATCAAAGTAGCTATTGTACTAAATGTATACACCCTCTTGTTCTTAATAGACGATTTTCTAGCACAACATATGGAAAATAAGAAGATAATGTATGGGCAATTTTACCCTTACTTTTCGATGGGGAATAGAAGAGTTATGGGTGTGAGGAAAAAAGTAAGGGTTAAATGTGTAAGTAAGTGGTAAAAAGGTCCAAACATCTTATATTTTAAAAACAATGACAATGTTTAGAAAATCATCTATCGAGAACGGGGTGGGGTACAATTTAATCTCATATAATGTGATATTTATGGTTGTGTTAAATAATATGGGTTATTGTTTGCTTAATAATGGGTTGTGGAAGGTTGGGTTAGGGTTAAAAGATTTTAAACGGGTTGGGTTAGGGTCATGATCTTTCGACCCATATATTTTTGGGCTGGGTTGGGTTAATGATTTTTTTTGAAAATAGGATATTAGATTAATGATATTTGATTACATACCTAGTGGTCCATTTTTGTGATTAAAAGAGAAAAGAAAAAAAAGATAACTTAGTAGACAGCCTTGATGAAAGCTCCAAGATAATCATCCTATCATAATACAATGATACGTAGCGGGATTGTAGTGGATCTCCTAGTCCATATCCAAGAATTTGGCTAATCTGAAAGGGGCAACTGAGGTCAGTCCTATCCGACAGGACGGTTGCCTATCCAGAGGCCAGTGGGTGCATCCTTTTGTGAGGAGTGCATAAATGGGATAATAGTGCCGGGAAAGGCACCACCAAGAACACCGAAAGGATTCACCAATGATTCCATCCATTATTGTCGCCGGGTTGGTTAAAATTATCTTCGGCATAGACATAGTAAATAAGAAACTAAAATGAGTGAAAAAAAACAAGTCACAATACTAAAACGATTGGAAAACTTGATTATATAAAGATCATGCGATGGATGATAGTTCATCCTTATTAGCGAAAAGAAAAAACTGGAAAGGGCTAGATCTCTGATCTGACAACCCAAACTTGACATACAACTTTGAATCTGCACCAGATCTAGACGGATCAAGTCAAAGAAAGATGGATCTGAGAAGTCAGATCTGAGAAGTGGTGTCGCCGGCCGAACGGTGATTATGGCAGTGAGGGGCGTCGGCCGAGCGGCAAAGCAGGTGGAGCAAGGTTGAAGACGAGGTAGACCCACTTCCGACTTTACACCGAAAGCACAAATTATGCTCAATGTGAAGCTTTTAACTAGATCTAAGCGTTGTTAGTAAAAACTAAATGGTTTGAGGAGGATTCAAGAGAAATTTAGAGAATAAAGGTGAGTAAATGAATTGAGAAAGCTAAAGAAAAGAAGGAAGGGGGAAAAAGAGGAGAGAACTTTAACTCTCCCTCCCCTTCTCGGCTGGGGTGGGGTTAATGACATTTTAAATAGGTTAGATTAGGGTTATATCAACTCAACCCATTAACCCAAATTGTCTGGTATACTACTGGGCACTTGCATCTATACTTGGCGATTTGGGTTGATTGATCGGGTTTATATCAGCCTTAACCCAAGCAATTTAAAATATCATTAACCCAACCCAAAATAAATGGTCGGAAAATCATGACCTTAACCCAAACCCTTTTAAAATCCTAAAACCCTAACCCAACCCACTTAACCCATTTTTTAAGCAAACAATGCCCATATTACTTAACACGGTTATAAATGTCACATTACATGAGATTAAATTGTATACACTTAGTACAATAACTAATTTGATAGACCACTTTTTAAAGTACTAAAGTTATTTTTCATAGCCTCTAGATAGCATTACATATTATATTTAATTGATATAGTCACATCCCCTGGATAGCATTTGTTAGACCACTTTTCAAAATACAATAGCTACTTCGAGAACTTAATAGACATAAAGTACTATATTAATCCTGCTATAATATCATTCACAAAAATATATATCTCCTACTTTTGTTCACCCTTCTACATCATCTAAACATACCAATTGTGTTGAATCATTTAGAAAAAACCAAAAACATATATCATTCACAAAAAACATCTTGGATTAGTTATTTTCACATCGGCAACTGCAGCAGAGTGGGTTAAGTCAAACTAAACAAATAAGATGTGACGTCAAAACTCTTAAATTAATTGTTTGATATGCATAGCTGGTTGAGCCGTTTGTTTGATTAACATGATGAATTGTGTTATATTTTAAAGGTTGGATAGTTCAACTAGACTTGGGCTGGTTGGTAAAATATTTTCTGCTTAAGACTAAGACATAGTTTGGTCTTAAAATAATATATATATGCACATTAATTTTTTATTATTATTAACAAATATATTTTCAGGTTTCGGGTTGGGTCATGGGTTTGGATCTCTACCCTAACCTAACCCATAAATTTAGTTTATTACCCTAACCCAACCTTAAAAATAAATAGGTCAATAATCAAGACCTTAACCCGTAAAATTATGGATTGCGTTCGGGTTGGATTTTGGATTGGGTCAAAATTGTCATTTGTCTCGTGCATGACGATGTGTGTCTTATGGAGTGTGGGTGCATCATCCTTCACTCTCTTACCGGTCTTTCTTGTTCTTCGAGTATACCGTACTGTCTAACCGGGTAACCGTACCGTTGAAATTAGACAATTACGGTTCAGGTAACAGTATGTAACTTTTACACCATGGTTAACTGTGGTTCACCGGTTAAAGTTTTGCTAGGTGCTAGTCTTTTTTATATCTTTTAACTTATATGATGATAACTTGAACAAAGATTGACATTGTTTACCTATGACGTAATATATTATGTGTAATGAAAACCAAGGTAATCACTGTAGATAGTGTATGTTGTAATTATGTTTTGATAAATCTATTGAGATGTATTTTGCTATCACTCGGTTGATAAAACAGATTATAAATTATGGTGTTCTATTCTACTTCAATTGATTTTACCTTATATTCTTTGATTGTTTATAAATATGCAAGTTATATAATAGATAATGCATTTATTAGAAGATTGAGTATTATAAAGTGGAGGATTCAATATGTGTGATACTTTCTAGTTGTTTGATTGTTTTTATTTACATTTTTATCTAGTTTATTATCATTACACAAGATTATATACATAAAAAAAAATATACACCCAATTTCCGGTTACGTACCGTGGTAAATGGTTAACTAAACACCTAATTTGTACCATTCTTTCGCTCGGAGAGATTCAAACCGCCGTGGCCGCAAAAAGTGAAAGTAATAAGTAGGACTTCTTGTTAAGGTTTCTCTCCACTCCATTAAACTGTATCCTTGGCCTCAAGTTTTGCCAGCCATCTTTTAGACCCTAAATCTATTCTCTGGAAGCCAGTCAGAGACTTCCTTTTCACTGCCATTTCTCCTGCCAAGCATGTTGGAGACGAACAGAGGGGATTAACGGATATGGGCACAAAACTATCAGAAGTATACACCCTTTTACTATTCACTAAAACGCAAGATCAGCTTTACAAAGAATGTGACAGTTGTGACATAAGCTTCCAGTATTCGAAAGTGGAAAGGACCGTGCAGTTTCTTCATAGGTTCACATGTTATTCACTCATGATGCCGCAAGTCTGAAGGTAGGGGCTGTCATACATGACATATTTGGACCAATATGGCAGGTACTTTGCAATGGCAAGATCCAACCATGGTTTGTAGTTACCATTGTAATGGACGACAGCTCCATCCCTTATCTCAGTTTGGTTCAGAGCGGGATCATAACCAAGACCTAAAACATGCCAACTCCGTTCCAATGGGTATGTCAGATTATAGAACGTGATCAGCCCAGGAGGCAACGAGCCAAGTTTCCACAGCATCCGGTCTTCGTTCTGCATATTTATCAAAAATACAAGGAACTATATAAAGGGGCAGACAGACTTGGAAGAGAATTAAGAGGTAAGGGATAATACCATCTAATGCTTCTCCACATTAACAGGAATAAAGCCAAAAGAAATAAGGGTGACTGCAGTCCAAGTGTCGGGTTTACATACCATTTCTTGCCATCGGTGATATATTCCAGTGATATTACGCCTCTGCCATTGCTTCAGGTCAAACATGTTCATGCCGAATGCCCATCCACAAGCATTTGGGTCAAAGTTTTCAGAGATTTTGGGATTGGAGAAGTTTAGATACTTGTCAAATCTATGGAAGCTCTCCTTACATGTCTCCACAGCACCGTTCACCTTACCTTCCAGATCAATGGACCAGAGAGGAGAAAGATCCTTTTGAACAACAATGTCATCATCCAAGAAAAGAATCTTGTCAAGGTTGGGGTAAACCTCAGGTAGATAAAACCTCAGGTGATTTAGCATGGACAAGTATTTTGGGTTTCTATACTTTAGATTGTCAGACCCAGCAGACAGAGTAGATGGGTTATTGACCTTGAAGTAATACTCCTTCATTCTTGCAGATTCGAGCTGTCGAAGCACGGGGCAGTATGAGGAATTCAACCATTTGAACTCGTCAACATTCATAACTTCTACTGTAGCATTTCCAGGGGGATATACAAGAAACCACATCTTCATTGCTGCAAAATTTAGTCCATCAGTTACAATGTGGAAAACGTGCTTCTCAGGCTCTTTAGCATTTACCACCGTTGAATTCACCACAACAGAGGCTGCTAGAACATTATCAGAGAATAGGGCGTAATGATATAGTGATGGGTTTTCAAGCTTGTCTTTTTGCACAGCCACTTTGTCTTGAAAACCTTCAACATAGTAATTAGCTTGCAGCAGCAGAGAAAGACAGTGTATGGGTCTTGGGATTGTTTTGGCAGCTAGCTGAATCAAAAATGCACTCTTCTTCTTTTCAGAATTGACATTATCTTCACTAGATTGGATCATAGCCCGCAACTTCCTTGCCAAAACAACACTGTCATATAGCTTTTCTTTTGCTACAGAGAGCATATGGCCCATTCTTTTTGCTTGCTCAAGGGCACTGTCCACATAAATAATAAAAGAAACCTTATCATTCTCTGATATTGTATTCTTAGAAACGGATCAAAACTTATTCTACATAGAATGAAGATGTAATCACCTTGGTTTCAGATCAGCATC
This sequence comes from Limonium bicolor, assembly GCA_023374045.1. Classification (NCBI taxonomy): domain Eukaryota; kingdom Viridiplantae; phylum Streptophyta; class Magnoliopsida; order Caryophyllales; family Plumbaginaceae; genus Limonium; species Limonium bicolor. The sequence goes on along the minus strand of CM041779.1, from coordinate 10,437,872 downwards.
GACAGTAGCATCCCCAATCGCATGAAGGCTTTGTCTGGACTGCTTGATTAGAGAATCATATAGATGAGTCTCATTCCTGACTTTTGTGATGCTTGCATATACTATTGCCATTATGACCTGATCACGCATAAGTTTAACAGTAGAATCAGAGTTCGGATTTTCAAAGTCTTTTCTCCAAATGCTATACTTCCTCTTCACAGTGGTGTTGAACTCTTCAGATCTTTTGATGGCAGATAATTCCATCATTTGATCTGTTTCTTTATCTGGTCTTACCAGCTCTGCTGCCCGAAGATTTCGCCTCTGTAGTCTCATTCTCTATACAGAAAAGAATGTGAGATCCAGTAGCAGATTTATAAGATAAGCAAAAGAATTGGGGGAAGCAGGGGGGGGGGGGGGGGGGGGGGGGGGGGCATATACTCCGCTGTAATAAAAGGAAGGTTATTAAGTTAGTACTCAAGTTAAATTCTACAATTCCCATGCGAATGAATTATTACCATTTTTTGTATCCATTGATAGAAGAGAGAAGCTTTTATTAGTTTTCAAAAGAAAAAGAAAATATCTAAAACACTTTAGTTTTGTGTAAGTGCTATCTCAACCAACTCGTATAAAAAAGGGAGTGTGCATAAAACTGTTAATGATATACCTGTCGTTGACGCTTGACTGGGTCAACAAGAGAAGATCTTTTAGGCTCTGTTCCGCTTATTACAGTTTGCTTCTTCTTGGTCAACTGCTCCATATCATCTTCATATCTCAAATTAGACTGATATGAATCGTCTAACTGCAGCATTGCACAAAAGGAAACCAAAAAATATCGTTCATGGAATAATGTCATACAAGAAAATGGCAATAATTGAGTGATAGACCAGTAGGATGTAAATTTCTCCTACCAATTGAACGAAAATGTGCATAAGGTAGTATAATATCAAGGAGCTGAGGTTGAGATGGTCTAAAGCTCACAAACATATATCCACAAATGGGCAAAAACTACCTGCGAATTCTTCATGACCTGATGATCTTCACCGTGAGGGTTTCTCCAGACCCAAGAAGCAGACAATTCTTTTGAATTTACAGAATTAACCCGAATGGCCCCAGAAGGATCACTGTATGTCACAATAATGTCAATTTCCTGCATTTAACGAATAGATTAATTGTTTCCTTATATATATATATATATATATATATATATATATAGTAGAAACAAAGAAAAATTATGATATACATTCTCATCTGCTTGAATGCCAGCTCCATCAAATTTGACAGTAGTCCTGTCCTGTCCACATTTAGGAACCAAGAGGTGAGTCTTCGTTTAGAGACATGAGCAAAGAAGTTCAATTAATTCTAACAAGAACAACAGTTCATCCAGCAGTAGACAACTTGAAAGTATTCTTCTATATACATTTCAATCTTACAGCCTGACACTAGTTGTGTTAGATATATTAATCCAATGGAGTTTGGCCTCAGTCACTTTAGTTTCATTTCTCTTTGCTTGCATATCCCTACTTACATTGTTTGCTTCTCTGCTTATAACTTCTCTATTCTTATTTCAAATTTATTCCCTAATTCTTCAATGATTGACACAAGTTCAGGAAAGTGGGTTTGGGGTCGTAGGAAGGGATTGGCCATAGTACCATCACGTTATCTAATAAACTAAGACCATCTGCTAAATACTATGGCCATATTGCACTTCATCCAACTTCCACATCAAGTCCCCTGCTTTCCCTCGTGTATGGTTCCTAACAGTTGCAAACACATGCACCCTTATTAGTAAAAAAAGAGCCTTTGTCTGGTCAACTGGTGCTATTGTCAGAATATTTGAGGAAATTATACAAGCTCTTCTTTGTTTCCATCCTCTTTTATCCTAGTGCATTATTTCATACAAGAGAACAAGAGAAGGAAACTTCAAGAAGAAACTATGATTGGATATCTGCAGCCATCTCCAACAAGTTAAACGTTTCTCTTGGTTGTATCAGATTCACTTGACTTAGCTCCTTGTGAGATGTATGTGTCATAGTGGGAGAAGATTGTTAGATATGGTGAGAGTTATTTATCTTTGTTAGAGAAAAATTGAGGCTAATTTTCATTAATCAGTTCTCTATAAAAAATAATAGAGTACTTCCTTTTAAACTGCAAAAGAGTAACGCTCAACAATAACTACAAAGGGGAAAAATTAAACAGCACTATCATGTCTAGATGGTTAGGGAGGCAAAGACATAACTTGTAATAGCATCGATTGTAAACAATTCAATGTGCGAACTCGTGTTGATTACCAATAGAAAAAGGTACCTTTCTCATACATTGCTTGCAGTCGAATAGAGGCTGATACTGAGCAAGCTTGCTTTGACTACAAAAGCAAAATACTTTATTGAAAATCCTCTTTGGGAACAAAGGATAAACTGAATTTTCAAAAAGTTATAGTCAGCAATAAAAAAATTACAGAGCTGGAGACATCTATACTTTACGTTTTATGTGGATTCTGAAACTGTGCACAGACAAATGAAATGGATAATATGACCTGTAAATAACAAAAAAAAACGTTTTAATCTGTAAACTACCATGAAGCAACAAGCTCCAACCTTTATCCAGCCGGATAAACAATTCAAACATAACAAAGACCTGGATCAGGTACACTATCAACAATGCATCACACTACTTGAGTAGAATTGGTCAGAAAGTAACAGAATTTCAAGGTAAGTTTAATATTTCTATCCTCCCTCTCTTCATTTATCATTTCTTCTTCTACTAGCATGGGAGGTTATAGCGAATTAGGGAGCATTTGTCGCAGAGAAACATTGATCTTTATACTACGGCAACAAGGAACATTGCTGTAATTGATACCGCAAGAAAAAACGGAGGATCGTGACATGATTGGAACTTCAAAATATAATTTATTACAGCTTTTCATCTTAATGATCAAAAGATATGAAAACAGCAACAGATATCTATAATTCGTGTGTCCGAACGGATTCACGCGAGGCCAAAGAGATGATCAGATTTCAAGGAAGGCGCGGGCAAGCGCGTGTGAATCCTCCAACACAAACCCAATGCAAGGCATTTCAACAGTAATAATTCAAGAAAAGCCCCTACTTATACACCAACTGGAAGCAAATTGATAGAGGTCAAGAGATTCATAGAAAGCAAATGAAAAAGCAAATCAGGACCCGGCACTGAAACAAGACCGAGTTAAGGGGAGAGGAGAATCGATTTTCAAAGAGGAACGAATCAGTGAGAAAAATCAAGATTTAGGCATTCTATTTAAGTGTTACCGCAGACAAAGTAAATATCATATGATGGGGGATATGCGAACAACTCCGCAGACGAGATGCCATGGCGGGAGGGCAGAGGGAGAGATACGACGGCGAAAGCAGTCGAACCAGCGGGACTGATGTCTAGGAGTGAGTGACTCTGTGTCCGGTAGCTCGGTTTATTCTCTTACTACGTCAATAATAATATTAGCTTACACTACTATTTACTTAATTGTCAATATATTTATCTTTTCCGCCATCAATTTTTTTTGGGAAAATCACTATGTATTTGGAATATTTTATTTTTAAATAAGAAATTTAACTATTTTTATATGAAGAAGAATATGATAATTTTACTATAGCAAGTATAATTTGATAGCTAAGACTATAAAAGGTAAATTAATAGTTTTTACGAATAAATAAAAAATAAATTAATAGCTATATACACAGAAAATATTCAAAAATTTATTAGTAATATCAGTTAAATAATAAATTGTTATATGTATAATGGAAAAAACAATAAAAATTGTGAATATTTTTCTTATAATTAATCACATTTCTTTGTTTTTATGTCTTTCTATCTTCTTTTATTTATTTTCATTTTATAAAAGGAATGAAACTTTAAAAGTTATATCTCCCTCCGTCCCCATTTGACCTTCCTATTCACTATTTGGATGTGTCGTTTGACTTCAATATTTAACATATAAGATAACATTAATTTTACAAATCTAAGTTTTGTAATGATCCTTATGTCAAAACTATATGTTATAGAAATTTATTTTATAAAATTATTTTTCTTATATGTTTAATATTGAAGTGGAAAAACGTGCCAAAAACAAACAGGAAGGTCAAAGTGGGACGGAGGTAGTATTTTTTTAGACATCGGCTTCCTTGTCCTATCCTTTTAAGTATCTTCCAGGGCATGAATATGATACTTGGTAATATTAAGACACAATTTGATTTGTGGAGACTCAAGTATAGGTAGAGCTGCTAAAAAAAAAAAAAAACCCCAACCAAAAAAAAAGCCTGATAGGCCCGAATCCGACGGGCTGTCCGGGAGGGCATGGACAAAAAATGAGCCCAAATGAAAAACGGGTCGGGCCGCGACAAATTTTCAAGCCTGCAGGCCGAGCCGCCCGGCCCGGTTTTCAATAATATTTATTATTTTTAAATATATATATAAAATAATATATATAATATATTATTTTTATATAATACATATATCAAAATTATATTTAATATACATATGATATAAAATTTTACTCAAATTTATATATAATAACAATTTTAAAATTAATATATTTTTTAAAAAAATTAATTTAAAGAATATAAATAAATAAATAACCGGACCGGGTGGGCCGGGCACCGGCAGAGCTAAAAAAACCGGGTCTAGCTCGGCCCGAAGATATAAAAAACCGGGCTTGGTCTTCATGAACAGGCTCGACGGGCCCAAAAAATCTCCTTGGCCCGGCCCGAACTCGGCCCGCCCGCCCGGATGATCACCTCTAAGTATAGGTAACTGGGTGGTAATGTATCTCACTTTTCACCTGACCTCCTCGGTGGGTGAAAATTGCTCTTACACTACAACCTATGTAGATGGGAACAAGTTCCGCACTATCTCTAGTACTCGCTTTTAACCTTCACAACAAACAGACAATATGTCTACCCTAAGATAACCCCATATGAAAACTTTAATTGCAATTGGATGGACATACTCCGACTAAGATTGTGTAATGGTGTGAACTTTAGTCAGAATCCTTAGGTTACTCTTCTCGTGTTCCCACCTACTCACATACTACTAAGCTTAGTTTTGCTTTAGCCAATGCTCATGTAAGTCAATTTCGAACCTAGCACAATACGCTTATGACTTTACTCCTTAGAATTGGAAATCGAGAGGTTTTAGAGAGGTGCAATATGGTTGTCAAATGCCAAAATTGTGTGAACTCTTTATTACCGGGCGCAAGCCCCTATTTATAGACTTCTTGGTAATAAGACTTTGGGTGAGCTAGGTTGTCATGTGCAGCCTGTCAACAAGTGCTCTTTAAAGATAAATACAAATTTTATTAAACCTAAATGAATCCATTGTTTCTACCTGCTTATCTTCTCTGTCCGAAGTTACTATCTGGATGAGCTTTGACATCCTTTAGACACGGTCTTGGAAGCTCTAGACATGTTCTTTGACATCTCAGGACATGTTGAGGATACCTTCGGACACACTCTTGGGCACCTTTGGACATACTTTTGGGTGCCTCTAGACATGTTGAGCGTACCTCCGGATACGCTCTTGGGCATTTCTGGACACATCAAGGGTATCTTTGGACACACTTTTGGGCACCTCTAGACATGCCTAAGATATCTCTGAACACACTTTTGTGCGCCTCTAGCTATTCTTTGGTCATCTTTTCATTTCTTGGGTGGTCACCCACACATTAGTCCCATAAGTTTTTTCTTTTACTGCTAAAAGATAGAACTTTTTGTAAGTATTTTTAGAGTAAAAATTTTACATATTCCTTTCCTATCATATCTTAGTCCCATAAGTTATTTTTTTTAAAGAAAGCATAAAGAACTTCTCTTCTGGTAGTCCCACTAGTTTTTCATTGCATTTTTTTATTTTTCCGGTCCAAAGCTCCCTGCTTATTCTTTTGCTGCCTTGGTGTTCATCATTTCCCCTTTCTTTATTCTTTCTTCTTTTCTTGTAGATGTGTCACCTTACTTCCAGAGGATGGAGCAAAGTTTTTTCCCGTTAATTTCTGTGTGAGAATGATTACTATACCATTTATTTTTATACTTTTCAACGTACAAAAGTTGTCTTTATCTCTCATCCACTCTTTCTCTTTTTCAACTACTACCTCCCTAGTCTCTCTTACTTATGATTCCTCTTCTTTCTTATGACTTCTATCACCTTTCAACTTCGTGCTCTCTTCTTTTCACCTTTCAATTTCCCTTCATCCTAATTCTGTTTCTCTGGTTCTTTGATCTACTACAATGACACCAAAATTTAGGCACAAGTGATCTTTTAACAAGTCTCCTACTACAAAATCCTCATCCTTTACCATAATTGCATCTATTACTACTATCCAACTTGTCCTTCTTCTCCAACTTCTCTCTGCAAGAAAGGGCGAATCTGTCTCCATATGTTCTTACAATTAAATCCTTGGAATTAGTTTTTAAAAATGAAATTGTTCCTTCTGGGACTAAAATTTAACTTCCTTTAGAGGATTTCCATCCTCTTGACGCTTTTGGCCTTAGGCTCATAGTTTATAAGAAAATTTTCCTTCGGGGTCTGTCCCTTCCCATATCCCTTTTATTACTGGCTTTCGCAACCAAAGATGTGTTACACTTGCACACCTTCATCCTAATATCATTGTCTGTCTTCCTGCTTTCCTTGTTCTTTGCCAACATCTTAATATCGAGCCCACCACCCCTGATTTTGTTCGATACTTCACTATTCGAAACAACCCCGACGACTTATCCATCTTTGTAAAAAGGGCTATGCATCCATTCCTATGATCAATGAGATAACCACTGGACATCGAAGCGGTTAATCGTTATGCCCCCTTCTGGCTATTTTCTTGGTTCATGCTACTTCACAAAGCGTTTTGGGGGGAAACTGCACTGTCCCACAAATGGCGACGAGGAGACAATAATTGGGCATTGTTTCAAGAGAAGTAACAAGAACCCTTCCCATGTGGAATCATAATTTTCAAAAGCTCATCTCGACCGCTTGAGGGTTGATCTTAAAAGCATGCCTTCCCTTTTAGTTTACGATTTTATTTTAATTCTTTGGCTATGTTTTGACATTTTTTACCCTTTCTTTCCTTTTAGTTTCTCACTTATTGATGAAGATTTTCTTTTGTTCATTCAATGGGACCTTGTAATTTATCAAGTTGATGACAACTCGTAAGCGTATATTTTAGTTGTTGTGGACACTGCTGCTTTAGAGGCTTCCCAGCTAGCCCCACTATATCGAAGAAGAAAAGGACGCAAAACCCTAACCCTCCTATTGGCAAGAAGCAAAAGCTAGTCAAAGGTCCGAAGAACACTTCTTCCGACTATGAAGGTACGCCTCCTATTCTTGGTACTTGGCATACCGTCCCAAGTTTTTGAAGACAGATATTCTTACCTTTAACACCTGGAACAAATTTGTCCTGGACCCCTTCTCCTAAGAAGAAGTCTCCGTGTGTCACCCCACTAACCATGCAATTCCCTCATCTGAAACAAATTTTCATAGAGACGTAAAAAACATTGTTAATAGCCAGAAAGTTATTTAGAAAGATTAACACCCCTCCACTCGAACTTCACTAGAGGCCTTTTCTCCCTATGGTCATGACCTTCCCCCGCGAGGCACATCTTTTACTGCCTCTAGTACTTACACTTTTTGTCTTATCATTTTCTATGGTAATCTTGATTTTTATTTCTCTTTTCTTCTTGCTTGTGATATGCGTTTGATTTTTTTTTTACAAAATATTTGGAAACTGACCCAGAAATTGAAGCCGCACTTAAGCGACCACTATGTGTGGCTACACGCTTCACCATTAAAGAGAGTGTTGAGGCAGTTTTGGAACGGTGTAATCAGTTCAATCTTAACCGTGTCACTAGAAGAACTAATCACATTTTTTTAATCACATGTACAAGAATGAGGACCCAACAACCGGGACGTAAGATCCCCGCCCTGATCGACAAGTTCCAAGCCCAGAAAGCCATCCACAATCAATCAAGAAAGATGACCAAGTCCCTAACAACAGCTAGTCGGGTTTCACCAGCTGGAACGCTGGCCATACCTCCTCGCCAAGGAAGCACTCATGATTTAACACACGCTCCCTTAACACCCTATCCTATCAATCTCATTGACTGACCTGACATTACCAACCCAGAAACTAGAGGTTACCAACTTGCACACCTCCCTGACATATCATTAATATCCCAAGATAGCGTGTGTCCTCATGTCGAAATCATAAACCTATGTCCTTCATGAAGAGGGCAAAATATGATGAGACAGAAGAGCCAAGATGGTCTAGACCCATGGCCCCGACCCAGACCCTAGGCCCCCTTCAAGACCCTGTCTAGGCTCCAATTTGGGCATCAAGCATCAGTCCGGGCCCTAGACCTTATGCCCGAATCCCGCATCCCGCGCCCCGTACTCTATGATCGGGTCCCGCATCCCGCGCCTCACACTCAACACCCGGGCATCACGCTCCGCGCCCCGCGTCTTTTGGTCAGAAGGCTTTACAAAGAGAAAAGTACCAAAATGAGGAAGGCTTCTCCAGTAAAATAATTCACGTGTACAAAGGATTAAAGTAAGACTTCACCATAGAAAGTCTATAAATAGAAGTAGGGGGACTCATTTGTAGGGGGACACAATATTAGAAGAGAGAGAAAACACTAGAAAGCTCCCTAAACTTGTAATGCTAAGGAAAGGAATAAAGATATTGTCAAGAAGTGGATGTAGGCTGGATTATTGGCCGAACCACTATAATCCTTGGTGTTCTGTTCAATTGTGAGAGAGGGAACCAAATTATACGTTTTCACTTCACACACTCCCCACGTAAGTTATCTGCCAAAACCCGACCTTAAAGTGTTATCTTTATGGTTTTATTTGCTTTATGTGCAATACCTTGTTTGTTAAGTATCCTCACGAATTCGACTCAAAATTGATTTTTTTCTTTGCCTAATGGACTTAGAATCGTCTAAGGAACTAACCCTCAAAATTTGAATCAAAAGCTCTTCTAGATTGTTGTAAAATTGTTGTCTGATGGTAGTCCTTGCCCATGGACGCCGTGTCCGGGGTACTGGACGTGCCGTACCGGACTTCCTACGGATTGCGGCGGATGTTCAACTTGTATAATCAATTTTTGGGGTGTTTCCAGGGTCACGAGCACTAGGTCTGGAGTCCCCGGACAATAGAATTTGTTTTTATCTTTTGCAAATTTCATGTTTCAAATTGATTTTCTAGATTTAGGTATGTGGTCATGAACGAAGACAAAGTTTTGACCTAATTCGACCTTAGAACCCCTAGTTTAATTTAGGTTATTTTCTTAATGATCATCAACTTTTTTTAAAAAAAATAAAAGCTATCACACTTAGGTAAATTAACCTTAGAGTAAGCCTTAATATGATAAGATTAGAGGAAAAATAGGTTCAAAGGGTAATGAAAGTAATTAAACTAGTAAAAAGCTATATACCAAGCCGCCAAACCCAAATTCTTACCTTTGCTAGTTAATAGGTTAAGACTTGGTGACGACTCATTATAGGTTTCAATGAGCTAACTTATGTTTTACTATACTATTTTTTAATAACATAGTTTTAAACTTAGGTTAAAAGTGGACATAGAACCTGAATAGATTCTAGACGCTAAATCACATGGGATAAGGTTCAAAAATCATGGGCTAGCAGTGACCTTTCCCTACCTGACTCGCTCGTCATCATAGCACAAATCCACAATTGGGATGTTCACCATATCCTGGTGGCCAACGATAACGGATTTAACTTAATCACCGTGGACACTTACAAACAACTGGGCACCCCAAAAGAGTGGGTGAATGACTTTAGTAGCAGTCTCAATAGCATCTTGGGGGCAAAATCTTGCTCGAGGAGTATTGATGAGTGTTTAAATGAGCATGTTTTATGAGTGTATTCCATATGTTTTATCAACACTTTCATGCTCATTTCTCCACTCTAGCTAGTTTTTCTCTTATTTTGTGTTTTATTGGTGTTTGACACAATTATTGCTGAAACAGGAGGAATAAAATATCTAGGAATAAAGTAGACGAAGAGACGGGCGTGTGGGCGCAAACGGATCCAAAATTGAAGCAGGAACGAAGAAGATAGAGCACTTTGAAGTTCGACCTACCCAGCCGTGTGAGTCGGTCGAAGTCAGTGTGTTGATTCTTCCATGTCCGGACATGTGTCCGGACTTTGAAGTCCGGACAACAACCTGCGTGCTCAAGTTCATCCCCATTAATGGTATCCATACATGCACTGAAACGAAAAATAAAAAAGCCAAGAATGAGGAATTGAGACCTCATTCTCACAACCAGACGGAGGGAACGTCCCCAAGGAGAGGTGAAAAGAAGGAGAAAGAAGAGGAAGAAAAATAGAAGGAAGAGAAGAAAAGCTCACCTTCCTTCAAGATCCATTAATGGCCTCCTCTTATCCCTTTGTTCTTATTTTCTTCTCCATGTTTGTGTAGAATCTTTGTAGCTTGGGATTTGGATTTTGCCCCAAATTCCTGAACTCCATTGTTGAGGGTTGAATTTGTATTTATGCTATGTTTTAGTCTTTGAGCTAATGAAGATGATTATTGGGTATTTATGATTCTTGAACTTGTTGCTCATGATTTGAGGATTAGTTTAAGGTTTTGCCCAAATTATCAATTATGTGTTAAATTGGTTAGTTTGGCCTACCGATTAGTTTAGCATTATTGTGGGATTCTATCAAAATGATATTCTGAGATAGAAACCTAAACCGTCGGAGACTAGAACAGTGTAATCTAATTTTGATGATTTTGAGATTAGACTACATTGCAACCTTAGGGGAACTTGAGCTTAGTGCTGTCGATTGACCCAAGGCTTAGCTGATTGAGATGTTCAGGTTAAATCGGTTAGGATTAGTGGGCCTAGATTAGGTCACTGATTAATTAAGTGTTTCGTTGTTTAGCTATGAGTTCAAGGTTCGACCATCGGTAGTAAGGGGAGGACGGGTGCAAATATCCACCCCGGGCTACATCTACCCTAGTTTAGTTAGTTTATTCTTGTTGTTTTCTTTGTTTTCCAATATCAACCAAACGCCCAAAACCCCCTCAATTTACATTTATGCACCTTTGTTCATATTTATGCACAATTACTAAGCTTATAATTAGCTATATAGTTACTAAGTCTTTGTGGATACGACCTTGTTGTACTACAATGACTGGGTTCGCTGTCCATAGTTAGCAAGATAGTTTAATCACTATTTTTCCCAACAGGTATGGTCGAGTTTCATGCACTCAAAGATGAAGAACTCAACCGCATAGAGAGGATCATGTTCCTTTTGATGGATGGTCTCCCTGGATACAACGCTTTCCTAGAATGTCTCAACATCCACGCCTTTTGCTCCGTCCCAAGCATGATGTGCTTGAAGCTGAAGTTCCTAACCCACTTTGGAAAAGTAGCCACCGTAAAAGGCCATCAAGGACGGGTCGGATTTGCAATGTAGAGGCAGCTAGAGTGAAAACCCCCACTTCGGTCCCCACCCGATTGGTGTCTGTCTCTTCCTCCGCTGAAGTCAAGTAAAGGTGAAAATTCTCACCAGCAGACATGCCCGTGCATGACCGGTCCATAGTGCAACACAACCGACCTGACTTCATTAGGTCTGTCACATATAGCTTATGGCTATCTAATGTAGTCCTAGTAAAAAAGGCCAACAACAATGGTGGATGTGTACAAATTTCAAGAATTTAAATGATAGTTGTCCTCAAGACTTTTATCCATTGTCATCCATAGACAAAATTTATTGCTAGAAAAAAAACATTAAAAACCACGGTTATTTGGCTTAAATACCACGGTTAAAAACTGTGGTATTCACACCCGACACAAATGCCAAAAAATATAATACCATGGTTTTAAACTGTGGTTTAAAAGAATATTAAGAACAACATATTTTCTGAAACTGTCGTTTTAAAGTGTTTTTTGCGTGGAAATCTGTCGACTATAAACCACAATTACTGTCAATAACCCTCATTTATAGTGAATAATAAACGCGGTTTTTCTTAGAATCATGGTATATAGTGTATCCATTAACGAACATAAACCACAGTTTTAAATGCAACCGTGGTTTATACTCTGCAGATTTATTTTCAAATCGCCGCCCAATCTAGTGTGCGCAAACATGAGAGAATGAAGAGGCCAGAACATGTGTGTTCCCTGTTTCTTGATTGGGATTGCGAAATTGTGAGTGAAGAAGAATGGAAGAGGTGCAGTTCTTGCTTGTTCGCCAGTGGGTTGCAAAATTACCGTGAGGTTGAAGAGAATGGAAAAGGCACATCGCATAATCCTTGTTTGCTAGTTAAGGTTGCAAAAATTACCATGAGTGAAGAGAATGAGGAAGAGGTGCATAGTATATTCCTTGTTCGATGGGGTGGGTTGTAAAAGTTACTGTGAAAACAAGAGAATAAAGAAGAGGCGCAAAGCATGTTCATTTGTTCGCTAGTTTTGGTTGCAAAAGTACCGTAAAATTGAAGAGGCCGGAGCATGTTTCTTGTTCGCCAGTGTGGGTTGCAAAATTATCGTAAAATCAAGAGAATGAAGAAGAGGTGCAGAGCATTTTCACTTGTTCGCTAGTTATGTTTGCAAAATTATCGTGAAATTGAAGAGGTCAGAGCATGTTCCTTGTTCGCTAGTGTGGGTTGCAACATTTCCGTGAAATCAAGAGAATGAAGAAGAGGTAGTAGAACATGTATTTGTTCATCAGTTATGGTTGCAAAGTTATCGTGAGAAGATACATGATAGAAGCGCGGAGTTGCAAATTACACTTGGTGAAGAATGGAAGGAGTAGAGCGTAAGTCTTGTTCGCAAGTTGGGGTTGCAAAAATTACCGTGTGAGAAGCTATAAATAATGAAGAGAGGCGCGCTAATTTGAACCGAAAATTAAAATTCCCGCTTAGACTATAAACCACGGTTCACCAAAAATTGTTGTTTATTCACTCAGGCGTGTACTATAAATGATGGTTTCCCTAGGGACCGTGGTTTATAAGTAAACTATATACCACGGTTCACCAAAAACCTTGTACTATAAATGACAGTTGCCCTATGAACCATGGTTTCAAAGTAATCTATATACCACGGTTCACCAAAAACCATGCTTTATTCATTTAGGCATGAACTATAAATGACGGTTGCCCTACGAACCATCGTTTATTGAAATACCCCTAAATATTAAACGTAACAAAATAATAATAATAATAATAATAATAATAATAATAATAATAATAACACGATATAATGTATAGTCACATAAATATAAAAATAAAAATGTGTATTGATTTTAAGAAAAAAAGGGGGGGAGCAAAGACGTTACAGCTGAGTTTCGAACCCGAGACCTCCCGTACTTCCCCCGAGTGCCTAACCCATTGAGCTATGCTCGTATTCGGTATCTAACACCCACAAACTAAAACTAGTATCAAATCAACTAGGTAAACTAAAAGAAAACAGAGAGAATCAATCACACGGCTTTCCCTCCCGATCAGACACACTCCAGTCCTCGTACAACAACAATTTTCTTGTCGGTCTCGATCGAGCAGCTCAATACCAACACACCAGATCTGGTGTTTCGAATTCCAAACCCACCATTTCCTTGCTCAGTTGCCTGCCTCTACACCTGAAACACAAAAAAAAAACAGGCCAGCACTCCAAGTAAGCCAAGCCATACTCCTGTGTCGACTTCAATGCTAGGGAATTAGATAAGAAGACAGCCACGTACCTTGCTGTTATGCCCATACTCTCTAGGAAATTAGTGCCATAAACACCATTAGAGGAGAGGGGGGGCTCTGATGCGATTAACAGTGTCCAGGAACAATGGTGCATCAGAATCAGTGTTCACGCTCCAACTAAGTAATTCCTGAAAACCTTCACCCACTAACAACTGAGAAACCACGTGATTTTTCAGACTCCTCAAGCCCCATCCTCTAGATAATACCCCGGCAGTTATTCTCCTCTCTTCCTTGCATGCTGTGCCAACAAGCACTCAGGTAAGCTCCTGTTGTTACTCATGCGTGGAGATGAACCCAAGTTTCCATGGCACTCTTGAATCCTTTCTACCTTGTTGTTTCAGTTCGAAGAGAAAGACTGACACTTTACTCTTGCCTTCCTTCTTGTTTCATCAGTGAACTAAGCCTCCCACTCTTCCTGTCTGTCTGGTCGAGCCAGAGCTCAAACTCTTGGAAAGAAGCTAACAGGTGAGGCTTAAATAAAATGCATTCCCTCTGTTTGTTTTGGCCGATAGCCCATGCATGAGTTTCTCTAACTTTTCTCACTGTCTCACGTAAAGAGCCATACATGCTAGGTAAAGAGTAGTGTACTGAAAATCCTGAAGCAATTATTCTTCTGTCAAAAGGAAGACGACAGGAAATCCCTCCATATACCGCAACCAGTTGGTCTGAATTTCCACCCAAGGTAAACTCCCAAACCTGTTCACTACTGCTAGGTCTGAAATGTTTTGTCCCAAGTGTCGATAGTTGAGGCATCATTCCTGTTAACAGACCAACCCTGGAACATTTAATGATTAATACACCCACTACTCTAGAGCTAGATGGTCAATAAGAAATACGGGAAGAGAACAGTCACATGAAACATATTTAAGGCATCAGTTTCAGTTTTTGTTTTCAGTTCGTTACCTTCTGTAATTGTCTAGTCTCAGTGAGTGGCGTATCCTTGATATTACAAGTTGTTCTGGAATTTATAAATCCTAGTAAAGCACCGAGCTACATAGGTGAACAATGAAGGGAAGTGGGAAACCAGGATTTAGAGTTTTAGAAAACGAGAGGAGTTTATCAGTTATGTTTCAGTTTCTTCTACATACTACCGGTTCTGATTTCCTAGGATTTTTAACCTGTGTAAGAAGTCTGTGATATTAGCTTACTACAGGGGGTTGCCATATAAATGAAACAGTAGTAAAACACACGCCTAAGTAGTAGAACAAACTGGAGAAAACAGAAATAAAACGATAATAGGAAATGAACTTCGGTTGGGTTTCGGTCTGCAAGGTTAGCATTTTCTGTAACTTGGTTTCTGTGAAAAACAAATTACAGTTGGGATTTGAGTGTTGTAGGGGTTTAAACTGAAGATAAGAAATTCCTAACACATCTTACAAGGAAGCTACATGATTTGGAAAGGGGTTTAAAAGTCAGAATAGAAAGACATAGAAAGACAAACAAGAAATAACAACCTGACAGATCGTGTCCCAAGTTGTTCAGATCTGAGTTTCTGTGTGAGGGTTCCTTAGAGGGCTGTCTAAGTGACTTGGGGCCTGTTGTAGCACTTAAAAAGTTTGACAATGTACTTAGCTAACGGGTAAACCAAGGGGGAAAACAGAAGATCAATCGCAGAACAAAAAGGAAGATATAGTAGAAAGCATCAGCTAGTGTTTTCAGTCCTACGGTTTCCTTCTTAAAACTTGTGTGTTCCTGTATTCGCATTTCCCAGGGTATGGTCTTATTGTTATGGGTTTGTTTAGGATTAAAGCTACTGGTTTAACACTTAGTAACTGAGTGAACAAACAGAAGGAAATACAAGCAAAGATATCAAGAAGTGGAAGTTATCAGGTTAGCAGCTTCAGATACTGGTTTCTGAAAATCGTTTTGGGTTTCTGTATACTGGTTCTTGGAGTTGAAGAGAGAGAGTCTGTGTTGAGTGGATAATGAGCTTAAGCCTACCAACCTAGTGTACAAGTGAGGAAAACAAGATCAGGTTAAATAATGAAAATGAAAACAAAAGAGGACTTATCAGGTTTTGGGGTTTAACTTATCAGTTTTCTGGTTTGTGCAGAGAGTTTCGGGGGCATTGTCGGAGTTACTCTTGGTCTGTTCTTGAGCTTCAAAAACGTGTTAACACACTAACTAAGTACAGATACTTAGAAGGGAACAAAAAAATAGATTGGGAACAGAAAAGAAAGACAAAGGAAATTATAGAAAGACGTAGCAGTTTCTGTTTTCAGTTTATATTTGTTTCTGGAGATTATTTCTGCTTCTGCACAGGGGGTTAGGTGAGTGCTATTTGTGAAGTTTTGAGTTAAGATGGAGATAAAAAAAAGTAATTGGATAAGGATTACATGGGGATGAATCAGAGACAGATGTGTTAAAGTGCAGAAGGAATCAACAGAATTATTCAGGTCGTAAGTATCAGTTTTCAGATTTAGGTTCTGTGAAACGTAACTTTATAACCTTGGTTCTGTCTAGGAATCTAAAGCCACACCGAGACACGTAATTTAAGGGCTAAGTAACTGAGGAAAAAGAACCCAGATAAGGGATTAAACAGAAGAACAGAACGACCCGATTCAAATCCCAGTTTTACCAGCTTTGAATTAACCTCAGATTTCAGCCTTTCATACTTCTGTATCATGGAACTTCAGAGGCTCTTATTTGGATACCTCGAGCTGGCCTAGGATTGAAGACTCGCCTATTACATTTAACTATCTGATAAGTTGAGTTGGGGAGAACATTGGGAGTTTGATCTTGATTAAACAGAAAGGAAACAAGGAAGAAGTATCTGGTTTCATGGTTTTCGGTTCCATTTTCTGATTTCCCTTTTTGGTATCTGTTTCTGTGTAACAGATTACTGAGGTGTTAGTAGTGCTATGATGTCTTAGGTATGAACTAGGAACATTGTTAAAGAGGTAAAGTAATTGGGCAAAATCATTTAAGATTTAGGAGTCAAGTAACCGAGGACAAAAGAGAGGTATAAGAAGGGTTATAGTGCAGAATGTTGTTTCAGATCCCAGTTATTATAGTTTCGGTGTAACTGAATCCTAGAGGGACTAGAGAGGTGATGATAGCTTATTAATGGACCCAAACCAGAGCTAATGTACCTAGTTAGTTGATAAAACATTTTGGGATAAAGTAAGCCACCTTTGATACATTAAATGAGGGTTAAGTGTGATTTAAAACTGGGACTATGTGACAGTTTCATAAACGTGGGAACTTCTGTACAAATGGACCTTAGGGGTATCCTATGATCTATATGATCATTATACTAGGGTTAAAACATTGCTCACATATTTATCTAAGGAGGGAATACACATTAGACAAGTCATACCTATGTTATACAAACTTGTTACATAACTAGCGCTTACAACGCTCTAAAACATCAACTAAGGAAAAAGGGCTTAGTTAACATGTAAATAAAGATATGAATATCCTAGGAGTAAGTTAAGCCTAGAAATTATGTATGTGAAGTTCTAAGACTTATTATAAACTAAGCATGTAACAACTTACCTAGGGAATAACATACGATATAAAGTGTCGTCACATAAAATAATAAGCTGACACATTGTTCTTAATTAACTCTAGGACCGTAGCAAGCTCCGATCGGGACTTCGAGAGTAAGACAACTCGTGCTTTCAAATAAGGTATGGACATGTGTGGTTCGTAGTATGTTGCCGTGTTACACGGCTGTGTGCTGTGTGCTCTGTGTGAAAAGACTTTAAGATCAAAGCATGAAATTGGATTGCTTGCTTATCATGTTGTATGATTTCTATATCATTGTTGTATATCATTGCACGCACACAGTAGTTTAGTCCCTTTGCGTTTATGAAATTTGAGATGAAACACTGAGAACTATGAAAACAAAGAAAATGCTATAAGGGGAACTCCTCTCTAACTATGGAGGACGTACCATGGCACCCACTATGGTGTCTATTCATGAATAATAATGAAGAGCAAATCTCGATTGGTGGGACATGAGGATAACCCGGGAAGATGACATCTCGGGCCGCGCGGTATGGAATATTCGGGAGTTAGTATCTGCATCAGATCCTTCACCCTTCTATGTGGAGCACATCCTGAGTCTAGAGGCGACTCCGCTTTCCTGGCGCATGACGTCGGGAATGGGGAGGAGTGACAACTTGGGGAGCTTATCCTGGAGTCAAGAGGCGACTCCGCTTCTCGGCGCATGACGCCGGGAATGGGGGACTAGCTATGGAGGAGACGTCCTCCAACGTGCGGTAACAGAAGAACACATAATTAATCTATGAGAAACAGAGAAAGATGGGCACCCATACTATATGGTCACGAGAATCAATCTATATTCCCAGACCTGGTGCAAGAAAGAGAAAGAGAAGTACACATGATGGAAACAAAGAGAAAGAGACGAAAACACTCAACATTGAATGATCCCACTGTGTGGATCATCATTATTCAAATTCTACGAAAAACTCTACTTGTTTTTGCATGCTTGAGATGCTTGGTGTTATCTATATGCCTAACATGTTATGAGTTGCTATGTTGATGTTGTATGCTGTGTGTTACTGCTTTACTATTGCATGAAATTGGACTTAATCGTATTCGACCAAGTAGTCGTGTAGCCCGGTAACATGCGGGCTTTACACGTTCATACTCAGCATAGTTTGCTGAGTCCTTTATTTTTACAGGTATGAAACGGGAAGCAGACGGAGAGTAGGCAAGGGTGACTGTCATAGGGGTAGTCCGTACGGGCAAGACTTTTAGTAGTATGTTGTTATTGTATGGGTTGAGATTATGTATCACTAGACCTTTGTTGTATGATTCGGGTTGTGTTACTTAAGTAAGACTTATGATGTAGACTCTCGGTACTCGGTTTGTAATTTTCAGTTTGTACTTGGACTTGATTATGATTTTAATTCCAGCTGTTCAGACCGCAGCTTAGTGTTGATAGGGTTGTTGTATCAACCACGTGGGTGGTTGGCGTCTGTGACATCCGGTTCGGGGGTGTTACATTTATAAACTTTAAACCATAATTTTTCTTTGGGAAAATTACATGCCCCACCCATGACTTTGGTGAAATTACACACTCCACCCATGAGGTTTCAAAAAGGACTTTTCCCACCCATGTGGTTTCCTCCGTTTTACATCCAACAACTTTTCCAATTTTTGTTCAATTTAGAAAATGCTTAAACGTTGTCTGAAATTGATAAAATTTTACATGACGATACAAAATATTTTTGGTTCAGTGATAAATCTAAAGTTTTTAAGCTCAAATGTGACCTGTGGGAGTTAATTAAAATGTGCTCACCTGTCACATATTTTATTGGGTTCTACGGGTCACATGTGAGCTTAAAAAACTTCATATTTTACATAAGATCGAAATATAACACTTTGGCATCATTCATGTAAAGTTTCATCAATTCCGGACATCGTTAAATCATCTTTAAATTGAACAAAAATTACAAAAGTTGCTGGATGTAAAAGGGAGAAACCACATGGTGGGAAAGTAAATTTTGAAATCTCGTGGGTGAAGTGTGTAATTTCATCAAACGTTATGGGTGGGGCATGTAATTTCCCTTTTTCCTTTAATAGTGGTTTAAACGTCGCCATTTAAAATCTTTGTTCTAGTAGTGTTGTCATTTCCGTGGCGCAGAGCTCGCTCTTACCTTCCTCAACGCATTTTCCGGCTCCACCCAAGCCAAGATGAACTTGAATGATGAGTTGAAAACATCCTTATAACGCCGGTGGCACTTACTACTAAAAAAGTCATGCCTTTCAAGCTACACAATACTGGTGTAACATTTCAAGCCTAGTTGATAAAATCTTCAGCTCACATCACAGTCGAAATGCGGAGGCTTGCATCGATGATATTGTTGTCTGGAGCAACTCAATCGAACAACATCTCGAAGATTTGAACAAAACATTCGCTAGCCTCGACAAGTTCAACATGTAGCTCAACCTGAAAAAGTGCATCTTTGTGGCAACCCAGGAAAGTTCTCGACTTCATCATCGGCCAGCACGATGTCGAAGCCAAACCGAGCAAAGTTCAAAAGGTGCTAGACTTGACGATACCTTGGAAGAGCAAATGAAATACCCCAAATTATTAAAGCATGGATTAAATATTTAATCATATTAATTAAGACCTAAACATGCCTTAAAAGTCAACTGAGAACAACAGTGGTCAACTAAAACAAGATGTTGCACCCTTTGACTGTTAAGGGTAAATAAATACCCAAATAAACTTTTTAGGACCTAAAAATTTGTCCTAAGCATATTAACATACTACTAACATATTATAACCGTTGGACAACACTCCAACACAAAGAAAAAGCATTTACATGCTTCAAGGTCAAAAAGGGCAAAAAGGTGCTCTAGGAAAACCTTAAAAATCAAAGGACCTCTAAATGATATAAAATTGAATTACATGATCAAATATCATGTAAGGAACACAACAAAACCGCTGTCAAAGAAAACCAAGCCCAGAAACACCTTGCGACACAAAATGTGCACTAAAACTCCTTAAAGCACGTTTTTGTGTAATCGCCTTCTAAATTGGTTTTAAATGGGCTAAAAGGTTATAAATACCTTTAAATATAATAAAATACCATATTATATGATATTAGGAATTTAATTCCAGAAATTTACAGATTTTTATAAATTTAATATTAAAATATTAATAAAACCCTAAAGTGGGGCCCACATGAGTCAATATTGACCAAGCATGGTCAATGGTCAATTAATTGACCCATTTGGACCAAGGAAACCGGCTGGCAATAAGAGAGGAGGCAGCTTGCAATAATTGTTGGACAAATTGATACCTAACTTCAATTTGCAATAGTAACCTTTACTTTTTCCATTTTTCAAATCTTTCCACTCTTTCCTTCCTTCCTTGTCCGATTTCCTCCTGCCAGCCGAGCTCCTCCCTTCCTTTGAAGCTATCAAGGTCTTTCTTGAGCATGAAGGCAAGCCTAGCTCCTAAGCTCTTAATGTAAGTGTTTTAATGTCATTTTTAGCTCTTTTTCTTCATCTCTTCACTACCAACACCTAAATTTCGTGGCCCATCTGTTCCTATGGCTTATTCTCAGTGTTCTAAGGTTAGAACAAGAGCTAAACTCGGTTGAGACCAGTAGAGGGACCAAGGTTGTTCAATCTACATTTTAAGGTAAAAATGTGCTTTAAGCTCATAACTTTTGATTCCCTTCAAGTTCGGCTGTGAAACTTTGGTCATAGCCTTATTTTCTTCTCCTTTTCATGTGGAATCAGTTGGTTAGCCATTTGGAGCAAGGGTGGCCGAGATCCAAAGGAAATACTCTCTTTTAAGGCATTTTTCCAAGGTAAAACCTAATAACAAGGTAGCACTTCGAGATCTAACTATTTCCTATGTCAATGTGGTGGATCTAACACCTTGTGGTGTGTTTGGTTCAGGTCGAAACCACTTAGAACTTCCCTTGCATTTTTAAGGTGATTTTTGCCTTAAATCTTACATTAATTATTCCTTATGGTTAAGCTCAAGCTTGGAGTGTAACCATATCTTGTTTTTGTGTATTAAACATGTCTAAATCAAGTGGTGAATTTTTCCTACAAGTGACCGAGCTCATACAAGGAATAATCAAGGTATAAACACCTTAAACTTATGATTTTTATAATTTTTAAGCATATATATATATGGCCGAGAGTGAAGTTACACATATAGGTTATATTGACCTAGAAATGGAAAAAAATGACAAGATAAATTAAGCTAGTCATTTAAGAGATTTAATTAACATAATTGTCAAATTTAAGACATTATGTGGAAGTTTGGTAAATAAATAAAAAATTATATGGTGAGGCCGAAATTGTTATGTATTTTGGGACATTTATGTGTAATTTATTTTGTGAGCAAATGTTTGTAATAAGGCCATGTATTTTAGGCCATTTTATTTATGCATTTACAAGCTTTTAATTAAGTTTAAGTAGTATAAATGCATTACCGAAAATAAATGGGGTATTAGGTGTAATTAATTAAATTTGGGGGCTTTAGAATAATAAGGTCGAAAATTAGAGTTAAAAAGGAGTTAAAATAAAGTTTATAAGATTTTATAAAGTTTTGGGGTTAAATGGTGATTTCTAGAAAGTTTGGGTGAAAACCGTAATTATAAGGAATTGGTGGTCAAGGAAATATTAAGGTGGTCAACCTTGACCATATGCTAGGTTTTGACCAAATTAGATAAGTTAGATAACTTATTTAAGGTCTTATAATAAGATAAGTATTTAATGGTATATTTTTATAACATATGTGGTAAATATGTTATTACCAAAAATAAAGGGTGTACAATGGTATTCTAAACACCCATGGGCTATTAGGAATTTTTAGGAATTTTTAGGAATTTATTTGGTGGATTTTGGAATTAAAATAAACTATATATGAATAATATATAGATAATATGTCATTATGACACTTTGGAGAAAAATAGATGGTGGAATGGTAAATATCAAAAGTATATGGGTTAATAAGGATATTTATAACCCTTTGGTAAAATTTGGAGATTTTTAGAATTATATAAGAGTATTAGTTGAGATATATGTATAATATATAGTTTTAATGATATTATCAAACTATATGTTATAAATTGGGCCTAATGACAATATAAAATGTATATTGAGGTCTGTTCGGAATTTACAAAAATAACCATAGGTTATGCTCTTTTATAAGTTAGAAATGTTATATTAAATGGGATATATAACATGGTAAAAGAAAGGGGTGATTTTGTAAATAAAGGAAATTATGGTTTAAGGAAAAGTATAAGGTTTAATATGTGCCTATGAGGCAATACACAATAGTTTTGTATAAAAACTATAGATTATAAGTTAAAGGAAATAAAAATATCATAGCAAATGATATTAGTATTTTGGTATAACATTACATAATGTTATGTGGTCAAAAAGGGAATTTAAATAATTCAAGGGCTATACCGAAAATATAAAGGTTGGAAAATGAATTTTAGACTAAGGTCTATAATGTTATAAATGTTACAACAATTATTTGGTATTAAGGTGGTTTAATGAAATTAATACAAATAAGGTATTCACATTAAATGGTGTGACAAACTATAAGTGAATGGGATTTATAAACTAAGGTATTTATGGAATAAACCTTAGGAGTTGTAAATGTACAACATAAAATGTTACTAATATTAGGATAACAATCTTAATATAAGTTGTATAATATGATGCAACTAATGGGAATAATCATCTAATAAAAGATGATGAAATGTAACACAAAATATAAGAGTTTATGAAACTCATGAGAATTACCTACGTGGTAAATATATACATACACAAGAATAATGTATATAAGGTGGATATATATATTTTGGTTGAAAACCATATGATTTAATGGTGGTGGTTATTTAAAAAAAATAAATAATAAATATAGTTACGAACTATAAGTTATGAATTTTAGGATGCAATATAATACAAGAATGCATGCATACATGCAACTATAGGTTACGTACCTAAACTAGAGGTGGATAAGATTAAAAGAAATATAAGGAACTAAACTTAACAGTTGGAATAGTTTTGACGTACGCGTTTTAAGTAACAAAACCGACTGTTTTAGAGAAACCCGTAACAACAACTGTAGAAAACGGAGGTGAACTGTCGGGGTTACTTATTATTCGGATATACCGGATGTAGTTAGTCATGGAGACTGACGTATAGTTTTAATACCGTTTAGATTATACTTCTGACAAGGACGCTTGACAAGCTAGCGGACTACACGGAGCATAGGATCTCGAAGATTCATACTCCACCGTAATACAATCAGGGTGAACGGTATGTAAAGGGGTTTGCCGAGTTGACCTAAGGTTGCTCCTTGGGCTCGGATTTGGTTGATATAACTTGTGTGATATGTGTGTGGTTACATGTATGTGTTTAAGTGTTGATGCATTAATTATTTATGCACGGGCGTCCTACGGGACTAACACTACGTCGACTATAGATCGACTTATATAAACATACATATGCGTTGTGATGACATGACGGTTACTTGATATAATACCATGATATTAATATTAAGGATATGGTAACCTAAGTAAAACACTTAGGAACGAGTCACGACATTGTCGGTCTCTAGAGCATGGATCTCTAACATAAATATCACCTAGATGACTTCTAGGTACGCGTGACCCATTGGGCCGCTGGTTAATAAATATTCTCCATAAGACTAAGAGCAGATCTTAAACATTATGAGAGAGTGATGGTATGAGATTGAGGTGAGGAATCCCGGTAGTTCACGAACTACTTGGTTGCGCATTTGTGATCACTGAGGGGTTTCCTATTTGGATTCCGCTCCAGGTTATATCCAACGAGCCCAAATAGGTTCGTGGATCAGGTGGCTACGGCCTTTTTATGGACGTCTTACGAGACATAAGTGAGTCAGGGGCCTCCGGACCTCTGGCGAAATGAGCACCTTTGTGTGTACGGGGGACTACTGTCCATGGTGAGGTTATCGGGTTGTCCTAACATGACGCCCTACTGACATTAATTAAACATGGTTGGATGGAGCCTACAAGGCTAAGGTAAATTAACTATGGGAACTGTACGCTACGGCGAATGTACATTGTACATATGGACGGGGCTTGAAAGCCAAACTAAAATAAATTGACAATGGATGGTGAACACTACGGCGATTGTACATTGTACAAAATATTGTTGTTATTGCTCGATACGTTCGATATACAAATGTTGTTTGAAATATTCTATGAATGTTTGGTTTGGATGGATGATTAATGTTTATGAAAATTTGGATGGTTGATTATGTATATTATACATCTATGCTCAGTTTTGATTATAACTGTAAAAAGGAAAAGCATGAAACCAATCTAATAATAAGATGGCTAAAATGACAAGTGACCATTAGGGTCCAGGCCCGGCATACTCAGCGTCTATCGCTGATACTACACCATTTCAGGTTGTTGATCATTGTCGGAGCTGAAGAGCAGGAACAGGGTAGTTGGAGATGTTGTATGGTAATGAAGATGGTGTATGGTCTTATGGTAAGGTTATGTATTTTTCAGGATTGGGTAGACGCTCACTTGTCAATGTTTATGGTTATGGACTTAGTTTGATGTATAGGAGTTTCTCGTTATCACTGCGGTTAGCAGTTTGTTTATTTTGGAAGTTGGATGTGGTTTGGCTACGTTGCTCGCATGGGCGAGTAATGGCCGGTGACACCCGTGTGAGTTTTGTAATTGTTATTTATTTTTCCGCTGCGAGACGTTTTATTTATTGCTACGTGAGGGATTATATCGTGATTATGGAGAGGGGTGTTACAGCAAAGATGTTCAAGCACTGAACAGGATGCTAACAACACTCAGCCGTTCTTGCACAAAGTGGACCGAAAAAACTAGCCCTTCTTCAAGGTACTCAGAAAGAACACCAAGTTCCAGAGAGACAAGGAATGCATCCAAGCATTCAAGGAGATCAAGAAGGAAATCACTAACATGCCTCGACTCAGAATCTCGCTCCCGAGGGAGACCCTCATATTATACGTCTTTATCTTAGATTAAGCCTTGGCCTCCGTGCTCGTAAAAGATGACAAGAAGATCAAGATCCTAATCCACTTCACCAACAAAACCCTACTCAACACAGACACCCGATATCATCTCATGAAGATGATGATCCTTGCGCTAGTCAACACCGGTCGAAAGCTACGACCATACTTTCAAGCTCACTGGATCATTGTACGCTCCAACTGCCCGCTCAAACTGATAATCTAGAAGCCAGACCAATCCGGCCGCTTAGCCAAGTAGGAAGTTGAGCTGTCCGAATTCGAAATCACTTTTCACCCACAACCATCCATTAACCTTATGGCCCTCATTCACTTCCTCACAGAAACAAACTTCAGAACTGCTCGTTTTTCCTTAGAGTCGACCAGCTCCACCCCGGTATACACGCTATACAATGACAATTCTAGTCAAAGGGCTAGTTGTTGCCGTCACATTCAGGTTGTAGCTTGAAGGGGTTGTTGACTATTTATATAACCAAGTCCCCCTGTATGATTGATTGCCCTGAGTTTCACGTTCTTGTTGTACCACCGAGCTATCCGCTGCTTGTAATGTTGTAGCCACATGAAGGCGACGTTCTACATTCCACTTATGAGATCCATCTCGTCTCGGATGCGGCCACCACCGTTTTGTTCGTCAAAGTGCATTGATGCCCATAATTTCGGTCGGGATGGTAGCCTTGGTCCCATACACTAGCCTTAAGGGATTTTCCCTTGGTGGGCTTCCGCTTAGTCATGCAGCGGGACTAGATTTTTTGGGTAATGGCTCAGTCCGGATGCCTTCACCTTTTGAGAGTCATTTCTTTTGGTCCCGAGTGGGCTGACCATTTGTGTTTTTGAGCTGGCAGTTAGCTTGTGGGTGCACGACGAGGCGAACCTGAGGTCATTGGTACGAGTTTTGTAAAATTCGATGAAGAACTTACAGTTGGATCGTAGACCGTTGTCGGTGATGATTCAGGGTACCTGAAGCACACATGATGTGTTCTTTCGCACGAAGTCCTCGACATGCTATGTAATGATGGTGAGAAAGTTCTCACCGACGACCAAATGTTAGATGCTAGTAATCTACAGGCTAGAGTGTAACCTACGAATTAGGATTGGGATTACTTTTCTCTGTGTTATGGTGATGACTAGGGTGTGATGACAAGTAGTGAAGAAGACACTAGGATTTACGTGGTTCAGTTTTGAATGACCTAGTCCACGAGGGGTTTGGCAGAGGTTCTTAGTATGATTGAGTGAATGCAAGGGAGAAGAGAGAGAGAGCATGACGACCCCCTTCAATGAAGGTGTTTAGGCGATATCTAAAGAGGATCGATTCGGGTGTTTGACGGCTTTGCCTGGCTTGTTGTTGATTGGCCGTTAGGATGATGACATGACACAAACGCAGTGTATTAGCGTCATCATCCTTTAAGAGGCTTCTCGGGGAAGCTTCCTCTTGTCATTCCTGGGCATGCAGAAGTTTAGAAGAGGTCACATTCATCTTGGGATAATTGAGGGGTGTCGGTGAGAGAAGGGGAGAGACTCAGAGCGAAGGGCTTTTAGTCGGTGGTGTTGATGGGACAAAACGTCGAAGTCACAAGTGTCAGGTCGTGAGTGCTCCTACGCTGGAGAAGGAGTCTAGTCGTGGATGCGGTTAGAGTAATCTAATGGCTTTCGTCCAACTTCGATTGGTGTGGCAGGGATGGCTTGTTGGATGCCTGACTTGTTGGATCCAGTGTGCTTGTGTGGGGTTAGGGATGACAATGGGTGACGGGTGCCCGTTTCACTCGACCACCCGACCCGCTAAAACGGGTGAAAAACCTGAAAAAAACAGGTGAAAAACGGGTGACGGGTGAAACGGGTGCGGGTGACGGGTCGGGTCGGGTGAACATTTTTCACCCGGTCACCCGACCCGTTCACCGACCCGTCACCCGTTTGTATTATATTAACTAAAAATATGCTTATCCCATATTTTTTGAGATAATTTGGAAATATTTTGGTTAATACTCTATGTTTTAAGTATGTTTTTGACATTAGTTTATGTGGTATATTGTTGAACAAATATGAGTGATTTTTTTTAAAAAATTAAGTTTATATAAGGTGTTAAAAACAA
The DNA here is from genome assembly GCA_023374045.1 of Limonium bicolor. NCBI lineage: Eukaryota > Viridiplantae > Streptophyta > Magnoliopsida > Caryophyllales > Plumbaginaceae > Limonium > Limonium bicolor. The sequence continues at coordinate 10,410,564 of CM041779.1, read as the reverse complement.
AAAATACTTGCTAAAAAAAAAAACGGGTGACGGATTCACCCGCTTCACCCGCGGGTGACGGGTGATGAAGTTGCGGGTGACGGGTCGGGTCGGGTGATGCTGGTGAAAAACGGGTGACGGGTCGGGTGGAGCGTCACCCGACCCGAACCCGACCCGTTGCCATCCCGGGTCGGGGTCGTTGCACCCTAGTTGTTGGCTCGTCATCCGCGTACATGCGATTATAGGAAGGAGATGTGAGTAGCACTCTGGATAACATAGTTGAGCTTAATAATATCATACCAGCAATTGGCTCAGAAGGAATTAATCCATTAGTTCAAGACTAATTGAGTTTGCCGCATCGAAAAGGGGGAAGCTGTAGGTGTAGTGTTTTGATCTGCAAACACAGTCTTGAACTGGGAATCACTGATGGCGCAAATACTCAGTCTTGAACTAAGCTTTAAATTGCAACAAATCAGGTATCTACTAGGCACCTTCAGCCTCGTAATAAATATATGGTATAAACATTTTAGGTGATGAAAGATAAGAGATGAAGATCTATTAATAGACATGTAATATGCAGTTTAGCACTGGGGATTTTTCAAAGAATATAGAGCCAGAGAGAGAAGAGGGAAAAACGAGAGCTTGATTGAAGATTTTTCATAGATGCAAGTGATGTAAGGAACAAACACGTGTTCGTAGCTACCAAGAGTCTGATCTTGATGAGATTAAGTTGTATCATTTGGATATGTGATTGTGTAAGTCCAATAATATAAAGATTTAATGTTCTCATAAATCTGTATTATTTCCCTCTATCTGAGTTCATCCTGTGTCGTGGTCTCACTCTTGCCGAGACTAATACTAACGTTTCCAGAAACTTACAATTATTAATTATAATTAGTTTAAAACGGTTAGCTAAGATTAGTTAATTTTAAATTTTTAGTTTTACGAGTTTTACTGTTAACTAAAATCATGTAAATTTATATTTTTTATAATTAGTAAATAAGATACAGTTTATAGTCTTTGGTAAGCTTTAAACCTGAAAACCATTGATTTCAGTTAGATTTATCGATTAACCATATGACATTATTCTTATTTTTAGAAAAACTGTTTCTATTAAATAAATAAAAAACTTAAACAATCTTAGGGTTAACCATATCATGGAACTTTTTTTCAAAACAATTAACTATAGATATCATAGAATCAATAAACTACATTAAAACTGATTAATTTAAACAGTTTAATAAATCAAACCAACAAATTATTTCAATTAACTTAGGCCCGTTCTTTTGTCAAAATTTCAGCTGATTTATGCATTATCAGTTAGGTTGATCAGCTTAGTCCATTCTTTTGAGCATATTATGGACCGAGTACCATCTACTTATGAAACTTATTAAAAAACATTATTTTAGTTCACGTATTATCAACTAGTTTACGCACTTTTGTGTTTTTATTTATTTCATGTCTATATGTTTTTAACCAATTCCATGTAATAATTTGAATTGGTCAACTTTAAATTTTTTAAAAATAAAGCTTTGTATATTGTTGTTGATTTAAAAGATTAAGACCTTATTAAATGTTTGTTATCAAATTTTATTAGAGTGTATTTAATTATATATCAAATTTTAAATAAGTGAAAGTTGCTCCTTTATATAAGATGTATATATATATAATTAGGTATAAAATTAATGAAAAATAAATAAACATTTTTTAACTATATGAAATTATATAAAAGAGTGAATTTCTCAATATCAAGATATTAAAATAAAAAACACATTATAATCAATTCAAATTACTCCATCACACATATATCATAACTCAATTCAAAAGCTTTAATACAAAACACAATAATCATCTCCAGGTGCCAATATTAGGTGTCAGCTCTCAAAGCCCAAAACAATGGTTCCAAATTAATGGTAAATTTTTGGCTACATCCATATGTATATACGTAGCCAAAGATAGCTACATTTACTGTACAATCAACAATGAAAACATGTACGCTTTCAAAAAAAAAAAATGAAAACATGTACAATGAAAAAGGTGAACCAATATAATAAACAATTATACTTAAAGTACTATTTTGTGTATAATATTTATTATATAAATAATGTATAAATTTTATAAATATAATATACATGTTTCTAATGCATGTACATGTAAATACATGTAGCTATTTGAACCATTTCAGTTCTGGTTTAAGAATTTCGGTTTTTTATGAGCGCACCGTACTTCCTCTCCGCCTTGTGATTCTCCTTCTCTCTTCGCATCAAATGTTATGTTTTTTTTCTGTTCTGTTCAGTCAAACGTTCGTCTTTTTGATGAACTTCCTTCCCTCGTCTCTGTCCCTCACTCAAATGGATGAATGATGTATCTCCCTTATTTTTTCCTTTTCACATCTTCACTTCCTGGACGGACAATTGAAAAAGTAAGTGGTTGTCAGCGGAAAAGTTAGTGGAGTGAGGAAACTGAAATAGAGGGAAGTAAGGGCTGAGGGTACAGAAAGTGGAAAGGCTTGAAAGTTCATCAACCGGATTAGGTAGGGGGGGGGGGGGGTGTGTTGAAAAATGAATGGTTTCACCCTTTTAGAACCAGATTGCTCCGAATTCGTTGAAGTTGATCCAACTGGGAGATATGGACGGGTATGGAATTTATCACCGCTTCTAGCAATACCTAACTTATATACCGCTGTTTTAGATTTTGTTTACCTCGGCTTTCTAATCTGAGTGATTGGTCTCTTCTCTGATTTGTTTGTCAGTACAATGAAGTTCTCGGCAAAGGAGCTTCGAAGACGGTGTATGATATCCAAAATCACTTGCTCATAAATTCCAGCTTCATTTCTTAGATTTTTGTCTCGAATTTTAGTTGCATCAGGTTGCTACAAAGCGTATATGTCTAGTCCACCGATTTTCCACGGATTTGACTCTTGAGCTGTGTTTTGCCACTTTTCAGATTGTTAAAATTTTCGGGTGTATTTATGGAAATGTCTTGTTCAAATGGGCCGGTCTTAGAGTTGTCATTGATTTGTCCCTTTGCCTCTTTTGCTATTGATCTGCAGCTATAGAGCATTTGACGAGTACGAGGGAATCGAAGTTGCTTGGAACCAGGTGAAGCTCTATGATTTTCTTCAGAGCCCTGAAGATCTCGAGAGGCTCTACTGTGAGATTCACTTACTCAAGACGTTGAAGCATAGAAATATCATGAAATTCTACACGTCTTGGGTCGATACTTCGAAGAGGAACATCAACTTTGTCACTGAAATGTTCACATCTGGGACTCTTAGGCAGTTAAGTATAGAAAAATCCTTCAGACTCTAGTGGACGAATCCCCTGATTATGTATTGGCTTTGATGGCTGCTGATGCTTGATTTGGGTTTTCAAAGATCTCTGAATTGGGGTTCTTTGTTTGATGCGGGAATTAGGTATAGGCTTCGGCACAGGAGGGTCAATATCCGAGCTGTGAAGCATTGGTGTAGACAGATCTTGAATGGGCTTCACTATCTTCACAGCCATGACCCACCAGTGATCCACAGAGATCTCAAGTGTGATAATATCTTTGTTAATGGTAATCAGGGAGAAGTTAAGATTGGAGATCTCGGCCTTGCTGCCATACTTCGCAAATCACATGCTGCACATTGTGTTGGTATGCTTTGATTCCCGCAATCACTTAAGGATTTTGTAGCAATAGGAACTGGATATTTCAAGAGAGTTGAAAAAACTGTTGCTTAACATGATCAATATTTGAAGTAGTACATTGCATGTCCATCCTCTTATCTTTTATTGGGCATCAATATATTTATCTGCTTCTGCTACAATTTTGTCCATTTATTTTCTCTTTTCTTAGGATGATCGTTCAGACTTCTGAGGTTGTCAAAATCTCAGGTACTCCAGAGTTTATGGCCCCCGAAGTGTATGAAGAGCAATACAATGAACTGGTGGACATATACTCCTTTGGTATGTGCATTTTGGAAATGATCACTTTTGAATATCCATATAGCGAATGTACACATCCTGCTCAGATTTACAAGAAAGTCATCTCTGTAAGGAAATCTCTCTCCGTTTTGCCCTCCTTCTTCACCTCATATCATGCAGACATTGTCTCTGCTTATGGTGAACAATGTTAACTGCTTTCAGGGTAAAAGGCCTGATGCTTTGTACAAAGTGAAGGACCCTGAAGTGAGAGGATTCATTGAAAAATGCCTGGCAACTGTATCGTCTAGACTATCAGCTAGAGAGCTTCTGAATGACCCATTTCTCCAAATTGATGACTACGACTTTGGTTTTGGGTCAAGTGACTATCAGAGAGAATTTTATGATGCTGATTTTCTTATGAGGCGGCCATTGCTCAATCATCACACGAGCAGTAGTACGCTTTTCAATGGGTATTGCAATGGTGGCGAGATTGAGCACTATGATGAGTGGGGAAGCTATCCGCAGGAGGTTGAAGCCACTGGAATCGATCTATTTGAGCACCACGATGATGATGAGCATTCTCCTGATGTTGACATAACTATCAAGGGAAAAATGAGAGAAGATGGAAGCATATTTTTGAGGCTTAGAATCACTGATAAAGAAGGTCAGTGTCTTACTTATTTTGACCTTTTTTTAATTATTCTCAGCAGTAAATGTGAAATCTAGTTTATGTCAAATTTTTTAACTTAGCAGGCTAGGCTAAGCTTGAATGTCATGAATGATGGGTAAAAGGATATAATTGATTCACTTGCAGGCCGGATTAGAAACATATATTTTCCTTTTGATATTGAGTTGGATACGGCATTGAGTGTTGCCACAGAGATGGTTGCGGAGCTGGACATCACTGACCAAGACGTGACCCACATAGCCGATATGATTGACGGGGAAATCATTAAGCTACTGCCTGATTGGAAACCGGGGCCTGGAATTGTGGAAACTCCACGTTATGCAAACTTAAACCTATGCCGGAATTGTGCTTCTAACCATACGTCCATTGGCTCATTTAAGGACTACCTTTCAAACAACCATGCTGGACACAACACACCATTTTTCCATTGTTGCAATGGATGTGGGTCGATGCATGGCCGATTTGAAGAGATTACTTACCAAGCAGATGGTTCCCAAAACCACGAACCGGAAACTGATGGACCCCTGCAAGGATTTACTGAATCTAATGAAGTATCAGATCAGCATCACCCGCACCAGTGCCAGTACCAGCATTGTCATGAATCTTGGGATCCACAAGCCAGTGTCTACCTGAGTTCTTCAGGTTGCTCTAGAGCCAGCCATTCAGGCGACGAGCATGAAAATGTGGGGAGAGTCGCCACAGCAAAAACAAAGAATGACAATAAACACCAACAGCAACACCTAGACAATCTATCCTTGACCAAGCATTCAACAAGTGGCTCATTTTCCATGTTGGACTCATCACGTTGTGTACATTTGGATGATTTTGAGAACGATCTGCTAAGGGAAATGAGATGGCTTAGAGCCAAGTGTCTATTGGAGTTGAGGGATAAACAGCTCAAATCGTCATGTGTGCATCCAAGTCGCGAAAAAGAAGAGGGTTTGTTGGAGAGTGATGCGAACTCATCTTATGTGTGCCATTCCACTCAGGATAGTAGCCGCCCCAGTTCGGACACCCAGAGGTACCGAAATTGCGTGGCGACAATTAGGGACAATCCTTGTGTTCTCCTGAAAGCAAAGACATCTACTGATGGATCTGATATCAATAAGAATTCCATCACCGCCAGCAGCTCATTGCTCTCGCACTCCCTTCACAGGACTACATCTCTTCCAGTCGATGCTGTTCATATAAAATAGCGTTAAGAAGCGCATGTTAAGGGGTATTTTCATGTTTTGTACTTTCATTCAATGGTGTTACTGAAAAATCTTCGTTAATAGGCAGTTATTTGTTGTTGTTTCTAGTCGGAGTTGGGTTCGACCTTGGTTTCAGAACTGTAGAAATGTTATGCAATATCATAGAGAGCGTGAGGAGGTGGCGTGGAGGAATTACCCTTCGGAGTTAAGAATGCTCTAAATTTGAAAGGAAGTCGGGTGTACTTGACGTGTGACCAAGATAGGTCAGCCAAACTTTGTATTTATAGAGACATTTACTATTACAAGTATTGGCCGTATGACTCAAGTAAACAATATGAAGACTGGGTTAGAAATACATGGGCCTTACACAGACTAGTATCCCTCCGTGAGCCCAAACGCCCTACTGCTAAAGGGTAGTTTGGCTCGATTTTGAAGAGAACGGGAGTAGGGTAGGTTTTGTCAAGAAATCTGCGATTTGGGATTTTGCTGGTAAATGAGCGATCTTGAGGCTGCCATGGGCGATCCGTTCACAAACAAAAAAATAGTCAATCGATGATGCGGCTGTGAAGAACGGGATTGCTAGCAAGGAACATAGCACCCATATTGTCGTAGTAAAGTTGAGGGGACTCGTGAGAAAGACCCAAGTTCAGCGAGAAGGCCTTGAAGCCAGATGATTTCGGCGGCAGCTGACACAACAGTGTTGTACTTCGCCTCAGTAGAGCTACGAGCCACAGTCTTTTGCTTCCGGGAGGACCAAACCACCAGATGATTCCTGAAGAAAACCAAGTATGCAGTGGTGGACATGCGATCCAACGATGAACGTGCCCAATTGACATCAGATAAGACATGAAATTCCATAGGCGAGGTCACGGAGAAGAAGAGGCCAAGATTCTTCGTCCCATTCAAGTATCTAAGAATATGTTTCACTAGTTGCCAGTCTTGTTCTATTGGTTGATGCATTTTCTGACAAACTTTGTTAACTGCGAATGAAATATCCGGATGAGTTAGGGCTAGAACTGTAAGCGACCAACCGTGCTTCTGTATTTTGTGCAATCTGAGAAAGGTTTAGAGTCAGGGGGTCTATAGGTGAGCTAGAAGCCATGGGTGTGGGTGCGGGATTGGATTATAGCATATTTGTGTGGCTCAACAGGTCATGTATGTATTTAGACTGAGAAAAGAGTATTCCTTCAGGAGAATGATGAACATCAATGCCCAAAAAATAGTGCATTTACCTAGTAGCAGAAATGGGGAAGTGGGCAAATATAGTAGAAATGAAACTGCCCATTAGGGTTTGGGTAGAAGCAGTAAAAAGAATGTTATCCACATAAACTATGATGAACATTCTGTCTTTATGATGGTGATACACAAACAAGGAGGAGTCAAAGAGAGAAGGGGTGAACCCTATCGCCACCAGAAAGGAACTTAGTTTAGAAAACCAAGCCCTAGGAGATTGCTTCAAACCAATAGAGACTTCTCCAGTCGACAAACGTAGTTAGGATAATCTGGATGAACAAAACCCTTAGGCTGATGAGTGTAAACTGATTCCTCTAATTCGCCACGCAGAAATGCATTTTGAATATCAGCCTGCTGTATAGGCCACTGATGAGAGGTAGCAATAGAAATAACCATGCGGGTTGTAGAGACCTTGACCATTGGACTGTAGGTCTGATTATAATCAACACCAAAAGCGTGAGAATACCCCTGAGCAACCAACCTGGCTGTTATCCTCTGAATAGATCCATCGGAGTTGTACTTAGTCTTCAAAATCCACTTAGTACCCAAAATATTCATAGATGAATCAGGTGGAACCAACTCCCAAGTGCCAGTGTTAAGCAAAGCATCATACTCTCTTTTAATGGCTTCTCTCCACTCAGGAAAGGCGAGAGCCTACTTAAAGGTAGGTATAGTGGTGGGGGGGGGGAGGTAGTAGTGAGATGGGCTTGAGGCCACGGTATAGTTCCATCAGTGTGGACTTTAGGGTGTAGGGAGTTGGTCTTTGTGCAGGTAATCATAGGGTGAATGTTGGTAGTGGACGGTATGAGAGGATCAGTAGAGGAGGGTCGTATATGAGGGATGAGGGAGATGGGTTGTTTGTGGGCATAGGAGAAGAATCTGTAGCAGAGGAAGGTGTAATATTTGTAGAAGTAGGAGATGGTGTAGAATCAAAAAAGGAATAATTGTGAACAATTTGAACAGTGGGGGCTAGACACAAACTCTCAGTAGAGGAGGAGGGACGTGGTGTAGGGGAAGACAAATGTGAGGGTTTGACTGAAAATGGAAAACGCTCTTCATTGAAGATAACATCACGAGAAATGATAATCTTTTGTGAGAGAGGATCGAGGCATAAATAGCTAGTGTGAGAGGAGGAATAGCCCAAGAAAATGTGTTCCTCTGATTTATAGGACAGTTTGTGACTTTGTGTTGGTCTAAGGTTGGGCCAACAAGAAGTTCCAAAGGTTCTGAGTTTGAGCATAATGATATAGTAATTGGTAGGGTGACTGATTGTGGAGGACTTTGGAAGGGGTGCGATTGATTAAATATGTAGCAATAACAGCTGCAAAAAACCAACAAATAAGGGGCATAGAAGCATGGGCTAGGAGGCTTAGGGCTTTATCCATGACAAAACGATGTCTAGACTCCACCATTCCATTTTGAGGATGAGAGTAAGAGCAAGAGATACGGAGAAGTATGCCATTGTCAGTAAAGAAACTTTTGAGAGAGGTAAATTCCCCACCACCATTTGTCTGGAAAGATTGAATTTTCATGCAAAACTGAGTGTGAATCATGGTGTAAAACATGGGAAAGATCTTAGCCACATCAGATTTAGGAGAAATAGGAAAACACCACATAAAATGAGTACAATCATCAACAATTAGAAGGTAGTAATGAAAACCCTCCATATAGGTTAGATGTGCAGTAGGGGTGAGCATTCGGTTATTCGGTTCTACTCGAAAACCGAATTAGGAAAAATAGTCCAGTTTTCAGTTCTACCCGAATAACCGAATTTCAGTATAAGAACCAAAATAATCGAGAACCGAATAATTGAATTTTTTTAAGGTTGGAACTGAGAACCGAAAACCAAAAATTTTAATTTAGTTTTCAGTTAGAACCGAATTATAAGAAATAACTGAATTATAAAAAAGAACCGAATTGTAAAAAAGAACCAAATTTTAAAAAGGAACCTAATTATAAAAAAGAACCGAACTACAAAAAAGAACCGAATTAGCCAATTTTTTCCATATATGTAATTCGGTTATTCGGGTAAACCGAATTACCCAACCCTGGAACCGGAAACCGAACCGAATAATATTTCGGTTCTACCCGAATAACCGATTTTTTTTAAAACGGTTAAAATTTTTGGTGAAAAAAACCGAAATAATTTGGGTTCTCGGTTATAATCGAATAACCGGAACCGAATGCTCACCCCTATGTTGATAAGTGGTGAAATGATGTAATTATAAGGTCTTTATTTACCTTTATTTCGTGCAACTATTGACTTATTTCACCACTTTTCATTAATATAGTTGAAGTTGAACTAGAGCTGATCATAAGGGCGGGCGGGCCGGGTTTGGGCCGGGCCGATCATGAGTTTTAGGTCCATCGGGCTTGAAAATTTTGTCCAAACCCGTTTTAAAAAAATTCGGACCGGGCCGGGCCAGGCCCGGTTTTTTCCCACATGCGCCAATACCCAGCCCGCCCGCCCAATTGTAGAACACATAATAACAAGCATGATTACAACTACTACCACAAAGTAACAATATATTCCAAAATCAAGGATCTTTGTTCAATAAACTATCGACAACTTTTACAAAGCATGTACACCCAATGTATTCCTAGTTCTGTGGGTTGAGCAGCCATAAAAAATCATGTCGTTGTATTACTAAAGTAGAGCTTCACCATACTGTTATTTCAACTCAAAATAAGCAAGTAGCCGAATTGTTCTAAAAGGTTCCTAGCAGCTCTTTGATTTCAGAAAAACAAATCTGTAGCTATTGAACTTGTTTACTGCAGTCCTTTCTTCCAAAATATCTCCCAACTTGGGATCCCTTCCAACACCACCATGGCCTGAAAAAGAACATAAACTCTTAGAGCTTGCGTTTCAAATTTGGATAAGAAATGGCATCTAAAAAAGATTCACTGAGCAGCAATGCTTTACCATATTGTTCTTTTCACACAAAAATAAGCAAGTTGACAAGCTGTTGTTCAAGAAAATCCCTGTAGCTGTTTGTTTAAGGAGCTGCCAAAGAAAAAGTTCACTGTTAATAACAAATAAAACGTTATATTAGTCTAAGAAGAGAAACTTGATAAGTGTTGATGTGAAAAATCATGTTGCTGTAGGTATTAGTAAAGTAGAGCCATACTGTTGTTCTCACACAAAAATAAACAACTAATTCATTCACATAAGAAATTACAACTCATTTGATAAATACCAAGAAAACTCACACTGGTAGTTGTCCAAAAAAGCTCCAGAGAAACTGTCTCAGTAAACACACAAAAGTGCTCAAATTGCATTTGTAACATTCAACAATGATTCCAAAAATTCACAAGCATCACCATATTTAGTGATCAAGGTGCCCCTGTAGAATATTTGAAATTAAAGCAAGTCAACACTCTATATTAAAGTGTTGATTATGAACAACATGCACATTCTAAAGGAATAAAAAAAATCCAAAATCAGTCACAAACCGAATGATCCTCTTCTTCTTCTTCACTATCTTCTTCATCACCCTCTTCATTAGCAGCACCAATTGATAACATTGAACGCCCTGTGACAAAAAAATGAAATTCCATAATAAGACAATATATATAACTTAATACTAGAATTATTGACATAGATAAAGACAATTACCAAAAGAAAATCCTTTTCCACGCAACCAGTCTTCATATAAAGCAAGAGTTTCTACCATGTTTGAAGCAAGGGATGAACGCCATGGAGTAACCAATTTTTTACCCATACTAAAAGCAGATTCTGAAGGAACAGTTGATATAGGAATGGCTAAGATATCACGTGCCACAGCTGCCAATGTCGGATATCGAGCTGAGGCATTACGCCAAAATTGTAAAATGTCAAAATCACTAGTTCTGTCACTGTTCTTCTCCTCCAGATACAAATCTAATTCTGATTTATCAGTAGCAACTCTCCTTTTTTTGCCCTTAAGAATGCTTCATAATCATCCATAATATCACCCCCCTGGTTGAGATGCTCACTACAGCCCTCATTTGTAGAGTTATCCTGATTTCCAACTACTGAATATGACCTGAACATTTCAGTCAATATCTCAAGAATTTCCTTAACCTTTTCCTTTGCAAATACATCACCATAAAGCTTGGTATAACAAAACTCAACATAATCCAACTTGTATCGAGGATCAAACACAATACCACATGCCAATACCAAATTGTAATCTGTCCAGTACTTGTCAAACTTTGCCTGCATGTCATTTACCATACTTGACAAATAATCATGATTCCCTTCAGCTGTCTCAATTAACTTTCTTTGGATCTCCCATATACCAATGAAAAATATATTTGAAGTTGGGTACTTGGAAGTAGAAAATTTGGTTGTTGCATCATAAAAGACTTTCAAAAAACTATGAATGTTTGATACTTTATCCCACTCATCTTCAGAAAGATAAAACGATCTTATATCACCATCCCTTGAAGTGAAATGATCCAACACAACCTTAAAATAGATAGCACGGTCCAACATCAAGTAAGTGGAATTCCATCTAACACAGCAATCACCACGTAATCTTTTTGTGATGTCCAAATGGTATGTTTTTTCAGCCAACTCATAGAATTTCTTCTTCTTTGGAATAGAAGCCTTTAGATGCTTAACAGTAGTTCTAATCTTACGAACAACATCATCAATCTGCTTTAACCCAGCTTGCACAATAAGGTTAATTATATGACAACTACAACAAATATGGAAAAATTCTCCATGAAGCATCAAAGATCTGTCTCTAAGGTAACATGCCTTCAGATGAGTAACCATTGTATCATTATAAGATGCATTATCCAGTGTAAAGGTAAAAACTTTACGGTCAACTTTCCATTGTGACAAAGACCGAGAAATTTCATCAGCAATATTGAGACCATCAAAGGGAGGCCCTAATTCCCCAAACCGAATGATTCTCTTCTACAACTTCCAATTACTATCAATCCAATGTGCAGTGATGCAAATATACTCATCATCTTTGGGATCATTCCTCCAATTATCTGATGTAAAACAGATTCATCCTGGTACATTTTCTAACTCATCCTCAAGTAGTTTCTTTTCATCCATGAAGAGTTTCAATATATCTCTACGAAGAGTGTGTCTACTCATGACTGAGAACTGAGGACATGCAATAGACATCAAATATCTAAACCCTGGCTCTTCAATTATACTAAAGGGATGCGCACCAGCAACAACAAACAAGCATATGGCTTTCCGTAAATCCACAGCATTAACACTAGGACTTTTTAATTTCAGTTCACATTTTTCATCTTTTCCTACTTTGTTCTCTGACCGAATGCAGTAATTTTTTAAATCTTTTGTAAACCGACTGGGACACTTGCTTAAATGTCTACGTAGATGTGATGTTCCACTTGAAGATGCAGCTGTAAAAACAACATTGCAATACTTACACTTAGCTTGAATTTTAGACTTATCTTTTGATGTTATCCGTTCCATATGCAACCAACATTCTGATCTAAGTCTTTTGTCTTCAACAACCACAACTTCTTTTTCATCAGGCACTTCAACAACATCTGTGTTCGTAGAGTTATCCATCTGCATCAAATAGTAGTAGAAATTATAAATATGATAAAAAAAAGTAACAAAAAATCATATTATAGAAGGTAATAGTAGCTTAGACACTAAACTGACCAGCAACAAATATCACTATTTCAAGTTAGTAATTGAAAACGAAGAAAAGAGTGCTCACACACAACTAACGATTTATGAAACATAAAGTTACAAAACTGAAACATATACGGAATTTAGCTGAACTGAAATATATACGAAATTTAACACAACACAACTCAAACAAGGATAATATGTTTCTTCATTGAAGTTACAGAGCTAAATTATAAACAAAATTTAACAGAGACCGCAAAAAAAAAGTGCTATCGCATCCATGAAAATCGGTGAATTTTTACATAAATGTACAACCCTTCCGTTGGAAAAAGAACAAGAAGTGGGAGAGATATATGAGAAAAAAATCAAGATGTCGGATCAAGCATTAGACTAACCCTAATGAAAATTGAAACCGAAAACTTTACAGAAAAAAGAAGAAGAATAAGCAAGGATTGAAAAAAAAGAACAGATTGAGAACTTACCTTGTTGTCTGACGATGAATGTAAAAGAACGCACTAAATGTATGAGAGATTGATGAGTTTGGCCAACAGAGTAGGAAGGAACTAGAGAGGATTTTGAATTTGTCTGAACTCTGAAGCTTTTCTGGGTTTTTGATTCACGCGAAAATCATGTCGTTCGAACTTCCCAAAGAGAATGGAAGTGCCGGTGTGGAACGTTCTAGCTTCCAGACTTCTTGTCCAGGGCTAAGTAAAAGCGTGTGTAAATGTAAATAAAGTGAATTCAATAATGAGAGATAGAGATTGTCTGAAGCTTTTCTCGGCACTAATAAATATATTACCTTTTGTTTGAGCCGACTAACTTGTTTATATGGGCTGGGCTGGAGACTGGAGTATGTACTATTAAAATTAATAAGAGGGTCTCCATGTTAAAATATATATATTATTATAACTATGATAAACGGGCCGGGCCGGGCCTACAACTGGGCAAATTATTTAGCCATAACCCGGCCCAACAAAAAATTCGGGCTGATATTTTTGTCCGAGCCCGTCCAATTATTTTTTTTGCCCATACCCATTGGGTTAATATACGGGCCGGGTCGGGCTGGACGGTCGGGCTAGAATGACCATGATCAGCTCTAAGTTGAACTCATGCAGTTTTGATTTAAATATAGGTAAAAGCTCACTTGAGCAATGATTTTTGGGAGACTCTCAAGACTTTGTAGCTGAGCTTTAATGCCCCGAGGAGTGTGTCAAAGACGAGGGGTCAAACAGGACAATTTCGATGCAGAAGAGGCACTTCCGATGCTGGAATCGTCTCTGTTATGGACCGCCCCTGTGGGGCGGTCCGGACGGGATTTTTGCCCAGTAAGTGGTTTTAAAGACGGGAAAAAGAGGGGGTTTGGCTCATTCCTTCCATTCTACACTTCCACACACATAAGAGGAGAGAGAGAACGACAAGGAGGAGAAAGAAGAGGAAGAAGAGAAGAAGAAAGAGCTCACCTTCTCCAAAGCTTCCAAGCTCCAACAATGGCTTCTTCTTACTCTTTTCTAGTTTTTCTTTCCTCCATGCTTGAGTAGTACTCTATCGTGCTTTGGGATGGGTTTTTGAACCCAACCCCTAGAATGTGCTTGTGAATCTTGATTATGTCTTAATATAGTTGTTTCTCTCTTAATTATCATTCAATGTTCTTAAATTGATCTCTTGAGTGCATTTGTGGTGAACCCTATCTACAAATTGGTTTTGAGTTAGGGTTTGTGACCAAATTGAGAGAGAACTCTTGATTTACGCTCCTAGGATTAGTGAGTATAATTTGGGGCTTTGTTCTAGAACTTGCTCAATACTACTTAGTGAGTTTAGCCCTAATTGATTTTGAAGGCTAAAATTAACTAAGTAAGAATTAACTCATCTTTGGTTTAGAGGGTTATTATCATTGTTCTAAAAGACAACTATGGCATAAGAAGAGTTGCTAGCATATCTAGGTAGTTTGGGTGATTGCCAAATTCCCAAAGTACTTCTCCATCTAATCCATTAAACTATCACCTTTAGTTTATTTGTTGTTCTTGCAATTACTCAACCAACACAAGCAAGCTTGCCGCCGGCTAAACCCCAATTTACTGTTTTCATTTCAATTACTAAGTACCGAGACTAGGAAGTTAGGACAAATTTCCTTGTGGATACGACACTTGTTGTACTACACCGATTAGATGCACTTGCCTATTCCTTGCATTTATTTATATACCTTGTTATATAGTTTTTGCACAACATATGTGCAGGACCCCAAAGATCCATATAAAGTAGTTTAAAGGGTATAATAGTTCTAGAACCTGTAGAAAAATGGGGAGACCATGGGTTTTCCCCTTACAACAAGCTAAATAGAAAGCTATATTAGCTTTCTATTAATGGTAAAAAGTGTTTGAGTGGCTGAAGGATGGCCTAAACATGAGTGCCATACATCAAGGCTAGTCTTGGCACCAGGAGATAATCTCGTGGCAAATAGCAGGGGGTTGAAACGCTCACTAGTAGAAAAAGACCTATTTCAGCGGTTGTGAACCGCCGAAATGAAGACCGCCGAAATAGGTCCTCAAACCTATTTTGATGGTTTTTTACCTATCTTGGCGGTTATAACTAAAAACCGCCGAAATAGATGCTCTCTACAATCATAAACTAACAACATCTATCTCAATGTTTTTTTAGCTTAGAACTGCCTAGATAGAGTCTGGGTCGGACCCTGGCTCTGTCCCCTGGTCGGTCGGTTCCAGAATACATTCTGGTATTGACCGACCAAGGGACTGACCCAGGGTCTAGGGTCGGTCGGTTTCAGAATACATTATGGTATTGACCGACCAAGGGACCGGCCCAGGCCCTATCTCAGCGGTTTTAAGCTAAAAGCCGCCGAGATAGGCGGTATTATAGTATTTATTTCGGCGGTTCTTAGCTTAGAACCGCCGAAATGACTCAACCATACTTGTATTATGGTATAATATAGCTACCTCCACAATGGGGCGCTCCAGTACTCATTCATAAAGTTCTAAAAGGGCCCAATATCAATGGCGCACCATAATTTGAGAGTTAACGAACCAACAATACAAAAAACACTTGCATTACAAAGAATAATTAAAGTACACTTCATATGTACCAATACATCATCCTCAAATTCATAGAATTGCAATTACACTTCATATCTATCCATAAATGCTTTGAATTGCAATTACATTATCGAAAACGTACTTAAATCAACTTAATCATCAGCAAGTCATCAAATTTGTGCATACAAACTCCGACCATTCCTCAAGCATCTCAACCATTTGAGCATCTTCATATTCACCACCTTGGAGAAATTGTTCGTAAGCCTTGAAAAAAAAGAAAATGGACATTAATTTAAAAACTACAAGTCTAACGACATGTAAAGAGCTAAACTAAAACTTTCAAAGAATGTTATATACTTTGTCTAATGAGTAATCTGTTAAAATGGACGACACTTCTACTATGTCATGCATAAATTTCAAGACATAGTATCCACATTCCAAACCCCCAGGCTGCACTGGGCACTATACACACACCCATATTCACAATTATAAACTAGTGTTGACATTATCACACAAATATAGTAATTAAGAATACCTTGACTAGGTACCAAGGGATAATATTCTTCATTTGTCTTTGCATTGACATGAACGCAGCTCTCATGGAACTATATACATCAAACATATAGTTTTAAATACACGTAGTTACATCAGAAATTTTGAAACAATATTGTTAAGTAATAACATATGTTGTTTAAGATAACAAACTCACCTCAATATCGCTGTGGAAATCCTCGGTTTCTAGGCACTCTTACCAAGTGAGTCAAATTGTAAGATTCTTGGGTGCTTCATCACCAACACAAGCAATGACCAGTGTAGATTATTCACAAATTACAACAATATATTGAAATCATTAAACAACTAGCACAATTTATAAATAGATAATATTAAGAGAAATAGTCAAATAACATACCCTTGATGATATGACAGCATAATAAATGACTTGTTTGCACATTGAAAGATGACATTTGTCATATATTGCATAAGGCCTTCAGGGTCACTTGTCATGGTGGTTTCGCAGCACATAGAAGGACACATGAATCCGAAACTCATTTTGGTAATCCACGAGTGCCTTATTATGCACATGTCTGCACCATAAGGATAATAACATCAGTTATTTACTTTTTATTCAAACAACTAATTCATCATCGATCAATGCATTCAAACTATAAAAGGTAGTAGTCACTCACATGATGAATGACTTGATGATCGACTCATTTAACCAATCCCTCGTGAATACCTCTGTGAAATCGGACATATATATCTCAAATTTATGTGTTTGTCCTGCTGTAGCTTGATAGTGAAATATGGCCTGGTCATCCTCCACAGTGATCGAATCATTGTGAGGTGACGTCAGCAGCAACACAGAGTATATAACCTTCATATTTGGTGACAAGCCAACCAATATCCTTTGCTCCACCAAATCAAGAGTACACACGAAATTAGTGGATGCCTTCGATTGAACTGGTGGAGCAATTCTTTTTCCTTAACCCGTATAGGCTTTTCGTCGGCTCATTTTCTAATATATTAACTAATTAAGTATATGGATGCAAGGTGGTATATCAATAGTTTTAGAGCAATGATTAAGAGTACTTACTTGTCCAGAGAGTTTGATCAATTGAACTGGCCACTGCACTGTCGAAGTTTGTGCAGCACGCAATGTAGGTCTCTGTGGGATTGGCACCAGTAAACAGATATTACTATGCTCTACAACAAAGTCATCTAGAAGCACCCGTGCATGGTAATGTCAGAGTGGTTCACCATTCACAATATCACTTGGATTTGAGGGGAAAATTTTACCCCATGCCACCATGACCTCTTGATTTCCAGATTGTAAAAACAACGTGCACTCACATGGTGCTTGTATGTTATATGGAATTTATTTAGATGGAAATTGTGAAATCCTAGTTCTATGATGAGATTAGTGATCTAGTGATAAATTTACAATGTCCTCATATTTCAATTTAATGTTGGTCTAACATGTAGAGATGCAAAGGGAAACGGCTCAGCCGATTAAACACTACTTCCCCATACTTGTGTATTATGCTCCTGAATGGGTGACTCAGTTGGTGGTCGAGAAACCTCTTGGCTGCTAGGCCTATTTGATCGATACCTAGACATAGCCTGAGCAATCCGCTCGTCGAGACTCTCATGAATCCTCTGCTCCATCTCAGACATCGCTCTCAGGTGCTTCTCGTAGCTAATCATCCTCCCTTGTGTCCCTTTTCTAGACCCGGGAGCTCTAAATGCTTGGCGGATACCAACGTGCCCACCAAAACCAATGGCACGCCCTGGATGATCCTTCTTTCCAAGAGCGTGTGTAAGAGGATCATCATTCCTTTTTGAAGTCCAAGTACCATGGGTGAGATGAGAGCTTAAGTCACCCTAATACAACACACAAATGTAGTTATTATTTTTTCATAAGTTATATATACAAACCAAATGACCACTTTGACTAAAAATGAACATGCTATGACTGAGAATTTAAATACTTATCATTTGAGCAATAACTGCTCTCATGGCGTCATCGTATTGAGGATTTTAAGAGTCGAGTTTTTTGGAATGTGGCTCAACTCCCACACTTTCATTCTTCTGCCACTAACATCCAATGAGCCATCCGTTGGTAGATAACCCTTTTGCTCCCATTCTGGTACACGCTGGGCAATACTTTTGCCACCTAAGCGATGAGGGAATAAATTTTTCTTAGCATTTGCTTGCTGTTTCTCACGAAGAGCCTGCATAAATTAATATGAGTATGTTTAGTGAAATTAACCAAAAAATACGCATAAGAGAGCATAACATATACAAAATATGACAATAAAATGCACCTGGTACTCCGGCGTGTGATGATACTCAACAAACTGCGTCCATTGCTCTTCGGTGATGCCTTCGTACTTCTCCCACGGTGGAATCTCACCGCTAACATCATGATTTGCAGCATCTGGATCTTCGGGAGCAGGCATCCTGTGAATGTACTTGTCAGCTAGCTTATTTTTGTGGTCCTGGAACTGCTTCAACATCGATGATAGCACATCCTTTTTAAGACCGGGATTGAAATACCCCTAACTAATTAAACGTTGATTAAACATCTAATCAATTAAATTGTTTCCTAAAAATGCCTTAAAAATCAATTGAAAACAACAATGGTCAACATAAAGCAAAAATTGCACCCTTTGGCCATTTAGGGCAAATATATGCCCAAATGAGTTCCTTAGGATCCAAATTTAATTCTTAAGCACATTAAATCATAAATGAACATAATAAAACCATTCTCTAAGAAAACCAAGCTCAAGAACACCTTGGAACACAAAATGTGCTTTAAAACTCCTTAAAGCACATTTTTGAGAAATTTTCTTCCAAATTGATTTTCGATGGACTTTAGGGTCTTGATTACCCTTAATTATACTAATGTGACATAATGTACCACATTATAATGTCTAATTCAAAGTTTTAAAAAAAATCAGAAATATGTGCATTGATTTGTGAATAGTACTTAAATAATACTTAATTCTTTAATCTAGTCAATGGTTAACACCCATTCTTTGACCTTGACCACCCATTGCCGACCACTTAAGGGGTCTTCCATATCCTTTAGAGACTTTGAAATATCTAATAATGAGTCATCAAAGGTCAAGACAAAGGTCAAGACAAAGGTCTTCTACCTTGACCATTGGTTTCCTCCAGCTTAGGGACTCCCCCTTATCCATTAGCAACTCCAAATTATCTAGGAATGACTCACCTTATACTATTTCATACTTTAACCTTATCTTACTTTATAAGCAAATTTACTCTCTCTCCTTCATTCATCTTCTCCCAGCCGAGAACACAGCCAACAAAGCTCCCTTTCCTTCCTCCAAAACCTTGGAGAGCATCCATCTTCAAGGAGCAAGATCTCTTGACATAGGTAAGGTCTTAAATCACCTAAATAACCATTCTCTTCCCCTTTATTCCTTCTTTCCATTGCTGTGACTAAACCTCATTTCTATCCACACTTTTAGACTTATTTGGCTGCCAAAGAAGGAGGTGTTTCTCGGTGGAAAAAATCAGAGGAGAAGAGAAGTACACCTAAGTAACATTTAAGGTAAGGAAACATGCATTAAGCATATAACCTCTCCTCCTCTTCATTACCGAATTCTTCCATGGCTTCCCTAGCTTATTCGTTTGTTCTTTTCATGATCATTCAGCATATATATATATATCTACACCTTGAAGATCTAGCTAGAATCAAGCCAAAGAAACTCCATTTTGGCTAGTTTCGGTAAGGAATTTTACCCATCTTCCCTCCTTGTTTCCACCGGTTTTGTACCATGGTTTGAATGATGTTTTTAACACTTTGTTCTGCTCCAAAACTCAGGCGTAAAACAGCCCTTAATAGCCTTCAATTTCAAGGTAAATCCATGCCTAAATTAAGCTTGTATTATACCTTAATTATCTAATGATATCATTAAACTAATACAAGTCTTTTCCTTGCATAATATGGTGGTGCATGGCTGTTGAAAACTTGGGAAAATTCTGCACAAAATGTAGAGATCAAATCCAAGTATAAACCTAGCAAAGTAAGTAAATTACTTCTTAATAATGCCTTAATCAAGTTCATATGTGAGTTTAAAGTTTAAAAACTAACTCAAACATATATATGTAGCCGAGAGCATTTGGAGTGAGCTTGGCTAATTTGATTGCCTATAAATCAAGTAAGTGTGCTAGTCCTACATAATATAAAGTTTTTATGTCATTATGTTACATTATAATAAAAGCCAAGAACATACATGGTTTTTATGACCAAACTATGTATTATAATGTTGTATAACATTTTTGGTTAGTTAACCTAATGTTTAAGTGACATATAATGTCATAGGAATTAATTAAATAACTAAAATATGATTTTAGAAAACATTAGGACTAACTACACTATAACCCGTAACCATATAGTATATTTGTGATATTTATGTGTAACATTTATTCTATGTTAAATGTTGTAATAAGGCCATGTACTTTAGGCCATTTGATTTTGTGTTATATTAGGTTTAAATCAAGTTTAGAATTAGAAATAAGGTTACCGCAAACAAATCTAGGGTTAGTTTGCAATTAAATAAAAATTTAGAGGCTGACTATAGGTTATAGCCGAAAACTATACTTTAAAATGAATTTTATAAAGTTTTATAAAATTTGGGGTCAAAATATAATTTTTAGAAAGTTTGGGTCAAAACTGTAAATTAGATAAGTTGTGGTCAAACCGGTAGTCCTTAGGTCAATATTGACCATGTTAGGAGCCTTGACCAAATTTTAATACCTTAGATAATTAAACTATGAACTTATAGTAACATTATGACTTAAATGTAAAATTTACAACACTTAAGGGGTAAGAATGAAGATTTACCTAAAATTCTGGGTTGGAATAGTAAATATAACAGTTTATATCCTTTGGCTAAGGTTTGAAAATTTATGGAATATTATAAAAGGCTATATAAAGAAAAATGTATAATATATAGTTTTTATAACATTAAAAAGTATATGTTATAAAACTGTGGCAAATCGTAAATATACAAAGTACAAGGGGTGAAAAATTAATTACAACAGACCTAGGGTCTGTTCGTAATATTAGATACCTAAAACTATAGGTTATACATGTTATGAAGAAAGAAATAATATAATATATGATATATGTAACATGTTATGAAGTATGTGGTGAGAATGTAAATATAGAAAGTTAAAGTGATGGAAAATGAATAAGAACAGCCCCTTGGGTCTGTTCACAATTTTGAAAAAATATATATAATCATAGGTTATATTAATTATTAAGTTAAAAGGTTATAATATATAGTATATATAACATTGTATGAAATGTGTGGTATAATTGAAATAAAAGAAAAGTATTGCTAAAAGGAAAATTGTAGGAAAAAAAAACTATATACAATACAAATAAAATAATAAGCTAATCCTACAACTCTACTACGGGTAGCAAATGAAACCCGGTCGGAGTATAGAGTGAATATATTACGACCGAGAGTATCGAACCCAAGGGACTTATAGAAAGAAACTAGTCCTAATCCGGGTAAAAGCCTATTCTAAACAGGGGGAATGAACATTGATTCTAAACTAAATAAAATAAACTAACTTTGGCTCAAAATGATAACCGAAGTAAGAACAAATATAGCCATAAGTCAAACTGCTAAGTCTCGAATTTAATCTTGCAAAAAATGAACGTGCTGGCTGTCATGCCGGATTTCGGATTCCCGACAGATTCAAGAATTTTGAATGTGCCTGGCATCTTCCATCCGCAGTACACCCGGCGCAGTCAGATTGTGAAGGACACTTCCATGTTTCGGGTCTGACAACAGGAACTCATTATCTATCATCGAATCACAAATATTTCATGTGTGAAATGAACAAGATAATGGAAGAAAGATAGACCAATTCAAATCTTAAGACTTGCTCCCGCTGAAAAGCATAAGACAACGTTAAAGACCAACTAGATTCCTCAACCAATCATATTTTTGTCTTTTGAACCTCAAACAGGATTTAAAAGAAAGAAAAATAAGTAGCGAACTCATTCTGCTTCACAAAGACCAGAATCGTAGTTTTGAAACTTGCAATTTTATTAATAACCATAAGAGAGTCTTACAAGGAAAACCATTTCTGACCAAAGACCTAACAAGGATTCCTACTTCACCATTCACTCAAATAAAGAAGAAATACATAAGGGAGAAGGAGATTGATCATAGCCTTAACCCGAAAAGGGAATCTTCTCTTCTTCTTCGTGGACGGATCCGTAGAAATGCCTTGGACACCAACAATGGAATGTGGACGGAATTTAGTGCGTGAATGGAGTATAATGTGATGTTGAAGTGTGTGAAGAAGTGTAGCCCCTCGACCTATTTATAGACACCATATTCTTCTTATGCCGGGTGGCATGCCGGGTCTATGGGATCCGGCACCACGTGTTAAACGCGGGTAACCGCTAATGGTCAAAACCGCCAGGTGAAGAGACGCATGTGCCGGACAGGATACACCCGGCACCATACCCGGCAGTGGTTGGAAATCGCGTGGAAAATATGTGCTATCGAATGGTCAACCGAGGCGACTTTTCACTTATACCGGATTGGAAGTACCAAGCATCACGCTCGGCAAAGCTTCTTTTCTGTTCCGTACTAGTACCGTGCAGACTCAACCCGGCACCATATCCGGCGTTCTGGTCAGAAGTATTTCCTTGCATGGAAAACATATAAAAACATCAATCTGAACAAATAAAACACTTAAATACATAATATAGCATAAATAACCTCTATATAACCTTATTTAGATAAATATAACCCTCAATCTAGCACATAAAATATGATAAGTCTGCGGTTTATCAAGGCCCTACACTTACCTTTTGCTAGTCCTCGAGCAAAATTAGATTACAAAGGAGTAATTACTTATGCACAAAATAGGTAGACTTTAGAATGAGAATTAGATAAATATTCCCAACTATCTGACTCTATTTCACAAGTATCACTTAATCATCCTTATTCCATCAGAAACATACTAATGGGTAAAAATAAATAATTCCAAAACCGATCAAAAATTTTTGGGCTATTTTGCATAAGGGATTATGCAATCTCTCCTTTTTCCGGTTTCCATCATTCAGCTCTATTTTTCAAGAGTTTATGAATGTGGCCAAGACACTCATCGATGGTTTTTATGTTCAGCCCTATTTTTCAAGGGTTTCTGAATCAACCATGATTTTTTTGCATTTGAAGAACAGAGAATTTAGGAGAAAAACAAAAGGAAAAACTCTCGTTTCTTGCTTTTATTCCGAGGCACTTTTTCAACCTCAAGGAATATAATGCTTTTCCTTTGGAAGAAGAATTTTTTTCTTTTCTTTTCTTTTTTTTTCACAAAAACCCTTTTAAATTTTCACCCAAAAGACTCTTCACAGTTTTGAAAAGAGAAGAAAATAATACCCAGAAGTACATAAAGGAAAGAATTAGGAGAAAGATCATATACTCATGTTAAATAAAAAAGAATCAAAAAGTTAAAAACAGGAATCTACGAGTCATTAGAAATCTTACCTCTTGAGAGAACAAGCATTTATTCATTTCTAATCTTATCTCAATCAAAAACATGCAAAAGGTTAGTAAAACATTGAATAAACTCACAACTTATGCATATTATTATAAAAACTTTTTTTTAATTTTTTTAAGGGGGATCCCCGCCCTACACTTGGCAGGAACACTGTCCCCAGTGTTCAAATAAGAAAGAAAAATTAATTTTTTTTTGTAAGAAAGCAGAAGAATAACTATAATGAAATCACTTACCATAAATCAAATAACTAATAGAACAACATAAAAATAAAAGAGAAAGATTAAAGGGAAAGAGAGGCTCTGCTGTTTGATATTGAATGCGTGAGGAGGACCCGCCCTACACTTAGCCTTTTGGGCTACTTGGCAGTGTTTGAGATCTTTGACAGGATGGTGACCGAATTCGCATGCTCCCTTGGATTGGTTTGCGTTTGGGATGGGAGCTGACCTTGTTGTCGTGGTTGCGCCAGAAGTTACTGTAATTGCAACTGCAACGTTTTATGCTCCTTGTGAATGGTCGAGATCTCGTTGTGAGCGTCCTGGGTCTTGTTCATCAGGGCTGACATCATGTCACGAAGTTCAGCCATTTCAGCCTCTGATGATGATGCAGGATGGGACAATCGGTACTGTCTCGGACCTCCCTGGTAGCCAGCTTGACTTTGGAAGTTTTGAGGGGGTTGGTTCCCCTGATGCCATGGCTGCCTATACCCTTGGTTGCTCACATAGTTGACTTCCTCAGCATTCTGAAAGTTTGGCATGTCAGGGCCCTGAGCGTGTGGTCGTGCACTAACCACATTCGCTTGCTGAGGAAGTTTATTCATTGCAATTTGCTCCACCACCTTCTGTAGAGCACTAACCTTCATGGACGTTTGAGCATTGCTCTCCAACAACTGCTCATGACTTTGCATTAGTTTGTCAAATTTAGCGTCGCCCTCGCCCACTTGATATAAACCAGCGGTACCACCCCTGGTTCCATCTGTGGCCCAATCTCTAATCTCTTCACAAAGAGATTCAACCCCACTAAGGAATTGATCTCCAGGCTTCTTCAATATGTCTGCACCAATGGAGGATAGGATCATCGTCTTGCATTGGTTGACCAATCCTTTATAGAACAACTGAGATAGTTGTTCCTTGGTGAGGCCGTGGTGTGGACATGTGCACAACAACCCTTTGAATCTGTCCCAAGTCTCACAGATGTTCTCCGAGCCAGGTTGTCTGAAGTTGTATATCTCGGCGATCATCTCCAGGGTGCGACTTGAAGGCAGGAACTTGTCATAGAATTTAGTTGCCATGTCCTCCCAAGTGGAAATAGTACTGGGGGTCAGACTATGGTACCACTTGCTGGCGTTTCCCGTAAGGCTATGGGGAAAGAAGGAAATTCTGGCGTATTGGAGGACATTATTTGTGGAGGTTAGGCTGTTTGTGTGTTGTAAGAATTTGGTGATGTGGAGCAAGGCATTGTCCGGGTTCGTACCGTCGAACATACCCAACTCCTTGACACATCGAATATGATGATATGGCTTAAGCTTTTTCCATTCATCATACTCATTTTGTGCAAGGAGAGGGAGGTCGATTGTTGGCTTTTGGCCTTGGTTGGAAGGCCTATTTATGTTTCAGACTGTTGGTGCTGCCATTGGTGTAGGAACTACTTCTTGTAGGGTTCGTTGTTGCCTTAAAGTGCGTAGTAAGGTTCTCTCGATCTCAGGATCAAAGTTGAATAAATTCTCTAGAAGGTTGTTTGATCGTAGATGCATTCACCAAGATAACTTCAGGAGGAGCAAAAGAAAAAATGTTATAATATTTCATAATAATAAATGTAAAAATTATTACATAATTTAATTTATGAAATGAGAAGGAACAAAAATTGGACATGCCGGACGCGGTGCCGGGTGTGCGGTACCCGGCATTGGACTTCCTCCAACACTGCCGGGTTTATTTTACCCGGCGTTGCGTCCGGCTTGTTCGAACTTGAAAAAGAAAAAGA
The DNA here is from genome assembly GCA_023374045.1 of Limonium bicolor. Taxonomy (NCBI): domain Eukaryota; kingdom Viridiplantae; phylum Streptophyta; class Magnoliopsida; order Caryophyllales; family Plumbaginaceae; genus Limonium; species Limonium bicolor. The sequence continues at coordinate 10,384,870 of CM041779.1, read as the reverse complement.
AGAAAAACGCAAAAGAAGGGAAAGATAAAATAGAAGTGCAATAGGACGAAATATTTATAAACAACTCTAAAAATTTGAAAAGAACATGCAAAAAGTTTAGACTAGATGCCGGGTTGTACGCTGGTTGATTCTTATCCGGCTTAGGACTTCCACCAAACTGCCGGGCGTGTAGAACCCGACATCTTTCCCGGCTTCTAAAAAAAATCAAATTAAAGAATCAACGTAAAGGGAGGTTAGAAGATAGAAATAGACGAATGGTGAAAGAACAATGTGAAGATAAATCATGAAGAATTTAACACTTTACGAATTTTGAAAATATCTTGAACGTGTCGGACATACGACCGGGTAAAACCTGTCCGGCATCAGACTTCCTCCGATTATGCCGGCTATTTTGTGCCCGACAATATGCACGGCACATTCAAGTCTGCAAAAACTAAGGCAAAATAAATCAAAGAATAAAGAATAGGGCGTTTTACCGACTTTAGGACTTGGACTAATTCCAAGTCCCCGACAACGGCGCCAATTTGCTAAAAGGAAAATTGTAGGAAAAAACTATATACAATAAGAATAAAATAATAAGCTAATCCTACAACTCTACTACGGGTAGCAAATGAAACCTGGTCGGAGTATAGAGTGAATATATTACGACCGAGAGTATCGAACCCAAGGGACTTATTGAAACTAGTCCTAATCCGGGCAAAAGCTTATTCTAAACAGGGGGGAATGAACAATGATTCTAAACTAAATAAAATAAATTAACTTTGGCTCAAGATGATAACCGAAGTAAGAACAAGTATAACCATAAGTCAAACTGCTAAGTCTCGAATTTAATCTTGCCAAAAATGAACATGCCGGCTGTCATGCCGGATCTCGGATTCCCGGTAGATTCAAGAATTTTGAAGGACACTTCCATGTTTCGGGTCTGACAACAGGAACTCATTATCTATCATCAAATCACAAATATTTCATGTGTGAAACGAACAAGATAATGGAAGAAAGATAGACCAATTCAAATCTTAAGTCTTGCTCCGGTTGAAAAGCAGAAGACAACGTTAAAGACCAACTTGATTCCTCAACCAATCCTATTTTTGTCTTTTGAACCTCAAACAGGATTTAAAAGAAAGAAGAACGAGTAGCGAACTCATTCTGCTTCACAAAGACCAGAATCGTAGTTTTGAAACTTGCAATTTTATTAATAACCATAAGAGAGTCTTACAAGAAAAACCATTTCTGACCAAAGACCTAACAAGGATTCCTACTTCACCATCCACTCAAATAAAGAAGAAATACATAAGGGAGAAGGAGATTGATCATAGCCTTAACCCGAAAAGGGAATCTTCTCTTCTTCTTCGTGGACGGATCCGTAGAAATGCCTTGTACACCAACAATGGAATGTGGACGAAATTTAGTGCGTGAATGGAGTATAATGTGATGTTGAAGTGTGTGAAGAAGTATAGCCCCTCGGCCTATTTATAGACACCATATTCTTCTTATGCCGGGTGGCATGCCGGGTCTATGGGATCCGGTACCACGTGTTAAACGCGGGTAACCGCTAACTGTCAAAACCGCCAGGTGAAGAGACGCATGTGCCGGACAGGATATGTTCGACACCATACCCGGCAGCGGTTGGAAATCACATGGAAAATATGTGCTATCGAATGGTCAACCGGGGCGACTTTTCACCTATGCCGGATTGGAAGTACCCGGCATCACGCCCGACAAAGCTTCTTTTCTGTTCAACCCGACACCATATCCGGCGTTCTGGTCAGAAGTATTTCCTTGCATGGAAAACATATAAAAAACATCAATCTTAACAAATAAAACACTTAAATACATAATATAGTATAAATAACCTCTATATAACCTTATTTAGATAAATATTACCCTCAATCTAGCACATAAAATATGATAAGTCTGCGGCTTATCAAGTATGTAATATAGAGAAAAAAATAGGGTTATAGCATAAGTGCCAATTCGGCAATATAACTAACCTATGATAAAACTATAAGTTATAATTATTATAAAGTTGAAATGTTATAACATATGATATGTATACCATTATATAAATGTGTGGTATATTTGTAATGAATGAAAAGTATGGGAATTGATAAAAATCAGATTTATATCATTAGTGCCTTCACGGCAAATAAATATAGTTTTTATAAAACTATAGGTTATAATTAATAATGAGATAAAATATCATATTATATGATATAAAGATATGAATGTGACATTGTATAAAATTATGTGGTCAAAACATAATTAAAAAACTAGTGGGCTGTTGCGTGAAAATTAAATGTTTGAAAATGAATTTTTAAGCTATAGTTTACAATGATAAATACTATAGCTAATATATGGTATAAATGTGATTTAATGAAACTAGTATCATTAGTAATATTCACATGAAATAATGTGACAAAGTATAAATAAATGACATTTATAAACTAAGGTGAATATCAACAAACTAATATATCCATTGTGACCCGAAAGAATATATTGCATTAATTATAGAAGACAATGAAAATAAAACAGTTAATAATTACTTAATAAGTGGCGTACGTATAAAAAAAGTATTAACAAACTTATATACAAGACAATTATTTTAAATATACCACGAATATTGCATTATACAATTTTAAAGTAATTAATTATCATGCATCTTCATTAATCACACAACTAATGATGATTGAAGATAATGTGTTACTCATCAATGATAGATTCATAAGAACCAAAAATATTTTTTATATTTAGACTCCAATTCTTCAGTGATTTGTATCATTCTTGTATTAACTATTCATATATTGAAGGTGTTTTTATTAATTTGAATTTTTCAAGCCTCTATCCAATCTTGTGAATAATTCTTCCTTATTAGTAAAATGCATAAATGTTTAATATACTTGAAGGTTTTTACCTATGTAGCAAAATTCTCATGCTTGTGAATAGTTCTCCATCATTAACAGTTTTTGACTACTATAAAAAAACTCATCAAAACTTATTAACTAATTCCATTCGCTAACTATTAATATATTGAAAAACCAAGTTACTACACTTTGATACAAATTTAATAACTATCCATAAAAAAAATTATTTGTACTCATCTCAAAATAATAAAACTACTAAATAATCTACAGCTACATCAATAATTATGTTAAGTTAAGAGTTGGTTACTAAAGTATAACATGATGCAAATTATAATTATTAGTTTTAATTAATCTTTAATATACATTCATACTTGTTGAGATTGATTGAAGTCAAATTTACATATCATGATTATTGAGTTGCTTGATTCTGTAATGTTAACTGAATTTAACAGAATAATTGACCCGAATTAGACCCATGACCCGAAAAAAACGATTAAACCAGAGGCTAACCCGAACCAAAAATTACCCGACCTGAAGTCACCCTAGCTGAAAGTCAACCAAACCGAAAGTCACCCAAACCGATCCAAACCGACCCGAAATTTCAACAAACCAAACTCAACCTGAACGAACCGAATTCACCCGACCCGATCCAACCCGAACCAAATACTGAACAATTTGAAATCAACCCGAACTAAACCGAACCGAACCGAACCCGAATCGATTGACCCGAACTGCCACCTCTAACTTAATCTAGTGGAGTTGTTGTCCCGTCCCATATACTTCAGGAGTACCTGTGGCAGAAATCCAAACAATCACAGAAAAAACCCTAATAAAGTCTGAAAATCGGGTAAGTTACCACTTCACCCTGTAAAAATATTTTCTTTTCGGAAACAATTTTAACATTATAATCATGCATCAACATACAAGTCATTTTAACCATATTATCACAAGATAGTAAAACAATCATTGTATAATTCTTCATGTTTGGTTCTTAGTCAGCCATATTATTTTAATTATCTTCCTTGTCCCAACTCGCAGCCAAGACAAAATAATCTTTCTCACTTTTGGGTACAACACGCAGCTGTAACCTGGACCCCAACAAGCAGTTGGGAATCCAACCTCGCCACTAAATCCTTAAGTGTGCAGTCCCCCCAATAGTTCAAAAGACTAGTAGGTCTAGGGCTAACCGTATCCTAATGCCGCCCATAGTATCTCAAACTCTTGCATCCTAATGCGGCCCGCATTTATCATCTCATTCATGTGTCCTAATATGGCCCACATGCACCATGGTTTTCTCCTTTTAAATTATTTGACAAATATTATTATTCATCACTTAATCTCATCATAATCCACACTTTTAACCACAAATACATGCTTCAATAAATCATGCTGATTAAATAATTTCATTTTCACATAACATCTCACCAGAATTTCTACAATAATTTGGACTGATCACTTTTATAAGCAAATAACCATATAACCATCGATCCAACCATAATGTGCTCGATACGTTAATCCAACAATCATTCAGTTTCAAACCACAATCATACACACAAATTTCACATCCATTGTAAAATGTTATTTTTGCGAAGGTATTAAAATATAGTGAACACAGTAACTTAACTCGTATCTAGCTATGATTCGCACCCACAAACATATAATTCGCTAGTACTCGTTCAAGATTGGGACCATTGCTACTATGCTGCCGCCGAATACAAATAGAATTTGATCCTCTCCTATTTACTTTCTTTTTGCGTTTGAGTAATCTTTTTTTCTTTTCTTTTTGCATAAGTGTGTGACTATGAGGAATATAAAAGAAGGATGTGTGTAGTGTTTTTTTTCATCTTGATTAGGTAGGAATGCTCTAGATAGATGATCGGAGGAATATGAGGAACACATGAGACTAGATTGGTTGATGAAGATGAGTAGGATGACAATCCTTATAGCCGATTAGGAAATCTAGAAGGTGAGAGAATGTGAACTATAAGAAATATGAACTAATTTATTAATTAAGGTACTTAAATTATTTAATTAAATAATAGAAAACTAAAGGTTATGAAATACGTATAGATAAACTTATTCATTAAATAAATTCAGGAAATATGGATATACACAACCGACGTAATAAATTGAGTCGGGAAATATGGAAGGATAAAACCGACTTAAATAAAGTCAGAAAATATGAAAAGATAAATCTGACTTCTTAAATTAAGTACAACAATTATAGCTTTAAATTAAGTAACAACAACTAAATTAAGTAAAATCAATTATAGCCTCCATGACGTAAAATAGTTATTATAGCTTTGTTATACAAATAAATATACCAAATTAATTAGAAAAATACGAGGATCTTTAATAAAATTACAATTGGTTTTTAAAACACGTTCTTTTATTAACATGAATTATCTTTATTAAATACTATATAATATACTCGTAACTTATAGTATAATATATGCATAAACTATATATTATACTTGTCGACTTATATATGCATAAACTATATAATAGATGTATTTTAAATCAATAATAGTATTTGAATCATATCATTATTATTATAAATCCATCTTTAATAACTATATATTCCATATTAATCAAAATAAACATGAGGATCATTAAAAAGACAATAAAATTTATAACCAGCCTATTTAAAAACATTATTTATTAAAAAAGAGTTGCCTTTAGTAAATAATATACTCATAACCTACATAATATTTGTACTTGTAAGATATCTAGTATATTTGTGAACTATTATGTACACTTGTAAGATAATTATTATACTATCAAACTATAATGTATAATCGTAATCTAGTTTATATGCCTGTAAATTATATAATGTACACAAAAACTATATAATATATTTGTAAACTATATAATATACACATAAACTTTATAATATATGTATTTTGAAATTTAGGGGTATTTCAAAAGGGCACAAACAATACATTTTTTCATTCAGACATTACATCAAGCACCTTGTGCGCACAACAAATTACACTAATTTTACACCATTATTATACACACATTGTCCACACACAATTACATTATACACAAACAATCACATTCCAACCTAAATCAGAGCATTATAACAACAAATTTACAAATTTTACAATGAAATTCAAACTTACAAATTTAGGGCATTTTCTAGGTTTTCAGCGGGTCATCGGCGCAGTTCTGGCTCCTCCTCGCGTCACTGGCGGCCGACGGTGGTGACGACCATGTCAGGGGGCGGGCGACGGCGGGTGACGGTACGCGGTGGTCAGAGCTAGCTGAAGGGAATAAATCGGAGGTTTTCTCGCGCGTCAAACAACGGGAGAAGAAAGAAATCGAGAGCGTGAGAAGGAAGAAGGAGGTTTGGGAGTAATATTAGACACTCTATTTCGGTGGTTGCAAGTAGAAACTGTCGAAATAAAGTATGAAATATATCTATTTCGACGGTTGTTAGAGGAACCGCCGAAATAGATATTTAATTTTTTCTAAAATTTTGACAGGGCTTAATAGTCTATTTTGG
>CM041779.1:9687987-9778001 GCA_023374045.1 Limonium bicolor | reverse complement strand
CGATATTCCCGCACCAGCCAGTATGAAGGAAGAGCTGTAATGTCTGATGCAGATTCAAAAATGAGGGATAATATTCCTGAGATTATTCTCATTAGCAGTGATTCTTCGGCGGCTAGTCTGTCTGAGGGCACACATGCTCTTACCGATTTTATGGTTGCCAATGAAGAATCCTCATCAGACCCACACTCAAGTTTATCTTCGGATGATACTGGTGACACTACCAAATTGATAAGGCACGTAGAACAAAAATGGCTTCAGGGTTCTACCGACTACAATCGCAACTCTTTTCATTAAGTGTTGATCGTTTTTAATTATAGTTTTACTTATTATGTTGCTCCTGCACTGTCAGGTCGTGCCTTAAGCAAGCACCCAAAAAAATGTTTATTGTAATGTCGAAGTATGTTCCAATGTGTTTCAATAAAAGTTTGTTACTTTTCTACTTTGTTTCACTGTTTCAACAGAGAAATCCTTATTGTTCTCCCTAGATAAGATTTCCCCCCCCCCAGAATTCTACTACCGAATGATTTCCGACAGAGAAATCCTTATTGTTCTCCTAGATAAGATTCCCCCCTCCCATATCAATTGATTCCATAGATAAGATTTCCCCCTTGTCCACTAGTTCAGTAGATAAGATTTCGATGCCTTCATGAGGCATGACTTATTGATTTCCCTTTCCCATTATCTACTACTCATCTTCTGCCTATAAATACAGCCTTCATTTTCCTTTTCCATTTCATAAATAACTACACAAAAGAGCTTTGTTAATTCTACATTGCATCGTATTGCACTTCATCTACACCTTTCACCAATGGAGATCCCTTGCACTGTGTTTCTTAACGTTGAGCGAGCGTACAACGATGAAGGTTTGTATTTTGCAAGAACCTATTCAACTGAAAGTTTTGATTTCGAGATCGACATGGAAATAACATTTTCTGAGTTTGATAACCTTGTTGAGACTCAATTGAAAGAGCGCTACGGTTACCATTGTGTGGTCAATCAATGTGTTTCAACGAATGATTGAACGTTTCGTGTTCAATCAACATTATTATAATAGAGTAGAACTCTATGTCACCATTGTGTTCAAGGAAGATGAGCCATCTCAGTTACCACCAACGGCCATAGCTTTGCCGGAAGAGTACAGTGAAGTTTACCGCTCTGATGATAGCGAAAATACTGATTAGTATGAAGATGGTTCCTATTATGAGGGAGGGTCTTGCATATAGCAAGCACCTAATCGTCTAAAATAAATAATTGTTGTTGTTACTTATAGTTTTACTTATTATGCTGCTCCTGCACTGTCAGGTCGTGCCTTAAGCAAGCACCCATAAAATTTATATTGTAATGTTAAAGTATGTTCCAATGTGTTTCAAAAAGAGTTTGTTACTTTTCTACTTTGTTCAATTGTTACAACAGAGTTAATCTTTTATTACAAATTAACTACACTTCGATTAATACTTAGATTAATAAAGTGCGACGAACATAGTGCTTGGGAATCCTTTCAATAGAATTAATTATTCAACATACAAAATAATTAAAGACTAAAATCACTCAGCACCACCAGCTCTTCTCCCTCGACCAGCCCGGTTCCCCCTCCTTCCTCTTCTCTCTGCCTCTCGTACTCACTGGGTGTGTATCTCTGTGGGGGATTCATCGAATCAGGCCCCCTGAGAGTCATGTCCCAGGAGCTTGCAGGTGGTGGCGGGGTGGATGTGATGGATTGTAGCGCCATGCTTAACCGCCTCCTCTCTTCTTCTTCTGTTTCATCATCGGAAACATTTAGGGCCGCGAAGGTCGTGTTCATCGTTGCCGATCTCTCCGCCTGTGTAGTCGGTATATGTCTACCACTAGACCGCGAGGACCCCTCCCCTGTAGGTACAGTAACATGGCCAAAACTGTATGGATCGGGTTGTGTGGATGTGTATGGACCCTGATCCCAGCTAGCAATCGTCTGTTGTGCAACCCATGCACTAGTAGTTTGGCCGGTGCAGTATGGAATCTCCCAAGGGTTAGTTGTGCTTTGCGAGGCATCCACTGGCTGGTAAGTGTAAGTGCTAGTATCCACCAAACCCAATGAATCATACTGGCTTGTTTGTCCCCCCCCACTGTGTGTCCTGGGCCGCTTGTTCTCCCAACAGTGTGTCCTGGGTCGTTTGGCCCCCCCATTGTGTACCTTGGGTCGTTTGAGCACCCCATGAGCTGGGGTGAGAATGGTATTGGTAACGCTCCTAGGGATTTTCCTCATAATCGGCAACACTAAGGTCAAGTGGGTATGACGGTTGTGCCGGATATGTCCAGCTTGACCGCTGAAAAACCTCTGGTTCGGGTTCTGGTTCAGGTACTGGTGGTGCCCGTGGGGCCACGCACTTCACTCCTTGGTCTTCCACGTGCTGCCCTCCTACTCGATTATCGTTCAATGAAAATGGTGGCTGGTAAAAGACCACAGGAGGTGGGGCTGATCGATCGACAGGACTCTGATGGTGACTATAACGCTGGTGATATGATACGCCAGTCTCTTTGACAAGTAGCTGGCGTAATCACCTACGGTAGGTCGTAGTGCATATCTGATCTAGTCCATCCGCCTACAAACATATTCATACCATTCATATAGTAAATTACAACATGTATGCATACAATTATGTAAGTGTTGAATACTAAGCAATTAGCATGCTTACCAATATGGCCTGTCGTCTTGCCTCGCTTGTGTACCACCTTAAGCTGTGTCTAACATACCACTGCATATACTCTGAGGCAAAGGTCAATGGAACTGCCAACGGGTAATCTTGGAGCCTTATCTGCCTGTAATTTTGGTCGTTCCAAAGCTCGATGTATCTTGCGTTGATATTGCCCCAGTCCGCGTCCACTCGGCCGGTTCGTTTTTGATTGTGCAACTTATCACAATCCAGTGGCAATGCTGGTATGGGCTGATCACGTCCAAACTGTCTCATAACGCGATCCGGTTGATGCCCTCAATTATATTGTTAAGGATCAATGGCACAACTACAGCAGCTGTGTCAAGTGGGGCATCACCATACGGTTGCCACACCCACTGAGAAATTAAATCATATTACAAATTCAATGCGCATGGTTAGCAGGAAATAATAATGTGTATGTTTTTTTCATAACACAATAGTACTTACGTGATCTGCAGTGGGTGGAACCGGGATAGAATCAAGGATGGCACGAGCGTCCGGTAACTTAATTTTTTCACCCTTGGATTATCCCAACTACAAGTGAACAAATAAAGTTATTCGAACATAATTATGAAAGGTGCATTGCAATTATTAAATATAATTTGATATATTATTCTTCACACTTACGAGTAACCGATGATGCCATTTGTTCCAACATACTCTCTTGGAACTCTAAAAAAAGCCGGGAGTCTGGCATACGCCCACACTGTAATCATCTTCGTGGCTGCAGTTATAGCCGTTGCATCAAACTGGGTGGCATTGCACAAGCCACGGTAGGTGTGAGCTAAAACTGCTGAAGCCCAACTGTATTGCCCACACTCAGAAAACTCTCTCAGTAATTCTAAATAGCCACAGTCAATGGTGCGACTGTCATAACTGGGTAGTAACATTCCACCAATCATCCGCATGATCCATGCTCTTGCATGACGCTGGTGGATGATATCTGGTTTTTGACTAAATGCACCTTCTTCCTCATTTTTTATCGCAAATTTTTCCTGCAACCAAAGCAATGACACTTTGTAACCTCTAATTGATTCGGGTCCCGGTCTTTGACCCAACAGTTCTTCACACAAATCTCCCACATCCGGATTCATACGAATCACAACAGCGTCTCCTTCCACCTTCAGCCCAAGTATGTGATGCACATCTTCCAGAGTAATCGTTGCCTCACCAAAAGGCAACATGAAGGTGTGGGTCTCAGGCCTCCACCTTTCAACGAGTGCGCTGACGAGCGCCTGGTCCCCCTTGATTCTATAGAATGCAGGTCCCATAAAACCAGCCTCACTGATGTACACGCGAAGGGCATGGTGCGGAAGCTCAACTTCCAGGTTGCGAGAGCGCAACTTCCTGTTGACGTATTTTGGGTTGCGCATTGCCTACATAGCATGGGCACCAAATTAAATGTTATGATGGAAAATACGTAATGAATGCAATGTAATAAAGATTAACGTCTTATCACTGTACCGGATCATCTGAGAAAAGTGCTGCAGATATATGAGTGGACTGGTACGTGAATAGTTCAGCCTCCTCGGGTCCCACCTCTGCTGGTTGACGCTGGAATTGCTGGGCCATCTACATAAACAATAGGACATAGAAAATTAATAGAGATAACAAGTGGTAAATACTATAAATGTATAAGGAATTAAAAGACCTTAGTTGTAATTAAATTAACAGTTCACATCTCATTGTTTTTCAAATAAGTAAGAGTAACAAACCTTCAATAGCGGGTACGGATTAGGGCACAATCAAAGACCTGAATTGTGAAATTTAATTACGAATTTAAATGGGGTTAGTGGCAATTATAAATGTAAAAAAATGGCATAACATTATAACAACAATAGCATAATTAATTAAGGCATAAAACCACCAAAATTGGTGATTTTGTAACTCATAAAAAATTGGTAAATTTAATTACGAATTTAAATGGGGTTAGTGGGCATTATAAATGTAAAAAAATGGCATAACATTATAACAACAATAGCATAATTAATTAAGGCATAAAACCACCAAAATTGGTGATTTTGTAACTCATAAAAAAATTGGTAAATTTAATTACGAATTTAAATGGGGTTAGTGGGCATTATAAATGTAAAAAAAATGGCATAACATTATAACAACAATAGCATAATTAATTAAGGCATAAAACCACCAAAATTGGTGATTTTGTAACTCATAAAAAATGGTAAATTTAATTACGAATTTAAATGGGGTTAGTGGCATTATAAATGTAAAAAAATGGCATAACATTATAACAACAATAGCATAATTAATTAAGGCATAAAACCACCAAAATTGGTGATTTTGTAACTCATAAAAAATTGGTAAATTTAATTACGAATTTAAATGGGGTTAGTGGGCATTATAAATGTAAAAAAATGGCATAACATTATAACAACAATAGCATAATTAATTAAGGCATAAAACCACCAAAATTGGTGATTTTGTAACTCATAAAAAAATGGTAAATTTAATTACGAATTTAAATGGGGTTAGTGGGCATTATAAATGTAAAAAAAATGGCATAACATTATAACAACAATAGCATAATTAATTAAGGCATAAAACCACCAAAATTGGTGATTTTGTAACTCATAAAAAAATTGGTAAATTTAATTACGAATTTAAATGGGGTTAGTGGGCATTATAAATGTAAAAAAATGGCATAACATTATAACAACAATAGCATAATTAATTAAGGCATAAAACCACCAAAATTGGTGATTTTTTTAAACTGATAAAAAAATTGGTAAATTTAATTACGAATTTAAATGGGGTTTAGTGGGCATTATAAATGTAAAAAAAATTGCATAACATTATAACAACAATAGTAATTAATTAAGGCATAAAACCACCAAAATTGGTGATTTTGTAACTCATAAAAAAATTGGTAAATTTAATTACGAATTTAAATGGGGTTAGTGGGCATTATAAATGTAAAAAAATTGCATAACATTATAACAACAATAGCATAATTAATTAAGGCATAAAACCACCAAAATTGGTGATTTTGTAACTCATAAAAAATTGGTAAATTTAATTACGAATTTAAATGGGGTTAGTGGGCATTATAAATGTAAAAAAAATGCATAACATTATAACAACAATAGCATAATTAATTAAGGCATAAAACCACCAAAATTGGTGATTTTGTAACTCATAAAAAAATTGGTAAATTTAATTACGAATTTAAATGGGGTTAGTGGGCATTATAAATGTAAAAAAAATTGCATAACATTATAACAACAATAGCATAATTAATTAAGGCATAAAACCACCAAAATTGGTGATTTTGTAACTCAAAAAAATTGGTAAATTTAATTACGAATTTAAATGGGGTTAGTGGGCATTATAAATGTAAAAAAAATTGCATAACATTATAACAACAATAGCATAATTAATTAAGGCATAAAACCACCAAAATTGGTGATTTTGTAACTCATAAAAAATTGGTAAATTTAATTACGAATTTAAATGGGGTTAGTGGGCATTATAAATGTAAAAAAAATTGCATAACATTATAACAACAATAGCATAATTAATTAAGGCATAAAACCACCAAAATTGGTGATTTTGTAACTCATAAAAAAATTGGTAAATTTAATTACGAATTTAAATGGGGTTAGTGGCATTATAAATGTAAAAAAAATTGCATAACATTATAACAACAATAGCATAATTAATTAAGGCATAAAACCACCAAAATTGGTGATTTTGTAACTCATAAAAAATTGGTAAATTTAATTACGAATTTAAATGGGGTTAGTGGGCATTATAAATGTAAAAAAAATTGCATAACATTATAACAACAATAGCATAATTAATTAAGGCATAAAACCACCAAAATTGGTGATTTTGTAACTCAAAAAAATTGGTAAATTTAATTACGAATTTAAATGGGGTTAGTGGGCATTATAAATGTAAAAAAATTGCATAACATTATAACAACAATAGCATAATTAATTAAGGCATAAAACCACCAAAATTGGTGATTTTGTAACTCATAAAAAAATGGTAAATTTAATTACGAATTTAAATGGGGTTAGTGGGCATTATAAATGTAAAAAAATTGCATAACATTATAACAACAATAGCATAATTAATTAAGGCAAAACCACCAAAATTGGTGATTTTGTAACTCATAAAAAAATTGGTAAATTTAATTACGAATTTAAATGGGGTTAGTGGGCATTATAAATGTAAAAAAAATTGCATAACATTATAACAACAATAGCATAATTAATTAAGGCATAAAACCACCAAAATTGGTGATTTTGTAACTCATAAAAAAATTGGTAAATTTAATTACGAATTTAAATGGGGTTAGTGGGCATTATAAATGTAAAAAAATTGCATAACATTATAACAACAATAGCATAATTAATTAAGGCATAAAACCACCAAAATTGGTGATTTTGTAACTCAAAAAATTGGTAAATTTAATTACGAATTTAAATGGGGTTAGTGGGCATTATAAATGTAAAAAAATTGCATAACATTATAACAACAATAGCATAATTAATTAAGGCATAAAACCACCAAAATTGGTGATTTTGTAACTCATAAAAAATTGGTAAATTTAATTACGAATTTAAATGGGGTTAGTGGGCATTATAAATGTAAAAAAAATTGCATAACATTATAACAACAATATCATAATTAATTAAGGCATAAAACCACCAAAATTGGTGATTTTGTAACTCAAAAAAATTGGTAAATTTAATTACGAATTTAAATGGGGTTAGTGGGCATTATAAATGTAAAAAAAATTGCATAACATTATAACAACAATAGCATAATTAATTAAGGCATAAAACCACCAAAATTGGTGATTTTGTAACTCATAAAAAAATTGGTAAATTTAATTACGAATTTAAATGGGGTTAGTGGGCATTATAAATGTAAAAAAATTGCATAACATTATAACAACAATAGCATAATTAATTAAGGCATAAAACCACCAAAATTGGTGATTTTGTAACTCATAAAAAAATTGGTAAATTTAATTACGAATTTAAATGGGGTTAGTGGGCATTATAAATGTAAAAAAATTGCATAACATTATAACAACAATAGCATAATTAATTAAGGCATAAAACCACCAAAATTGGTGATTTTGTAACTCATAAAAAATGGGTAAATTTAATTACGAATTTAAATGGGGTTAGTGGGCATTATAAATAAAAAAAATTGCATAACATTATAACAACAATAGCATAATTAATTAAGGCATAAAACCACCAAAATTGGTGATTTTGTAACTCATAAAAAATTGGTAAATTTAATTACGAATTTAAATGGGGTTAGTGGCATTATAAATGTAAAAAAAATTGCATAACATTATAACAACAATAGCATAATTAATTAAGGCATAAAACCACCAAAATTGGTGATTTTGTAACTCATAAAAAAATTGGTAAATTTAATTACGAATTTAAATGGGGTTAGTGGGCATTATAAATGTAAAAAAATTGCATAACATTATAACAACAATAGCATAATTAATTAAGGCATAAAACCACCAAAATTGGTGATTTTGTAACTCATAAAAAATTGGTAAATTTAATTACGAATTTAAATGGGGTTAGTGGGCATTATAAATGAAAAAAATTGCATAACATTATAACAACAATAGCATAATTAATTAAGGCAAAACCACCAAAATTGGTGATTTTGTAACTCATAAAAAATTGGTAAATTTAATTACGAATTTAAATGGGGTTAGTGGGCATTATAAATGTAAAAAAAATTGCATAACATTATAACAACAATAGCATAATTAATTAAGGCATAAAACCACCAAAATTGGTGATTTTGTAACTCATAAAAAATTGGTAAATTTAATTACGAATTTAAATGGGGTTAGTGGGCATTATAAATGTAAAAAAATTGCATAACATTATAACAACAATAGCATAATTAATTAAGGCATAAAACCACCAAAATTGGTGATTTTGTAACTCATAAAAAAATTGGTAAATTTAATTACGAATTTAAATGGGGTTAGTGGCATTATAAATGTAAAAAAAATTGCATAACATTATAACAACAATAGCATAATTAATTAAGGCATAAAACCACCAAAATTGGTGATTTTGTAACTCATAAAAAATTGGTAAATTTAATTACGAATTTAAATGGGGTTAGTGGGCATTATAAATGAAAAAAAATTGCATAACATTATAACAACAATAGCATAATTAATTAAGGCATAAAACCACCAAAATTGGTGATTTTGTAACTCATAAAAAATTGGTAAATTTAATTACGAATTTAAATGGGGTTAGTGGGCATTATAAATGTAAAAAAAATTACATAACATTATAACAACAATAGCATAATTAATTAAGGCATAAAATCACCAAAATTGGTGATTTTGTAACTCATAAAAAAATTGGTAAATTTAATTACGAATTTAAATGGGGTTAGTGGGCATTATAAATGTAAAAAAATTACTTAACATTAGAACAACAATAGCATAATAAAAATTAAAGAACTAAAAATAATGACTATAATTAACATAAAGATTAAGCACTAATAAACAATACAACCAAAACAAAAAAAAGGAAACAATGGAACTTACTTGTTCCAAATTCGGAGAGATAGAGAATGAAAGTTTGAGGAGTGTTATGTGTGAGAAATGTGGGGAGAATGGGTGAGATTGGGTGGGTTTTTATAGAAAAAAAGTCCTGCTGGAAGGAGCCACGATTCTGTGGCGGTTTCTTTGCAAACCTGTGGATAAGTGGGGTCCGTGCGATCCGGCGATCGACGGTTGTGATTGGTCGGCTGGATTTCCGGATAAGGGGGAGAAATTACAAAGAAGCCGCCCCAACTCTGTGGCTGTTTCCAGCAGATAAGTCAGAAGCCGCCCCAAACTCGTGGCTGCTTCAAGCAAAAAAATGCAGAAGCAGCCGTTGTCTCGTGGCGGTTTCTGGCAAGCTGCCACAGTATCGTGGCTGCTTCTTTACAAGGGGTTGATACACCGCGTAATTTTTTTCAAAAACGACCACCGCATAATTTTTTTTAATTCAGTATTTTTATGAAAATTTTCCGGAATTTTGATCATTAAAAGCAGTTTTCGAACGGGCCTATGATAAATCACCACCAAACGCAACATGGCTTTATTTCTCTCTTAGGCTAGAGTTTTCTCTCCTCTCTTTGTTTCCACCGTTTCCTCTCCGCCTCAATTTTCCTTCTACTGTTATTTGTTCCTTGAATCTTCATGTCATCCCTTTCTTTACTTGAATGGGGTTTCCCTATCCTGTTATTTCACCTACCTCCCCCAAATCATTACTCCCTCCATCCCCATTTGACCTTCTCATTCACTATTTGGACATATTGTTTGATTTCAATATTTAACATATAAGATACATAATTTTACAAATATAAGTTTTACAATAGAATCTTTATATCAAAAACATATATTGTAGAAATTTAATTTATAAAATTATTTTATCTTATATGTTTAATATTAAAGTGGAAAACGTGTCAAAAAGCAAACAAAAAGGTCAAAATGGAATGGACGTAGTATTTGCTAATTTCTTAACAAACTTTCTATTTGTACTACACCAACGTTCCACTGTCTTTTGGATTTGGCTCCGCTACACTCATGGAGAATCAAGCGGAAGATGTGGATGAGATCAGTAGGGAGGTTCACGGTGATGGTCTTTCTCCTACTTACGGTGATGGTCTTTCTCCTACTTGTAAACTGGTTATGGCTAAAACCACCACCGCGAGCCTCCTTTCCCAATATCCGTTGTCGTTGGCTGCGTTCGCCGAGCGCATGTTTAGGGTTGTTTTGGGGTGGTCCCCACGTGGGACCCACGTGGGTCCAACGTTCTACTCCAATAATATACTGCCACATATAAAACAACCATAAAACAGCCAGACCAAAACAACCACAAAACAACCTGTCGAACGCAGCCGTTATCTTTTACCGCGGCGAACAATTCTTCTCCAAGTCCCACGAGACCACCTTGATCCCCATGGTTTCATTCCTCCCACGAGACCATCTTGAAGGAACTGATCCCCGTAATGAGCAGGATCGATGACCTGTAAGTTTCATGTTAGGACCTAGCGCTCATGATTTCGAGCTCACCTGGATTGTAATTTGTGGTCTTTTGGCCTTGTGCCTCTAATTATCAAAAAAAACCTGGATTGTTATCGATTTTTCATTGAAGGTTGATGAAGATTAGAGATCTGTATTGTATTCAATTACTATCATATATAAGGCTACAGACCAAGACTCTATAATGTTTGTAAGTTTAGACTTGTACTATATATATAATGGGCCTAAAAGCTATTGGGCTTTCATCTTCCATTTCGGTTCAAACTGTAAAACAGTAGTAGAAGATTAGACCTAAAAGTGAGACAATATGTGCTACCTGCCCACGGATTTGGTCAAGACGTCCGTATGTTGCTCTTTTGACGGGGTGTGAGAGACACACTCAATTGTCCAATTTTATCTCACGAAGAAGAAAACAACTCCGACCTGCTTCTTCCTGCCGTGAAAGATTTAAGTTTTGCAAGGTAACTTGCTGCACAATTATCACTATATAGAATAGGGGTATTAGGGGGATAGGCCAAGCTCAACAACAAGCTGAAGAATTCAATCTGTTTCGAAGATGTCGTAGTTTCTAGAGTTGTATTCAGCTTATGTAGATGACTTAGCCATTGACCATTGTTTACGTGAACTCCACGACACCAAACTGAAGAGAAATATACACTAGCCAAAGCTGGACCCGTAGCCAATTAGCATGTCCGCACAGTTAGAGGCGACCCTGAGACAGTAATTTGTGGTGTCACTAATAAAAAAATTATTAAAATATACTTTTCTTAAATTTGTGAGGTCACCAAGACATAAAACATCTACTACATACACTAATAATTTTATACTGAACCTTTTCTACAAAAGTCATGAGGTCAAGTGACCCCATAGATACTACACCTTCTTCGGTCTACCCCTACACCCAGTAGGCATCTAAAAAGGTGTGAACAGAGCTTGGAAGAGATGCGGGAAAGAACAAATCAATGTGACCAATGTGGTTGTGATAAGACCAAAAATGATGACCGAGTTTGTTTGAGGTGTTATAATCAGGCAGACTCATTCCGAGACAAATAGTGAATGCAGAAGCTTTTAAGGCACGAAGATATAGAATGGGATACCATGTATTGAGAACTCAAAGTTAACTTACAACTCTAATTTCCTGCACTTGGGGTTAGACAGAATGACTCTATCCAACACCTACACCAAAAAACTTTAAAGATAGATCAACTCAAACTACAAAAAAACTCATCGATTTTTGATTAAGTATTTGGACGGTACTACTGTCACGTCGGAAAATCTGAAGAAAGTTACGACGTTTGATTAATTAGCGTCGAATTATACTCGGTTAGCCCTAATGTTGAAGTTGATTTAATAAAGAAACACCGGCAAATATTTTACTCTTTTTTAAAAGGAAAGATCCAAATGTTAAGTTGTTTTTCTTGTAGACCTTTATCAGTTAACCCTAATTTTCTCTCTGCTCACCGCTCTTTCTCATCTCGCAAGTTTAATATCTCCTTCTGCCCTTAATCTCTCGTTCAACCAACGGCTCCAAAACAGTCGTCAACTATTAGCTTCACTATCCTGATTTTAGGAGTTGTCGTCGTCAATCCTACATTTTATTAGGGAGGTAGGGATTGCGGTCTGAATTCAAGGGGTGAGAAACTTCAGTCTTCGCACAATTGAATGTCGCTAGGGTTGGGTTATTTTCGGGTTAGGGTTTTAACATATTTATTGATCGATTGAGATCGTGAGAGTTCGCGAAGAGAGAAGCGATGGCGTCGCGAGCAGTTGTGAAGGGAAAGGGGAAAGGAGGAAAGGGATCTGCTTCAAAGGGAGGAGATAAGTGTGCAGGAGCATTTGAATCCTTCAAGGATTGAAGCAATTGGGGTCTGAAGAGGGCGAACGTGGCTATTCACTACGGATTTATTCCTCTCATCATTATAATCGGGATGAACTCAGAGCTGAAGCCTCAGCTGTATCAACTTCTCAGCCCTGTCTGACCTGATTGAATAGAGGTATGAGCTTTTGTCTATGTAATCGTCCTGTCTTTTTTTCTCTCTCTCCGTGCCTTCTTTGTAAGGACTAAGGTCAAAACGATACATAGACTTGTTCAGCCTAAGTTTTGAATGCTTAAAAGATTAGTTCAGCTTTATTAGATGAATTACGTTGTCTTGATCATGAGCTGCGTTTGTTGCTGCAAATTTGATAATGGCCTAGCCACCTGGTATATGCTATATCATTAGCCTTTGATTGATAATCTATTATCCTTTCAAAAAAATATTGGATAATATCTTATATATTTATTAGTTTATTTTGTTGTGTTTAGAGGTATTTGATACCAAGTAATACAACGAGATGCAAGTTTATTTCCCAACTCTAAAAAAGAATGTCGCTAGGGTTGAAGAGGGTGTAGGTGAGGATCTCACCAACAGTTCATAGACTTTTATCTCTAATTACTGTCAAGTAAGGATAATCTCGTACTGTTAAGCTATGATTTAATTTGTTCTACGTCACCTAATGATATTGTTTTGATATCCTCTAGTATATAATATATGCTTCCTCCAATTTATTTGTCGTATACCTCAATGATGTAGACGACACTATGTGGCGGACTGCGTTTGAGGGGTTTGCATTTTAGATTCTTCGATGTTGTAGGAACCCCCAATTTCTTAGTTTCGTTTTGGGATGAATGATCATCAAATTAAGGTATTGGTGTTTGCACACAGTACAGTAAAAGGTCTTGATATGTTAAGGTATGGCCTTGAACTACCATGCTCTTTTACAAATTTTTATTTTCATCATCTTGTAAAAGCTAGTCTCCCTGATGAAATTCTCCACTGCAGGTTAGATGGGACAGAATCCTCTTCTTTGGAAAAATCTTTGTGGTGATGAATAAGCAAATTATTGAATTTAATTTGTATTACATTGAATAATTTCTCCTTTATGACTTGGATACTCTGTGTAGATTTAAGCAGGGATTGTTCTCTTCAGATATTTGAAGCAGGTTGATGCGTATTTCTCATGGAAAAATATATTCAAGTGTGTATTCTTGATTTCCTTTTCTTTATTTGACAGTTGTCTAAATAAATATAGAATTCATGTGAATCTATTGCAGAGCATCTACTACTTCCTTTTGTTGCAGAGTGTTTGTACCATTCATGGTTGAATGGTGTGGACTTGTTCGCTAGTAAGCAGCAAAGAATCATAACCATGTCATCATTAAACTTTTATAGTATGTTCAAGAATTTGATTGGAAATCATTAATTGTGATTGTATTTGTTTCTTTTAGAAATTGTTTGCTAAGGATCTTTGGTTGATGCTTAAAGATTTGGATTCAGTGTAAGCTTGCACCTTTATGAACATTCATAATGGAGTTTGTGGGCCGGTCATCCTCTGGTAACCCTGGCATAAATTTTCAACCCCGGTTACGTTAGTTCCTATTTTGCTTCAAAGTTCATGTTTGTTAATGCTTTCACTACAAAAATCATTAACTTCTGGTTCACAACTTGATTCAGCTATGTGCTGTCTAATTGTAATTACTCTCTCTGAGATCAGTTTAATATGTAGTTTCACAAAACTAGGAGGACAATATGTGAAAGTGTCATTTAACTAGTCATGTGTTTTCTTGTCAGGCAATGGCAAAGCTTGATTTTTACATTAAGAAATGGAGAAAGAGAATGAGGCTAAGAACCACTGATATGTGCCTTACATATGGGAAGATTTTTATTATGATATTGGAATGTCTTATCTATTGACTTTTATAAGTGTTTTGATTAACTACTCATGAGACTTACTTTCAAATCTCATGCAAGTTGACCTATCACGCAACTGCTCTCTCACTTTACAATTTGGAATATGGTGATCATGGATGTGCTTTACAGGGGTAATAATTTTCTACTTATTGTTTGTGTTCATTATTTTTCTTCAATTAGTCTATGTTGTGCCTCCTATTCACATGATATTTCATGATCTCCTTTTCGTGATTCAGTTGTCATTTTCTAGTTACAACATGATTTATATCTATGATTGCTATTAAGAATCATTTTCAAGTTATGACAGGATTTCTATGATTGGTTCATTTTCTAGATTAAAGAACAATGGAACTCTTCACTAGTTGTTGCAGACTATGTAACCTTATTGTTAGTTAGTTGCAAGTATGAGGTCTATGGCCCAGTTTTTATGGATCCGCTGTTCATCTTGGATAAAGCTTATGCTAGGAAAGATAATCTGGCTTGGTCAAGTCTTCTTAGTTCATTTTTATTAATTTGATTCTGAACCATAATTTGGAACTTATATTACCTATAATTTCAGGAAAAACTTATGTTCAACACAATGCACTTCAACCTATCCTAGCCAACTCCTTGTATCTTCATTTCAAGTTACCCCAAGGCCCCAGTGTCAACGGTGACTTATTCATTAGTTGTGTCGGATTTCCCAAGAAGTCACACTATGTGACCCTTAGATAATCTTTCTAGAGTTGGTATTGTGGTAGCTAGTGCTGGTAGATAAATCATATCAGTGATCAACACATAATATTTGTCTCTCATGTCTTAGTTCTATATGAATAGCAGATAGGTAGACCCTTACGGTTAAAGATGCTTGTTTTTACTCTACAATTCAAACATTAATTTGTTGGCTTACTACCCCTTATTTTTATGTGAATGTATGTATAGTCCCTTGCAATGGAGAAGCCAATGACAAGTTTCAACTTCAGCATGAGTGAGATGCTAACAAAAATCTGGGGTAATTCTCGATCTTGTGTTTTAGCTTAATACATGTGTGCGTCTTATTGTTACATGTTATGTAAGTTTATGCAAGGAATAATGTTATTCAACTTCTGTTAAGGCTTGTCTCAAAGTTGGATCGACACATGTTTCTATGAGCCTGTTGATATTCTGCCATACTGCTTTTAAACTTGTTTGAAGTTTTAACAATTTTTTTTACTAACTAAGTTCATTTGTGATAGGTTAAAACCAAAAAACGTATCTCTCAATGTTTGGAAACAAGTGGTGGATTACTAGTACAGCGAAGAATTAAAGGTAATTAATAACCCCCAACACTGTTAAATTATCAAATTAGTCTTCCTTATGTTGTTATCATTGTCATCAATAATAGAAATTATTGAATAGTTTTATTCCATTCCTAGGGATCCATTATGTGACAGAACTTATTGTGTTCTGTTGCTTTTGACACTATTGTTTTTTTTTTCTGTTTTAGAATAAATCTGAGGAGGTAAAACTGTCGCGTGCTGCTAAGATGCATGTGCACATTACAGGGGCGAAGAGTTTTGCTCGAGTTAGAGGTGAGTTTGTGAGAACTTTAATAGAAAATTTAATTATTCATTTACATAAGACTTGCACTATTAATGTGGTGAACTAACTATTATTTTAATTGATTGTTAGGTGCAAGTACATAATAGAGAACCTGGTGAAATTGAGTTCTTCGAATTGTGTCATCGGAGACAGGACGGGTCCTATTTTGACGTAAACTCTTCTGATTATATTGTGAGTATTGTATTAAGGTGAATTTTAATTTCATCAATCTTATATGTTTTATTATTATTCATCCTTGTTTAACTAATCATTTTAAATGCAGGAAGCTGCTCGATCCTTTGTGAAAGAAAAGACTGGTGCTGATTCATTATCTAAAGCCACTGTTGAGGCTGAAGCAGAGGCTCATTATCAACGAGGACCAAATGACAGAGGTAGCCTCGCCTGATAATTACGTTATATTGAATCGTAGATGTGCTGACAATAAGCTTCTGTTGTTTTACCTGTATGCTAGCAAGAGATGATAATTTCCTTGGCTATATCAATGTGAGTGGATATGCTGATGATTCCCTGTTTTCTGTTACCGGGTTTCTAGTTTGTGAATCTTGCTACACAGCTCTGTGAATTCTCTTTAAAATTTTCACCGTGTTATTACTTTCTGGTGCCTGCTCACTTGGAATTTCTTTTGAACTTCTGTGTGAAATATGATCTCTATAGCTTGTTAATATGATGAACTACCAACTTTCATGGGTATTTACTGATTGCATAACCCTGGTTCATAGTCATAGGACAATCCTTCTGTTTTTTGTTGTTGTGTAGACTATGATGTGTGGCTGTTTTAATTAATCTGATGGAGGTCGAAAACCCAATGTTGTCATGGTAAGCGTTAGCTTGCCTGATGATAGAACACGGTTGTTGGTTTATTGCAGCAACATATTTTTATGCATTATCTGAAGGCTTAGCATATAAACTCATCACTGATAATTATGACTGACATAATCCATCTGCAACATACTCCTTGTTCTTGTTCTTTGTATTCTTCTTAAAGTATTGTGTTTGTTTTTTTAGGAAGGGTTAAAGGATATGGTTATGGTATTAAGCCTTCACAATTCAACCGTGAAAAGAGTACAAACCGATGGGGCTAGTTCTAGTGCTGCTCGTGCTGACCGAGAAGAGGTTTCCATGCTCCGAAACCAAGTGGTCAGCATGGAACAGATGATTGCTGTTTTGCAAGCCCAAGTAGGAGCCTCGGCCTCTCAAAGAGCTGCTGGATGAATGCAGAAGAAAAGCATAGTTTCTGTTATGTGAAAAACTAACATTTTTTTAAAACCATTTTGGGTGTGGGAAGCAATGTGAAAAACTAACATTTTGGGTGTGGAAAGCAGTGTGAAAAACTGCTATTTTGGGTGTGGAAAGCAGTGAAAAACTGCCATTTTGGGTGTGGACGAATGGATGTTATAATGCAGATTTTTGATTGGATTTTGTAATCTAGATTTTGGATACTGCCTAAATAGATATTGTAATACAGTTTGGATGGTATATAATTCAAAATATATTACAGTACCGTACCCGTATTGACCATTCTCAAATAGATGCTTTCATTTTTTTTTATTTTTTTTTAAAAGAAAATCAAAATATTTCGACGCAACTTTAATGTATTTCTGCGCAACTATGGCGTCGAAATATGTAACTTTTCGACGCAATTTAGTCCGTCGAAATAACAAGTCGTTTGCGTCGAAATTTTTTTGACGGTCAACTAGACGACGAGAGGATGGCACGTGGATACTGAAATTTTCGACGCAACTGTTGCGTCGAAATGTCATTTTTTTGCGTCGAAATAGATGAGTTTTCTTGTAGCTTTAGAAGCTAAGTATGGCTTTTGAGTGCAAAAATGAAACAACAACTTAACTATATAATGATCTCTTAAGGATCTCTCTCATATGAAAATATGACAATGTAAGCGCACAACAAGTACGATGCTACTAAATGACTTGAATACTAAATCTGAGTTTTGATTTAACTTCTAAGAAGGTGCACCACGATCTCCACTGATTTAGGAGAATTAAATCAGCCACCACTTCATTTGGCCAGAACTTAACTCGTAATAACCACCAAATCCTCCATTACTTCTGATTTAGTCTTCAGTGGCAGTTACCCCCATGTCTGGTGTGGGGCGGGGTAGACGACTTTGTCTGACCTTTCTGTCTTTTGTTTTACATCCGGACTTTGTCTATCAAGCCTACTCAGTCTTTGACATCATTTGCAAAACTTAAGGGTTCTAACTGGTTGAGATAGCAAAGACAATACTAATTATTTAACTAATTAGTAAAGATAACTGATAAAAGTACAGTTGTAATTGACATTGCTAGGTGACTATAATGAGAAATAAGAAATAAACAATTGCTAGGTGACATTGCAAAGCAGACTTAATTGAGACTTTATCAGATTCATGGATTTTTAGCAGAGTGATGAAACTTTATTTTTCAGTTTCTTGCGAGGTGGAAAGTAAACTATATGTACAGATTTGGGTTCTCAATTTCTATTTCTTCAAATTTATTTCCAAAACCACATTCACACACAAATTTATTGACTTTGTAGACTTCAAACGTCATCTTTACTATCTGATTGCAAGCACAATGGTAAGAATTGTTTACAGTTTCATGCAAGGTAGAGTATGAACATAGAATTTTTGTTCTCAATTTATGTCCCTCTTCTTTGTTTTCCTACCCAAATTTCATTATATGTTGAGCGTCAGTGTTGAACACTAAAGTTATTTTTGAAGGTTGACATGTTGAAAAAAGAGACAAATTTACAAAGTCCGATTTTGATAGAAATCACTATAGGGAATCCAGGTTCACCAATTTCATAAGCTTGTGATAGCTTAGTTTTGACATGTTGTTCTTTTTTCTTGGTTTGCAAACCGAGAGAGGAACCTGATGACCCAGTCCTTGTTTGACATCACAAACAGCTTAGTCACTACAGTAAGAGAATATAAAATGAAATGATTATAGACTTAGATTAGAATATTCATCTCATAGTTGTATCTTCTAGTCCTTTTTTAGGGTCATATTATATTTCTCATAGTTCTTTTTGTAGATTTAGGTTATTTCTCTATTCCCAATCGAGAATCTCTTAATTGTGTCTTCTCTTAATAGAGCCATCAATAGACCTGTTAAGATAATGACTCAATCCATTACGTTTTCTTATGGAGTTAATTGGAAAGTTTCATCTTCCGATTGTTAAGTTTCTCATAAGAATTAAAACGGTGAGTTATGAAGTCTTCTGAAAGTTTTCCACTAATAAAGGAGGAGTTAATGAGGAGATTTAGAAGAGTTTTTTAGCCGTTTCAATGTAGCTATTTATGGGGGTGTTAGTGGACCATTATACATGACTTTATGTAACCTTTATGAGTTATGTTACGGGTTATTCAAGTGGGTAGTGAAGGGAGTCATCCTCAGCTATAAATAGGATTGTATTCCATGGTTCAAGATAACATCTCAAAATACAAGGGAAACACAATAGCATTAGTTGGGGTTTGGGAAAATTCTCTTATGATCCTCTTGTAATCCTCCTAAAAATTAGTGATCTTTGTGTTCTTCTTCTCCCGTGGATTAGGCTTCGGGCCGAACCACGTTACATCTTGTGTCACTCTTTTATCTTCGTGTGAATTTATTATCTCATAAAATCCTCACCGATCCTAACAAGTGGCATCAGAGCTAGGCTACAAAATGTGAGAGATGACGAGAGATACTAAATTCAATATCGAGAGGTTGAGCCGGCGTGGGAACTTCAATCATTTGAAGACTCACGTTTACGCGGTTCTGGTGAGAGAAAATCTTGTGGAGGCTATTGAAGGTAAGCCTGAAACCATGGCGGATGATGCATGGGTTACCCTTGATCGCAAAGCACGGTGTACAATTCATCTCTACTTATCTGAGTCTGTTCTCGATGAGGTGGAAGATGAGACCACTACGAAGGGATTATGGGATAAGCTTCAAGCTACCTACATGACAAAGAGCGTCACGAGCAAGATGGTGCACTAGTGTCACCTACAAGATTGTTGAATGAAGGAAGGAGATAACCTAATGGCACACATTGATGAGTTCATGGCCATTGTTTCAAGACTAAAGAAACATGATGTGTCATTGGGAGATGATTTTTGGGCATGTGCCTTGCTTTGTTCTTTACCGTCCTCGTATGAACATTTTAGAGATACACTTCTCTTTAATGGCAAGACCCCGGTGCTCTCTGAGATAGTTGATCACTTGATCTCCAAGAAGGCGATGGATACTCTTCGTGGGCCCAAAGGCGAGTCATTGTCAGGTGATGGAGATGCTTTGACTGCTCATGGTGGCAAGAAGAAGGGGAAGGGTAATATGAACAAGGTGAAATGCTATAATTGTCATGGTCGTGGACATTATAAGTGTGATTGTCTATTGTTAAAAGAGGAGGATGAGAACCCCAAAAATGTTAATGCTAGTTGTGTTGAAGATTATGGAGTATTGGTTGTTGGAAGGACCCCAAATCTGACCGGCAATGGATGTTGGACTCTGGTTGCATTTATCATATTTGTTATGATCGCTCCATGTTCTTTGACTACAAACCCATTAATGGGGAAGTGGTGCATGTGGGGAACAATGAGACTTGTGCGGTTGTTGGCCTAGGAGGGATCAAGCTGCGTACATATGATGGAGAAATGCACTGTCTCAAAAATGTGAGACACGTTCCTGAAGTGTCATGGAATTTGTTGTCCATGGGTGTTTTGGATGCTGAAGGGATGAGTTTTTCGGGAACGATGGAGTGGTGGTAGTTTCCAATGGGAATACGGTATTCATGAAAGCGAGGTTGATGAACGGGTTGTAAGTGTTAGAAGTTGACACGGTGTACAACAGGACCACTTCATGTACTTCGATTTTGAGCAAGTTTTGCTCGGTTGGAGGAGAGAGAACGTTCATGGCATCTTGGTGACGTGGAAGGATTGATCATTAAGGGGGGAAATTGTTAAGATAATGACTCAATCCGTTACGTTTTCTTATGGAGTTAATTGGAAAGTTTCATCTTCCGATTGTTAAGTTTCTCATAAGAATTAAAACGGTGAGTTATGAAGTCTTCTGAAAGTTTTCCATAATACAGGAGGAGTTAATGAGGAGATTTAGAAGAGTTTTTTAGCCGTTTCAATGTAGCTATTTATGGGGGTGTTAGTGGACCATTATACCTGACTTTATGTAACCTTTATGAGTTATGTTACGCGTTATTCAAGTGGGTATTGAAGGGAGTCATCCTCAGCTATAAATAGGATTGTATTCCATGGTTCAAGATAAGATCTCAAAATACAAGGGAAACACAATAGCATTAGTTGGGGTTTGGAAAAATTCTCTTATGATCCTTTGTAATCCTTGAAAATTAGTGATCTCCATGTTTCTTCTCCCGTGGATTAGGCTTCGGGCCGAACCACGTTACATCTTGTGTCACTCTTTTATCTTCGTGCGAATTTATTATCTCATAAAATCCTCACCGATCCTAACAAGACCTTTTGGTCTTCAAAATTGATTTGACACCAAGAACTTGTGTACCAGGATTGTGGGTAACTAGGTCCCAAGTGTGGGTGTTATAAAGAGCATTAAATTCAAGTTGAAATTCTGCTCTTCATTTTGTATATATCTTAGCCAGGGTAAAGAACGGTTCATGTGGACTATGATTAGAAGTAGTGAAGACAATTGTGCATTTAGGTTATTGGTGTTTCCCCAAGGGACAATGGCTTTGATTCTTGTTAAAGGTATGTGGGTGTTTACTTTTCTTGAGTGATCATATATAGGATGAGGGTTTTAAGGGGGTAAAGAAGGATTTTGAGGTGATAAAAGATGGAGATTGAGAATTTGTGGCTTGAGAAGGAATATCATAGGCTAGTGGTGATGAGCAATGGGTATGGGAAATGGGCTAGATGAATGAGGAGTACGACATGTATGTTGGGTGACTTTTATGAGGCGCTCAAGTAAGAAAACAAGAATGATAGAGGGTTGATATTTTTGGTTCATCATACTTCCTTCTAAAGGACTCAGCTTTTACCATACTTAGGTAACCATGTGTTAGAAATATTATGTGGGGGGGGGGGGGGGGGGGGAGGGGGGAATAGGCCCAATGAGGGAATTATGTAAAATACCCGTATAACTAGTAAAGTTCAATAACCCATGAGGTTCCTTCCTAAAACCAATTGGTATTAGGTGGAGTAGCTCATAGGTTATATGAACTACTTACTAGCTATATAATTCTTCAATGTGGGACTCACACTTCATCTTTAACATCCCCCTCAAGTGTGAGTCTCTCACCTTTGCCTCCCACATTGCACCCTTACTGTTTGGACCCCACTTGGTACTGGTCGAGTCCCTTCTCTTGGTTTATCGTGACATAGTCCACTTCTACAGTACTAGCCCGGTCCCTTCTCTCGTTTTATCGTGACACAGTTCGTTTCTACGGTACCGGCCTGGTCCCTTCTCTCGCTTTATGGTGACATAGTCCGCATCTACTTGGGTATCCATTTAGACAGTGGTGCGTTACCCAAGGAAACCTTGCTCTGATACCATGTTAGAAATATTGTGGGGAGAAATAGGGCCAATGAAAGGAATTATGTAAAATTCCCATATGGACTAGTAAGGCCCAATAACCCATGAGGTTCCATCCTAAAACCAATTGGAATTGGGTGGAGTAGCCCTTAGGCTATATGAACTACTTACTAGCTATATTATCTTCAATGTAGAACTCACACTTGATCTTAACACCATGGCACAAAAAATCATCTTTCAACAAAGTCCCACTAACCCTTGGTGTACCTTTACATTTAGCTCTATCATTTCCTCAAACCCTTCAATCATACCCAAAACCAGCCCAATAATAACAAACATGAGATTTAGCAACAACAAAAAACAAGCTCAAGTAATTAGATGCCATAACCTTCAGCCACAAAAGCATAAAATAAAACAAGACTATTCCCACCACTTCTAATGTAACTACTAAGCAAAAACCTATACCATAAAGGTTTGTTTTTCTTCCATGTTTTCATAACGTAACAAAAAAATAAGAAGAGATATAAAAGGGGTGAAAAAACCATAATGCATATTCTAAAATATAACCCTAAATGAAAGTCAATACCAAACTCCCCGTCTTTCTTTTGCATCATTTGGAAATTTTTCCTCAACTTCATACCTAGTATTGAATCATTTCCTCAATGAGCGCCACCTCCTTCTTCAAATCGAAACTTTCCACACACATGGATCTCGCGTTCTTCTTGACTATTCTTCTATCTAATTCATTTCATTCAGATCTTGTTGGAATAATTAGTGTTGGAATAATTCATCAATTTTGTCAATTTTTTAAGTTTCGCCAGTTTCATAAGTTTTGTTCGTTCTTTCGTTTTCCAATTTATTACTCTAGCATATGTAGAGTTTTCATTATTAAAGTTTTATTAATCGGGAGGGCATATGCAAAGGGCTGAGTTTAGACTTCTCCCTCGATTATAAATAGTGGACTCTGCTATAGACAAATACACATCTGAAATACAAAGATTGAAATCTCAAGTTATAATTTCTTCTTCTTCACATCAAATTTCTATCAATTCTAGTTACAATTTATTCTTCTTCTTTACTTCAAATTTCTATCAATTCTATTATGGCATCAGAGCATGAATCAATGATTTTATTTTAGATTATGGTAAACAAAAGAACAGTGTCGCGGAACGATCAGTTCTTTCCTCAGACAGACATGGCTGGCGAAAAAGGAACTTAGAAGAAGTCTGGCATCAAGACAAGTGTGACATATTATTCAGATACTCTGTATGTCCTTTAGTTTGAGAAGGAATTGACAGGTCTTTGCATGTTGAGTGAGAATTCGCAAACTAGTCATATTTTTCTATGAAATGGATATTGGTCATTAGGGGCAACAAATCATATGTCAGGAGCTCGTAATTTCTTTGTCAATTGGAGAATTTTGTCACACTCTAGGCCAGTGGTTTTGCCTGACGGTCAGCCACAAGAAGTTTCTATGGTTTGAGATGTGGAATTGAGGAAATATTTATGGTTCAGAGATGTATTATATGTCCTGGATTTTAACTTCAATTTACTCTTCGTTAAAACATTAGTAAAACAAATTGCTCAACCGCTCATTCTTTGTGAGAAATATTTTTTTTCACAGGATTCTATTATAAAGAAAGTTGACGTCATACGGGCTGGATCAAGAAGGTATCTATGTTTTGGAGGAAGAACGAGCTAGTTATGTTGTAACGACCCCAGAACCACCCTAGTTCTAAGGTCGAAACACGCCGCACACTTATTACCTAAGATACGCAAGGCAACTAGACTGATACCCAAAACTAACATTTTATTACTTGATAAATGTACAAACATTGCTTACAAGGCCCATTCATATAGCTACAAGACAAAACTAACAAAACAGAAAATAAGGTCCATTGCCCAAAATACATACGGACCACAAGGTTGACAAATATGAATACAAACTCAAATGCTAAAAAAGGAACGCAGAAACCTCTAGTCAAATGACTAATCAACCTGCAAATTAGAGGATATAAATAGGGGTGAGCAAACCACAGCTCAGCAGGTGATAAACTTCATCAGCACGAGCATGCTCAAAAGCCTTTTACAGAACATAGCTTACATATACGTATTTTTCACAAATCTGAATAGAATCAGAATCAGAATCAAACAGAAAGCACTTCAAAACGACCTGAAGTCAAATACAAAGCAGAGAAAAACATAAGTCGCAAAATGCAACTTAATAGCGGAAGGCATATACAGAAACTACGAAGCCTTGCAGAAACCAGAAGTCACTTAGCAGACTATCAGAAGAAAGAAAATAGAATAAAAGTAGAATTTCATAACCAACTTCCTTAAACCAAGACTGAAAAAAAAACACAGAGGTCAAAATGAAGCACAAGCCACACTTTGAGAATGAGACAAAGCATAAGCAGGGTCTCATGTCAAAAGCTGCCAGCGCTCAAAACTGAACAAAAACAAATGTCAGAACACACTTAGCAGAACTTATCGTAGTTCACAAATCAGAATGTTCACAAACAGAATGATCACAAATCAACGTATTCACAAAACATAGTGGTTCACAAATAGAGTGTTCATCAACCAGAACGGATCACAAAATATAGTGGAACACTAGCTCTAGGCACTCACATACAGAAAGGGTCGAAGACCCATGGATTAGAGGATCCCACGACAAAAATGGTTGAGACCATTAGTCGGGCCTGTTGGTCGTAAATCATCCTGGGAAACCCGAGGAACAGAAAACAAAAGGACATCCTGCGTAGCATGCTACAGGATAACTCGACCCAGTCATCCATGGCTTATAAGGCTAAGTAACTAGGTCCCAAAACAAAAAGTTACTTTTAGAATAGAAGGTGTTATTAAGAGGAGACAACACAACATATTGAATATCCTATGTAACGAAACCGGAGCCTTGTAAAACAGAAGTCTTATACCATGACAGGCAAAGCACAGAAAACCGAATGGAAACGGGGACCAAAATCACACTTGTCAAAGCAATTCAGAGATCACATAGAAAGGAATACTTTTCGAGCACAAATGCATGCCAATGCGTACTAAAACATGTAAAAATAGCTTATACACACTTAGGGTATCATAACCCCACATCTGGTATGCAAAACAGAAGTCAAACAAACATTTTAGCCAAATTCAAAGAGGTGTTCGGACATGTGTCCGAACATGCATGTTCGAACGCATACCGAGACTCAAAATACATGCGTCCGGACTTGTGTTCGAACTTACAAGTTTGGACAATGTCCGAAGAAAGATCGTTCGTGTCTAAACTTGTGTTTGGCTTACATGTTCAGACACAAGTCCAACTACAAGCCCAGAATTCATCCTCGCTTACTGTCTGAACATGAATGTCTGGACGGAAGTTTAGACACAGCAGAAACCATCAAAAACAAAGGCGTCCACACATACTATCCAAACATGTATGTTTGGACACATGTCCGGACAAGGCTAAATCTACAAAATCTAAAGTAGAAAAAGATAAATTTCAAAGCCAAAAAATTACCACTGATAACACATAACTTTTTATAACAAAGTAGGCAATCGAAACACAAAACATGAGGTTTTTAGCAAAGTGAAATCGCAAAACAAAACCAACCCAGATTCTCATCAAAATCGAAGAACATATCAAACACATTTAAAAATTAAATAAAATCCTAGAATCCCCATGGGTGAACTCACCCGCACCGAATCCATCTACCACCTATCTCGAATCAAAGAACCCATAAAACTCTACAGATCCCCACATCAAACTTTTCGAATCTCCACTCGAAACTCAACGAGAAATTGATCGAATTAATCAAAAGTTGGAACCAAAATTAGAAATGGAAAGGAAACAAAACGAAAAACTAACACGAAACCAAACCCACAATCCCAAACCTAGAATCCAGCAGACTGACAGGCCAGAATTCTCACGTAGAACCACACAACGGTCAAACTCCAAAAGCGGAATAGCAGATCAGAGCAGGAAAATAAAGAGATAGTGGATTGGAGAAGGAGAAGAGCAAAGGGAGAAGAAAGCAGCACGAGAAATCAGAAAGAGGAAGAACGAAATGAAATAATGTGAATAAGAACTTTTTTCTTAACTTTACCAATTACCGAGCAAAATTACTCTTCTGCCCCTCCTTCCTTTTAAGCTTATTAAATCATCCATAATGACTTAACTCTCTAACATAAGGCTGGAAAATAACATGACACTCCCTTTGCAACATGAAACAAAAAAAAAAAATTGGGGCATAACATTATTCCCCTCTTAAAAAGAATTTTATCTTAGAAATTTGACAAAACTCACTGCTCAAAACTATGCACCTTAAGTGTGAGAATTCTAACGACACTAACTCATACAAAGAGGAATCCCACACTATAAAAACTCAAACCTGACCTTGAGCTACAACTCAAAAACACACTGCTGAAGCATCAACACATGAAACCTAACCACAAACTCGAACCTAACACAATGGAAATCCCTGGCAACTTAACCCAAAGCTCAAACAATCATAGTACGGAACATCAACGTCCAAACCACATCCAAAATGACATCAAACAGCACATCTTCATGGGGGATGTGATCAGCACACAACTCTGTCACATACTATTACATGATTGTCTCTACAAACAGAAATCAATCTCACAAAAGATGTCCTTTCCTTCCCAAAGGACTGGCCTCACTCAAATTCACACTAAAAAAACTCAACAGACACTGAACTCAGACACCACGTTTCCGTTGCACCACTCAGATAGTAACAAACACAAGCAGACAACAGACAAACACATAGCAGACAACAATTCAACAGATAACATATAACAAACAACAGACGACACAGAAGCACAGTCAAGTAGACACACACCACACACCCAGCAAAAGCCAACCTGGCTCTGATACCACTAAATGTAATGACCCCAAAAGTACCCTAGTATTAAGAGCGAAACACACCGTGAACTTATCCTAAGATACGTAAGGCAACTAAACAGATACCAAAAACTGACATTTTATTACTCAATAAATGTACAAAATACATACGGACCACAAGATCGACAAATTCGAATACAAACTCAAATGCTAAAAGAGCAACGCAGAAACCTCCAGCCAAGTGACTAATCAACCTGTGAATTAGAGGATCTAAATAGAGGTGAGAAAATCACAGCTCAGCAGGTGATAAACTTCATCAACATGAGCATACTCAAAACCTTTGTATAGAACATAGCTTACATATATGTTTGTTTCACAAATCAGAATTAGAATCAGAATCAGAATCAAACGAAAAGCACTTCAAAATGACCTGCAGTCAAATGCAAAGCAGAGCAAAACAGAATTCACAAAAGACAACTTAATAGTGGAAGACATTTGTAGAAACCACGTAGCCTTCTAGAAATCGGAAGTCACTTATCAGACTATCAGAAGAAAGAAAACATAAGCATAGTTTCATAACAAAGCTTCTTAAACCAAGACTGATAAAACCACAGAGGTCAAAATGAAGCAGAAGCCAAACTTTCAGAATGAGACAAAGCACAAGCAGGGTCTCATGTCAAAAGCTGCCAAGATCAAAATTGAACAAAAACAAATACCATAACATACTTAGTAGATATTATCAGAATTCAAAATCAGAATGTTCACAAATAGAGTGATCACAAATCAGCGTATGCACAAAACAGAGTGGTTCATAAAGTGTTCATTAACAAGAACAGATCACAAAACATAGTGGAACGCTAGCTTTAGGCACTCACATACAGAAAGGGTCGAAGACCCATGGATTAGAGGATCCCATGACAGAAATGGTTGAGACCATTAGTCGGACTTGTTGGTCGTAAATCATCCTAGGAAACCCGAGGAACAAAAAACAAAAGGACATCCTGCGTAGCATGCTACAGGATAACTTGACCCAGTCATCCACGGCTTATAAGGCTAAGTAACTAGGTCCCAAAACAGAAACTTACTTTAAGAACAAAAGGTGTTATTAAAATGAGACAACACAGCATATTGAATATCCTTACATAACTAAACAGGAGCCTTGTAAAACAGAGGTCTTATGCCAAGACAGGCAAAGCACGGAAAACCGAACGGAAACGGGGACCAAAATCACACTTGTCAAAGCAATTCAGAGATCACATAGAAATGAATACTTTCCAAGCATAAATGCATGTTAATGCATACTAAAACATGTAAAAATGGCTTATACACACTTAGGGTATCATAACCCCGCAACCGGCGGTATACACAACGGAAGTTAAACAAACATTTTAGCCAAATTCAGAGGGGTGTCCGGACATGTGTCCAAGCATGCATGTTTGTACGCATCCCAAGACCCCAAATACAAGCGTCCAAACTTTTGTCCGATCTTACAAATTCATACAAAGTCCGATGAAAAATCGTAAGAGGTGTCCGAACTTGTGTCCGGGCTTACATGTTCGGACACTAGTCGAACTCCAAATCCTTCATCCTTGCCTACCGTCTGAACATGCATGTCAAGACGGAAGTTCAGGCCTAGCATAAACCGTCAAAAACAAATTTGTCCGCACATAGTGACCGAACATGTATGTTCAGGCTGATTGTAACACCCCAACTACAGCCATACACTTAACAACAAATTGCAGCGGAAAATTTAACTCTTCACATTACTTAACTCAATGGTGTTACACGCCGTTAGCCACCCACGTGGCTAACAAGGCTAATACATAAACATTGTATCGGTCTGATGGACCAGATTCCCGAGCAACTACACATTACAATCTCTTTCCATTACCAACATTCATTATACATTTACATTCCAACTGTACCGAGTATTTACAAACTAATGCCGACAACAATTTCGGTCTTACTACACCTACAATACATAAGTAATTCATTAACTACCCGTGCAGAATCAACTACCCCGTCCTACTCTCGGACGGTCTCCAGCTCCTTGTACCTGAAATAGAATTGGAAGAAAGGGTGGCCCCCAAGGGGCTCATCACCTTTGCTGGTATGGTAATCCCGCAGCCCGCATGCTACCGGGCCACACACAACTAATTGTCGTCTAAGCATGCGGTTGATTTTATTTAAATCATGCATGTTAACTGTAAACACATAACACATTACATACCCTTAACAATGGGCTCAGCAAAAAAGGCAACACATCTTTACTCATTAGAACACTCATTGTGTCCTTTAACCCTAGAGGGTTTCTCCTCTATTGGAGCTATTTCCTTAATAGACGGCACTTACCCACTAGTCGGGTTATTCTCCAAAACATCTTATATTAAACTGGGATTCATATCCATGATCCACATACTTCACACAACAACCTATACCACATATTGACATCCATCTTACATAAAATCGCAATAAGAATTGCATCACATCATCAACACATAACATAACGGGAACGGTTCTCATTAGGAACCGACCCAAACATAATTAGTTCACTTGGAGAGCCTAGAGAATGTTGCCAAAATCATGCTAAGCTCGTTACATAACTCATTACTGTCCTGTTAAATGAACGAATAACTTAATCCCAAGGTGCGTCGGATATAGTGATCCAAGCACACCGAACAAACATAGTATGCCCCTGTGGCCTGACGTGAGTCAGTAAAATAGCTTTGGTTAAGCTAAAGGGAAGATTTGAACCCAAATGGGAAAACAACCATAACATACAGAGAGGATCGAACCTGATATGATAACGATCCCCATACTCACACGCATGGCCAGAACTACCGGACTCCTCACTCCCCGGTTAGCACTTGTTAGAAGTCTCATTATTGGACATAGTACATTAATTCACACTTAGGTGGTTAGGTCTAGTTAGACACACACAAGGGTAGTGAACATATTAACACTTACAAACAAACACATAACTAACTCACGCATAGCCGTGGTTAGAACGTTCCTTAGGTTGGAAACGTTATTACCGGATACCGTTCTCTTACGTTTACCTAATATTGGTTAACTAGCCTTTCATACGCATTCGAGGTTACCTGTATCGGTACGCAAACACACAACAAAAACAACGACTGTAAACTCGTTTCATGATTTGTCTTATAACGTGGCAAACATACAGAAAACACATTGGCATACAAGCCGGTGTAATCCGGTAGGACACAGGTTGCAAGAAAACCATACCTGTCACCGAGGCCCACTCTATTGTGTCCTCCTATGTTCCTCGGACAATCCTTGAACAACTGGTAACATTACAATTACTTTCATTAACATCGGGGTAACATGATTGTTTAACGTCTAAAGCGCCCATAGTTAACCCCGTCATCCCGTTATACTAGTTTTACTCTTCTGACCTTAGGTTCACAACTCTCACATCAAACCTAACACTTGTTTACACATTTTAAGGCCTTTATATGTCACCAAACAAGGCCTAAACATCACCTAAAACCATTACCATTCAATCCCCCATGACTAGTAGCCTTAAAAAACATTTTGCAACATTTTTGCCCTGGTCCGGGACTTGGTCCGGACCCAAGGTCCCGGACCATACAGATTTGTACTTTGTACTCTCGGCCTTATTTTGCTTGTGGTCCGGGACTTGGTTCTGGACCTAGGTCCCGGACCAATGTCAACTTCTACTCTCGGCATGTTTTTAAGGGTGGTCCGGATACCTATACAAGGGCTAGGTCCCGGACCATGTTAATAAGTTGTCAAAACATCATTTTTCAACCCCTAATCCAACCCTAAACCTTGCCTAATCATTCCATAATCTTTCCACATGTTTCCTACATGTCTAAACACCTTAAATCATGCACTAAACCTTCCTAAATCATCACTAACTTGTTACCCAATTTCTTACAACAATTTCTAACACTCATAACATTTTTCCTTAGATTTCTAAGTGGTATAATATGCCTTCCATCACAACTAACCAAAGTGTTGTCTCTCAAACATTA
Organism: Limonium bicolor; assembly: GCA_023374045.1. Taxonomy (NCBI): domain Eukaryota; kingdom Viridiplantae; phylum Streptophyta; class Magnoliopsida; order Caryophyllales; family Plumbaginaceae; genus Limonium; species Limonium bicolor. The sequence goes on along the minus strand of CM041779.1, from coordinate 9,746,557 downwards.
CCACTACTCCAAAAGCATTCTTTCTCACATACACCTCCATTACACAACTCCTTCTATTTCCACAAGTTTACACTTAGACCTTCACAAGGCATTATTTTTTTTTCCTTTGTTTACCACAACTTGAACAAGGCTTACCACTTCACACAACATGTCTTTGGTGCGTATTAAACACCTATTTAAACTCTAAATCCACCAAGACAATGCCCAAGGCACCTTAACACATAAGAACACCTTATTTCACTTTAGTTCCCCATCTTAACACTTAACAAATTCCTAGTACTTTCTCGGTCGTAAAATCTCATTACAACACTTAAACTCCTTTGTTTATCAACTAAATTTTGCCATAGCTTCTCTTGTATATTCTCACACCCAAACACTTAGGTTTTCACCTTTTTACAATCAAGAACACTTAATCCCTTAATACACATTCCTTACACACAAACATATGGTTTTTCATTCTTTAACCATCAAAGACCTTCATCTCCACAAGAAACATTCTTTACACACAACTAAACCTTTAAACTACACTACATCACAATATAGTGCATAAACTTAAATTACTTAGCACTTAGGCCCTTAAATAGCATGGCTCTTAGGCCCTTAAATTGCATAAACCTGAAACACTGAATTTCCCACATATATATTGCCTTTGACCTGCAAATACACACAACATCTCATATGTCCTTAATAAACTCCTTTTTGGATAGTTTGCTATCTCAATTCCCATTGGCTCTTTAGGTAGTTTTTAATAAGCATTTTAAAGCTCAATTTCCTAGGACACATAAAACTTCATTAAGGTAGCTCATTTACCTCTCTTTCTTCAAAACTTCCTCACTTGTTTTTCCTTGCCCTTCTTGATTAAAATCAGCAAGGTGTTTTTGATTGCTTGTCAAACTTCTAATCAATATACAAGTAAAGATAATGAGCATTAAGCATTATACCTAAGCTCATGAACAAACCCTAGATTAACATAAGTGTTTTAAACACTAAATGAGATGTTTACCTGGATTTGCAAGGGAACTTGATTAAATAGCAAGAGAGGACTCCACCTAGTCCTTTGAAGTTTGGAATGAAGCTATGAAAGAACCAAAAGAAGACACCATTACATGGTGAATTTTCGGCCAACACAAAACAAGAGGAAATGGAGTTTTTCTTTGATTTTCCTTACCTTGAAGCCAAGGAGAATGACAAGGCATGAAAAGATGAGCTCAAGCTCCTTCAATGGTGAATCTCCATGGCACCGAAATGGAGATTTTGAAGATTTGAAAAGATAGGAATGTAGAGCTTACTCTAACTAAGACAACGGTAGTCTCAGAATTAAATTCGGAGCTTGGAGCCATGAGTTACAAGCATTCAAAGATAAAGAATGGATACTTGCTGTAGCAAAACGAGATGGAGAAGGGAGGATGAGGTTGGAGATGGTGGGAATCAAGAATAAAAGAAGAGAAAGTGAGGAGAGAGGTTTAGTTTGAAGATATTTATGTTATAAAGCAAAAGTAACTTTTTACTTACTTTTTCTTTCTTTCTTTTACTAAATAATAAATGGTGGTGACTCCTCATGTTGGAAACCGGCCCCCTTCATATAATAGGGCATTTCATGACTTATGTTGACCATTTAATTAAGCTAAGTTGACTTAAGTCAAAACTAGCACTATTTAGGCACTATTCACTAACTAAGGCACATAATTGTGAAATTTTTGATTTCCCATTGACTTAGGCTTCCTAATGTGATACTAAGTAGTACACATGTTAATTAAAGAGTAATAATGGACATTTAGCCACTCAAAACCCATTTACAAGACAATTTTTCAAAAATATGCTTTAAGACTCCTTAAAGCCCATTTTGTGTTTTAACTTGTTTTCAAGCTTGGTTTTCTTTAATAATTGATTTATCACGCCCATTAACATTTAAATAAGGTATAGGTATTACCTTTAGGTCTTATACAAGGTTACACCAAGTCTAGAGCAAGTATTTGCTTAAATTGACTTTAAGGTGTTTTCTTGTGTTTTGTTTGGTTTAATTGTCTACCAATGTTTCTTAAGGACTTAATTAGCCTTATTAAGTCATAATTAAATATTATTTAGTCTTGGTAGGCTCTTTGGGTCCTAACCAAGTTCACTCCAAGCTTAGAGCATGTTTTTGCTCAAACTGTGTCTTAGTGTTTTATTGTGTTTTACTGTGGTTTAAATTGTACACTGATGTTTCTAAGGCACTTTTTAGCCTTTAAATACCATAGTTTAACATTTAAACAACATATCAAGGTTTGGGGCATTTCACTGATGCTCGGACAAGGCAAAATCTACAAAATCGAAAGGAGAAAAAGACAAATCCCAAAGCCACAAAATCACCATTGATAACGTATAACTTTCTATAACACAGTAGGCAATCGAAACACAAAACCATGGGGTTTTAGCAGAGCAAAAATGCAAAACTAAAACAACCTAGATTCACATCAAAATCAAAGAAGATATTGAACACATTCAGAAACAAAACAAAATCTTAGAATCCCCATGGGCGAACACACCCACACCATATCCATCTACCACCTACCTCAAATCGAAGAACACACAAAACTCTATAGATCCCCACAGCACACTCTTCAAATCTCCACTCGAAACTCAATGAGCAACGGATCGAATTAATCAGAAGTCATAACCAAAATTAGAATTGGAAAGGAAACGAAACGAAGAACTAACACGAAACCAAACCCACAATCCCAAACCTAGAATTTGGCGGGCTGACAGACCAGAACTCTCATGTAAAACCACACAATGATCGAACTCCGGAAGCAGAATAGTATATCAGAGAAGGAAGAACAAGAGAGAGTTGAATGGAGAATGAGAAGAGCAAAGGGAGAAGGAAGCAGAATGAGAAATCAGAAAGTGGAAGGATGAAGGAGGAAAAGAAAATGAAATAACGTGAATAGGAACTCCTTTCCTAACTTTACCAATTACAAAGCAAAATTACTCTTTTGTCCCTCCTCCCTTCTAAGCTTATTAAATCAGTTACAATGACATTACTCTCTAACTTAAGGCTAGAACATAACCTGAAACTCCCTTTGCAACATGAAACAAAAGAAAAAAAACTAGGGCATAACACATGTTTTCCGTGTTTCTTGAGATACGACAGAGAGAGATGATCATCAACATTTGGTCTTGTTTCCGGAGTTGGTGCCAAGGATGTGGAGTTACATTATAGTTTAGGTCATGTTTTGTTTCAGAAGCTAGTTTAAATGAGACTTATAAAGTGTAATGATGTTTCATCATATTATACTTGTGACATTTGTTATAAAGCTCATGTACAACGTCTTCCATTTGGGCAATCAGAAATTAAAACCCATAAACCTTTTGAGATGGTTTATGTAGATGTTTGCGGACTGTTTAATGTCACCACTTATAATGATTACATATATGTTATCTATTTTGTTGATGATAATACTAGAATTACTTTGGTTCAACTTTTGTGACACAAGGGTGAGGCAGTGGAAGCCCTTGTAAGCTTCCTTAAGATGGTAGAACATCAGTTTGATGCCAAGGTAAAAGTAGTTTATAGTTACAACGCAAAAGAATTGGGTAGTTCGAATGAAGGGAGAACTTATTTTGCTTGATAGGAAATAGCTCATCAAACTACTTTTACTTATACTCCTCAGCAAAATATCGTGGTTGAAAGGAAGCATAAGTACCTTCTTGAGACCACCAAAGCACTTTTCTTTCAATATCAAGTTCTGCTTGCTTACTGGGGCAAATGCATTTTGCATGCAACCTATTAGATTAATCGGTTGCCTACCAAGGCTTTGAAAGGGAAATTTAGTCTGAGGGCTGAGGCTTGTGTTTATTTGGGTGAAGAACCTAGGAAGAAAGGGCATAAGTTATACAGTTTGGATACCCGACAGGTTGCGTTTGCAGGGATGTGAAGTTTCATCACACTGTTTTCCCTTTTACAAATGACCAGGTTGTGTCTCCGAGTTCTTCGGGGAATGCTGTTGATTCTCCTAAACAGTTTCCTCAGGATGGAAGTCGATAGTCTCAACCCCCTTGTGCGTTCTTCCTCTGAAAATAATGTCACTGTTCATCCGTCTAGTGAAAATGTTGTCACTGCTCATCCTCCTAGTGAAGATATTGTGCCATTTGTGCTGGTCGAGCCGGATCATGTGGGCGAATCAGAAGGTGGTCTTGGACACTCTAGTCGTGAGAGTCGTCGGCCTGAGTATTTTGATGATTATGTTTGTTCTTCTCATGTCCAGGACATTTTTTGGATGTGTGTGTTTATCACAGAGAAAAGCATGAGAATCTATTAGAAGGTTGTCAAAGTGAAAAGAAACTAGGTCTAAGGTTCCTCGTGCATTCACTATGATCGCTCCACATGCTCCGTCTGATCGAATTATGAAAGAGAATGAGCCACAATCATATAAAGAAGTGGTTGTTTCTGCACATTGGTGAGATGCTATGCAAAATGACCTAAACACACTGAAGGTGACCAACACTTGGGAGATTGTGATATTACATAAGGGAAAGATGAATATCGGTTTCAAATGGGTTTACAAGATTAAACTAACACTTTTGAGCATTATAAGGCATGTTTGGTGGCTAAAGGGCTTTACTCAACGCCATGGGTTGGATTATCATGAGACTCTCACTAGTTGTTAAGATGACCATAATTCGTGCTCTTCTTGACGTAGCTCTGCATAACGGGTGGATTGTTAATCAGTTAGATGTTAATAATGCTTTCTTACAAAGTGATCTTGATGAGGAGGTATATAAGAAGGTGCATCCAGGTCTCGATGTTTTTGGACGTAATAAAGCTTGTTGTTAAAGCATTCTCTCTATGGTTTGAAACATGCTTCACCTCAGTGGTTTTCTAAGTTGGTTATCTTCCTCAAAACTCTTGAGGTTTGTCAATCCAAGAATGATTATTCTTTTTTTTTTACAGAACAAATGGTGCCTACTCGCTGAATGTTGCAGTTTATGTCGATGATATGATATTGGTTGGCTCACATCAAGAAGATATTGATCAACCTAAGCAAGCATTAGATGATCATTTTAAGATCAAGGATTTTGGGAGTTTACATTACTTTTTGGGTATTGAGTGTTTACATACATCCCAAGGTGTATTCTTGTGCAACAGAAGTTCTGTCATGATCTCCTTTAGGAAGAATGATTGTGAAGACAACAGAGTTACTGCCGGTCCTATGCAAGTTGGGCTTTCTCTACGTCGTATTGATGGTACACCTTTGGATGACCCTTTTGTTTATCGACGGCTGGTCAGAAAATTGAATTATTTGTCTAACACCCGGCCAGATCTTTGTTATACTGTTCAAGTGCTTAATTAGTTTATGCAGCACCCTACTGATGTTCATATGCTAGTTTCTCTACATACTTTGTGTTTTGTGAAGGGCACCTTGTCTTATGGGATCATCCTTCGTTAGGGGTCTAAGACTCCGTTGGACATGACAACCAATTGTGATTCTGATTAGCTCACCCGGATACAAGGAGGTCCGTGTCTGGATATTATATTTTCCTGGGGAATAGTCCAATCTCTTGGAAAACCAAGAAACATGGGACTGTGTCACTTTCTAATGCAGAAGCTGAATATCGCTCTCATTGTCGTGTCACAACAGAGCTTACCTGGTTGAACCGGCTTCTTCATGAGCTCGATGTTGCTAATATTACCTCAATACCGTTAAAGTGTGATAATCAGTCGGCTGTTCATATTTCTCATAATCCAGTCTTTCAAGAGCATACAAAACATATTGGGCTTGATTGTCACTTTGTTCGTGATAAGATCCAACAAGGACTCGTTGATGTTTCTTATACTCCCTCTACTTCTCACCTTGCTTATATGATGACAAAAGTCCTTCCTAATACTCGCTACAGTGAGCATCTCTCCATAATGGGCATGGGACATGCACATATTCCAAGCCTTAGCGCTTCATATCGCTTGTGGCTTGCTGGGGGGTGTGGGAATAATTCGTCAGTTTCTTAAGTTTCTTAGTTTCTTAAGTTTTTTTCATTGTTTCGTTTTCCAATTTATTACTCTAGCATATGTAGAGTTTTCATTATTAGAGTTTTATAAATTAAGTGGGCATATGTAAAGGGTTGAGTTTAGACTTCTCCCTATATTATAAATAGGGCAGTTTGCTATGGACAAATGCACATCTGAAATACAAATATTGAAATCTCAAGTTACAATTTTTTCTTCTTTTTTACTAAAAGTTCCATCAATTCCAGCTAGAATTTCTTCTTTTTTAGATCAAATTTCTACCAATTCTATTAGATCTGGGTTTCTCTATCAACTTCCCTTTATTATCCTCTTTCTCGATTTTGAAGTTTCCCTTTGTTACCACGGTCCATAGATCGTCGTCTATACATTTCATAAGTAATTCCTATCTCTTTGCTCCAAATCGGGTAATGTTGGCTCTCAACATTGGAATGTCTAATGGCTTGTCAACCATGGTTACTTGTGGATCTACATGAGAAAGAGTTTTTTTAAGCATGCAAATGACATATACTAGTTAAGAAAACTCACTAAAAAAACTAGCTCTACACACCCTCCATAGATGAATTTTTGGTTTTACAATCAGACAATTCGCGGATAAGTACAATTGGTGATAAAGTTCACTCTCAGATTTCTCAAAGAATACCTCGATTGATTTTCATTGAAGAAGGAAAAATAGAGAGCGAGAGAAGATGAGAGTATACAGATTGAGTTATCGACTTGATGTTCTATCTGACTAAGAAATAAGATGAAAGAAAGCCTAAGAAAGAGAGCGGTTCGCTCTATGGAACCGGGTTTAACAATTACAGAAGAAAAGTACCTAATACACAACTAGAAACGTACAATATATGTCCTAAGTACAGTCTAGTATATGTAAAAGAAACAGAGTAGTATTAGGAATGTTACAGGTATTAACATAATCCCAATACCCCCCCTCAAAAGGTACAATTTGCACGTCTGTAAAAAATGTGTCTTTTGCTTCTTTATGTCGTTTCTGATCAGCCACCATCACTGCATTCCTGTAAACCCAAAGAGTGAAACAAACTGTGACAATTTTTACCTGTCAGGGACTTGGTCATGACATCTGCTAGTTGTTGATTGCTGGGGAGGTGTTGGACATGAATCAATCCTTCCTGCAGTTTCTCATGCACAAAATGACAGTCTAATTCGATGTGTTTTGTGCGTTTGTGAGAAACAAGGTTTTTGGCTATGTGAATAGCAGCAAGGTTATCACAGTTTAGTGGAATTGGGGTGATATTTTTTAACCCTATCTCAGCAAGAAGTCTACTTGAAATACCCCGAACTTAAATATAGGGATTAAAATTAATCTAATACGTATTTAAGGGCCTAATAACGCCTAAGTAATATTGGTAAGGAAAAATAAATTCAAAAGAAATAAAGAAACACTTAAAAAGTAGAAAACACTAAATAAGCGTTAAATAACCATAGGAGGTATGAGACCTCGGTTAGCGCATTATATGGATTCTAAGGGCTTATTAAGACCTAAATAATATATGGGAACAACTCCCGAAGAAAACGGATCCAAATAATGTATTAAAATACTAATAGAGCTTTAGTGCACGCTTTTCGAGAAAACCCGAAAACGTGACTTTAAGTGGTCAAACGAACCCGTACAAATTATAAATCATTAAATAACAATGATTAAGCATTTATGGAAGCTTAATAACCAATAAAATTAAATAAACGAGAAAATTCCGGAAAATGGGCCCGGTTAGTGAATAGTACCAAAACCGGGTAAACTAACGAGCGTTTTCTGTAAATGACGAAAAACACTCCAACTAGTAATACAGTAGGGGGACCGATTTTTATTAATTCAAATAACCCCCCACACACACATGTAACTAGCTAATTAATTAAAGGGTCAAAAAGCAAAAAGGTACAAAAAGTAAAAAGGTATTTACTTTACCTCTCTCCTCTCATTCTCACATTTCTCCTCTCCCTCTCTCGCGTGGGTTTATTCCTCACCCAGCCGACCTCCCCTCTTCTTCTCCCTCTGTTGGCGATTTTGAAACTCCAAAGAAACAACCATGGCAGCTCCCTTTCTCAAGCTTGCCCAAGCTTTATTAAAGCTCCAAATCAAAAACAAATTACATATTTGAACTCCCCTCATCATTCTCTACAATTCTATCTTTTCAAAATTTGAAAAGGAAGAACTTCATCTCCATGATTTTTCCCCATTTAAAGAGAAAATGGTACCAAAGTAAAGCTTGGAGTCTCCTCTCTCCATTAAGGTAAAAATCTACATGAAAAACTCATGTTTCCTTCATCTTCTTTTTTTTTAACCGATTTCTACCCCCTTGTAATGCCTTGTTTTCTCTCTCTCTTTTGAGCATAATCTCAACCTTGCAAAGGTGGTGGAATCACCTTCTCAAACCAAGGGTTAAAACCCCTCCTAAAACACTCCAAAGGTAAACCCTAGAATTTGTGTTTTGAACATTTCAAGGGATTAGTATAAATCTAAGGGTTAGTATATTAATTGCACTTATTTTGTGTGTATTGGGTGATGGGATTCCCCATGTAGCCGATTGTGCAAGAGAGTGAGAAGGAAAGGGAATGGGAAAGAAAAGAAGAAATAAGAGCTTAAGGTAAGAGCTTCTTCTTGATGTTAAATTTCAAATGCATTAGTGTAATGGGAATGGGTGAACTAATTAAAGAAACCCAAATATTGTATTGGTATTGTACTTGTGGAAGTTTGAGTATTTATGAGATTGTATTTGGATTGTAGGCCTTAGAGCCAAATAAATTGTGTAGGTGTATTCGTATGATGGATTGAGGAAGTAATGATATATTGGTATTGTAATTGAGGAGGTATTGGTGTATTGAGATTTGGTATGTGTGCTGGTAGAACCCTTGTGGTTTGGCTAGAATAGGAATGATTTTGGTGAAAAAGTGTGTATGAGGATAAGTAGAAATTGTAGGTGAATTATGGCAAAATTTTGGTAGAAAATGTACATTTATGGATGGCTTGGTGAATTGGAAAACCAAGGTGTGTATTTGGGATAGTAAGGATGTTTAGTAATCATGGAATGGTAGTTGTAGTATAGGAATGAAAAGGAGTAAAATCTGTAGTAGGAAGTATTGAAATGTGTTGGAGAAACAAGGAAGAATTAATGTGTAAGATTTAGCAAAATGAGTATTGTACTGAGTAAGGCTTTGGGTTGAGTGTAATGCAAATGAGGCAATGAAAGAGCCATAGGAATAATGGGGAGAAGGAAGGAGAAAATCTGTAGCATTTGGAGAAGAGCAAAAACTGTAACAGGGGAGAAAAATTTAACAGTGAGTGGTGTTTGTAACAGGTTTGGATAGAGGTGGATTAAACTAATTTAAAATGTTTAAACAAAGTTAAAACATGCTAGATTATATGTAGAAATATTAGGGAAGAGATTGGTAGAAGTTTGGAATTGAAACAAACTCAAAAACTTATATATATTGCAATATTGTAACTTGTCCGGGTTTGCAAACCAGCACACAAACCCGGACTAGCATGAAAACACGACAGAAAGTTTTACAAAGGGATGGTCCGGGTTTACAAACCAAGACACTAACCCGGACCACCCCAAAAAACATACCCTAACATACCAAGACAAGTGGTCCGGGTTTGCAAAGTAGCACACAAACCCAGACGATGCCAGAAACTCACCCGTAACATTTCCAAACAGGTGGTCCGGGTTTGTATATAAGGATGTAAACCCGGACCTTGCATTTTTCTTACCCGAGGACTGCCCCAGCGTGTTGGTCCGGGTTTGTAGATCCGGACAGTAACCCTGACCAACACAAAATCTCTTCAGAATGTATTTTAATGCCTAGGTAAGGATGGGTAATGATGGGTAATGATATTATAAGATGATTAAGACATAATTAATGATGTTTAAGGGTCATTAAGGCCATAAACAAGCTTAGAAAATCATTATAAGTAAGTAACCTAAGTAAAAGTATTTGAACAATGAAGAATTAGTAAGTATAAACTAGGAAACTCTAGTAAAGTAGTGAGTAAGGTTAATTACGGATAATTAACCACCCAACTGTATGTATGTGATAGGATTTGATTAGTCGAACACCTAAGAGGAGTCGGTGAGTCCGAAGTCAATGGTGAAAGGTATGATTTCTTCATGCCCTGTATCCTAATCCGGTTACCCCGATTTGTGTGCTTATTTGATCACCTAAATAAGATAAATGCATGAATCGGACTATATTGCACTCACCTGTGCTTGACTTATGTTGTTCTTGATATTTATTGTCTTGAACACTAGTTTATATAATTCATGAAATATATGAATAATGATGAAGTGTATTTGTATCTCGTAGTGTACTTGTATAATGCATTGTATTGCGTATGGATGTGTATATGAACAATGTAATTTGTATGTGGCTTGGATGTGTGACTTCTACTAATTCCTAACTACCTAACTCCTAACATAAGTAAGGAATAAATTGGAATGAGTAGAAGTCCGATATAGCTTCGGCCACGCGTGAGGATGAGGAGACACAAGAGGTTGGATCCGATTCCTGACTGTTAAACTGGTCCGCGGCCCAAACCCCTTAAATGGGCAGCATCCCGGATTGGTGAGTCAAGTAAATCCCGGTGGTGGGACGGAGTAGTCCCCGGGCCGGAGGTCCCGACGACTTAACATGAGTAAGAGTAAGTAAGTAAGTATGTATGTGTAAGTACTGTGGAACGAGTAAAAGAGTAATCTCCACCCGATTAACCCAGGTGGACAAACATGAGCTGACAAGTATGGTGGATTGTGTATGTATTGTACATGTATTGCGTATTGTGGATTTCGGAAAGGTAAGTATATATGTGATGGCTTGTATGATTTACCTTGTATGTATTGAAGAGTATGTCTTGAAGTGTATGTATGTATTCCTTCAGTAATGTATGGTAATATTATGTATAAGAGCATGTATGCATGTATGTTTGAATGAAATCAATCGCATGTATTTGACCAAGTGGTCGGCGTACCCTCACTAGTACGCGGGGTATGCGGTTATCATATTCAGTGAAAGCTGACCCCCTCGGGGGAACGTTTTTAGTGTGCAGGTACCCGAAGTGGATATGGTCAAGGTAAGAGACCGGTGGCTACACTTGGATAGTTAGAAGTAGAGTGTAGAAGTGTACTAAGGGGCACACCCCAGTACTTAGAAAGTAAGTAGCTTGCGAGGAATGGGTAGATGTAGATATGAATTTGGAAGAGGTATTATATTGTATAAGGATCTTAGTAAACTCGGTGTACAATATTGTAATGTATTGAACTTGTGGAGCATTGTATGAAATGGAGCATTGTAGTATTTATAGGTAATTGAAGTATGGATTGTAATTATGTGGTACTCGGATATTCTGGTCCATCAGACCGATGTTGTATGTAGTAGTAGTAGTAGTAGCCTAGCTAGCTGTATGGGCGGTTAGCGGCGTTGTATCACCCTACCGTTGAGTATGTAAGTATCCGCTGCGTGAATCTGGATTGTATGAGGAGATTGGACGGTAATGACAGTATTAGCGGTAGGGGTGTTACACTACTTAACCAGCTTAGTTCGCTGGTTACTTTTCTCATTGCTCTATATTCTGCTTCAGCAAAAGATAAAGAAACAGAAACTTGTTTCTTTGACTTCCAACTCAATGGACAGCCACCTAACAATATGTAATAACCAGATACTGATCTTCTTGTGATTGGGCAAGACGCCCAATCTAAGTCACAATATGCTGTAAGGCTATAATCATCTTTGTTATTAAAAACAGACCATAACCTAATGTCCCTTTCACATATGATAGGGTATGGTATGCTGCCTTTAAATGTTCAGTTGTTGGGGTTTGAAGAAACTGGCTCAGAAATTGCACAGCAAAGGAGATGTCAGGTCTAGTATTTGTGAGAAAGTTTAGCTTTCCAACTAGGCATCTGTATATAGTTGGATTTTCAAGTTTTGGACCAGAATCATGAAAAAGTTTGAGATTGGTGGGAAGGGGAGCAGCAGAGGTTCTGCATTGTTCCATTCCAAAATCTTTGATTATGTTTTGAATATTTCTGTTGAGTCTGATGATTATTCCCCATTTGCTTCCATAAACTCCATTCCAAGGAAGTAGTTTATTCTGCCCAAGTCTTTTATTTTAAACTCTCTGTCAAGTTTGTTCTTTAATGTTTTTATCTCTTTTGTGTCATTGCCAACTACCAAGATGTCATCTACATAAATGCCTAAAAGGGTGGTGCTGTGTTTCCTTGACTTGGTGAAAAGGGAATGATCATTTTGAGACTGCTGAAAACCAAGATTTTTTAAGAAGTTGGTGAGTTTTTCATACCATTGGCGAGAGGCTTGTTTGAGTCCATAGAGAGATTTATGTAGCTTACATACTTTGTTCTCTCCATGAACTTTCAAGCCCTCTGGTATGTTCATGTATACTTCCTCATGGAGATCTCCATGGAGGAAGGCATTGTTTATGTCAAGTTGGTCTAGAATCCACCCCTTTTTAATGGCCATTATGATCAATGCTCTAATAGTGGTAAGTTTTATGACAGGAGAGAAAGTTTCTTCATAATCCAAACCATGTTTTTGGGTAAACCCCCTCACAACTAAACGGGCCTTGAATCTTTCAAGGGAGCCATCAGCTTTGAGTTTTGTTTTATAAACCCACTTACAACTGATGGGTTTTTTTCCTTTAGGAAGGTCAACAATTGACCAAGTGTTATTGAGTTTTAGAGCCTCAAATTCTTCAGTCATTGCCCTAATCCACCTAGGATCCTTGCTGGCTGAAATGTAATTTGAGGGTTCATCTAGGCTGTGGACTTTATCAAGGAAAGTGCTGGTGTCTTCACCAAGGGAACAAGAAAGAATTGTGAGTTTTGGTGTGTGATCTGTAAGAGTATTAACAGTGGCTTGGCTATAATTGTTTGGATTTCCATGATCAAGTCTTGCAGCCAGAATGGTGGAGAAGGGATCTTCCTGTTTAGAGGGGGCTAGACAAACATAATCATTGTATCTACTGGGCATTTTGTGGGTTCTGGTAGACTTCCTGAGACCAGTGTCTTGAGTGGAATTAGTGTGATCTTGGGAAAGATCTGGGTCTGTTATGTTATCTGTACTCTCAACTGGTAATTCTTGGTCCTGGGGAACATGTTGAACAGTGAAAAAATTGGGGTTTTGTGTGTTTTCAACAACTGTATTTTCCACATGTCTAGTTGCATTTTCAGAAACAGGGAGGTCAGGTTCTGTGAATTGTTCAGGAAGAGAAGGGAAAACATCCATGGTTTCTTTGTTGGTGTGGAAAAGAGTTTTCCAGTTTTCATCCTTCAAAGGATAAATGTGTTCAAAGAAAGTTATGTCACGGCTTATTTTTACCGTGTTCTGTTCTAGGGACCAAACTCTGTGACCTTTAGTGTTCGTGCAGTCACCAAGGTAAACACAAGTATAGGCTCTGGTATCTAACTTGCCCTTGTTAGGGTCAATGTTAGTGATGTAACAAAGGCACCCAAAACTTCTTATTTTCTTGTAATCAGGTTTGATGTTGTATAGTTTTTCATAAGGGGTTAAGTTCATGATAGCTTTACTATGTATTCTATTGACAATATAGGCAGCCTATTCTACACAATAGCCCTAGAAACTATGATCTAAACCAGACTGGAAAAGGAAAGCCCTAGCAATTTGCATCACATGACCCTGTTTCCTCTCTACCACCCCATTCTGTTGGGGGGTATGAGGGCAACTAGTCTGATGCACTATCCCCTTGCTGGCAAAGAAATCCATTCCTTTAAGAGATTTTCCAAGTTCCTTTACGTTATCACTTCTGACAGCCTTGACATGTATATTCATTTGTTTTTCAACAAGGAGGATAAAGTCTTTTACACGTTCCATGCCCTCAGATTTTTGTCTAAGAAGTCTAACCCAAGTCCCTCTGGAATAATCATCTACAACTGTGAGAAAATATTTATATCCCTCTCTTGTTTCAGTTCTCATAGGGCCGCATATGTCTATGTGTATTAGATCAAAGGGATGTGTTGTTTTAATTTTGGATGAGGGAAAATTTGGTCTCTTAGCTTTGGCCTTAAAACATGTAGTGCATGGAAGAATATTAGAATTTGAGCTAATGTGATTAGCAACATCTATTTCAGTGATTTTGCACATCTTGTTTAGGGAAATGTGGCCCAATCTGTTGTGCCACAATGATATGATCCTAGATTTTTCTACCTCAGCCAACATGCCATAACTATTCGCACACACAGAAGGAACATCATTCACAGTTGCAATAAAAACAGCAAGAGCAGCAACATCCAAGAAATATAATCCACAAAACTGTCTCCCAATCTTTTGAGAGATATTCTCCTCAAAATTTTTCAACACGCAAGAACTTGCAGTAAAAAGTACTTTGGCACCCAGAGCTTCTACCAATCTAGATGCAGAAACAAGATTAAATCTGACAAAGGGGACATACATAACATTCTTTAGGCATTTAGTCCCATTTATGATCAGATCCGCAGTGCAGTAAACAGAATTTTTACGCCCATCAGGAAGAGTAATTTGTTTATTTCCATTAACAAGTTTGCAATTTGAAAGAAGAGATTTGTTTCCACTTATATGCTCAGTTGCTCCTGAATCTAAGATCTAGGAATTCATAAGTTGTTCAAGTATGGAATTTCTATTCAAACTTAAACATGGTAGAAAATTTAGTGTAAGTTGGGGTTTAGCTGAGAACTCACCAAAATCAGTGTGAGTTGAGTTTTTACCGTCATCCTTGTGCTGTTGAAAGTAGTTCATCAATTGACTGAGTTGATCCGCAGTGAAACCTTGGACTGGCGATTGAGAAGTTTCTTCATTCTTTGAATGACTCTCCCTTCGATCTTCATCGGCAACAGACCCAACACGGATTTCTCTGGATTTCTTCCCTTCGTCCCCCGAAAAACCCACCAGCCACCAACACTCGCTTCTGAGGTGGCCAGTTTTACTGCATTTTGTACATTTGGGTGGTTCCTTTTTGTTTGAGCTGATGTTTCTTTGATTTGTTTTCTTGCTCCGCTTTTAGGGTTTCCCGAGTTCGAGTAAATCCTCTGTTTGTTAGAGGCGGTGAAACTTCCAAAGTCTTTGGCGGCAAGGGCTACGGAACGCTCATTGTCTTCCTTCGATTCGCCGGAATTCCTTTGTTGTTCTTCTTGTATGACGAGGGAGTATGCTTCCTCCAACGAAGGTGTCTCCGTCATGGCCAAGATCTGTCCTCGAAGGTGCGTATATGACTTATCAAGACCCATGAGGAAATGAACTAATTCCTCTCGTTCTTTCTGCTTCCTCTGGGTTTCTTTCGCTTTGCAGGCGTTGCAGCAGACACAGGCTTCAATGGGGAGGGCGAGCTCGTATTCTGCCTAAATCTCCCGTATTCTCATGAAGTAATCAGTGACGGTGCTTTCTCCTTGCTTGAGGTTCGCCATCCGATTTTTGATTCCATGGAGGGTTGTCAAGTTCTTCTTCTCGAACCGTCTGCAAAGCCATTTCCAGACTTCCTTTGGGTTGTCGTCATCGTTGAACATGATACTCCTCCCGATGTTTGGTGCCAGGGATGAAATTATCCAAGACACGACGAGGGAGCTTGCTCGTTGAAAAGCCGCAGATCGAAACGCGTCTTCGTCTTTTGGGGTTTTGATGGTTCCATCTATAAACCCTAACTTGTTTTTAGTTCGAAGAGCGCGCCACATGTTACACTTCCATGAAAGAAACCCTTCGCCGGTGAATTTGGGGACCAAAGCTTGTCCCGGTTGCTCCGTCACATGAACATACAATGGGTCCGACGGATCGATGGAGTTGCTGGTGTTTGACGTCATCTTCTCTGAGTTCTTGTTGTTATCGGGATCTTCTTCTTCTTGAATCTCTCCGCTCATTTTACTGGATTAAATGTTTTCCTGCTCTGATACCATCTCACATTTCTCAAAGAATACCTCGATTGATTTTCATTGAAGAAGGAAAAATAGAGAGCGAGAGAAGATGAGAGTATACAGATTGAGTTATCGACTTGATGTTCTATCTGACTAAGAAAGAAGATGAAAGAAAGCCTAAGAAAGAGACCAGTTCGCTCTATAGAACCGGGTTTAACAATTACAGAAGAAAAGTACCTAATACACAACTAGAAACGTACAATATATGTCCTAAGTACAGTCTAGTATATGTATAAGAAACAGAGTAGTATTAGGAATGTTACAGGTATTAACATAATCCCAATAAAGACAGACTATAAAACAAACCCAAGTATAGAAAAGAAATTATTATATTACCTCTATGCAGAAGTTCTAACGCTTGAATGATCCTTGACGTTCTTTGCGAGAAGATTGAAGAGATGTCTTTGTGGACAGGTCACAGAGAAAAAAATACTAATAAGTAAAGAATAGATCAACTTCTTATATTTAGAGTGACATTTAATTTAACCACTCATCAACTGCAGTAACGGGCGGAGCCCAAAATAAATTAATAAGGGGCTGAACTTTTTTAAAAAATAAATATTAATTAATATTATTTTTAATAGATCTAAATAATACCCAAAGTTAAAATTTTAAAAACTAACAGAAGTTTAAAAAATATATTTTAATTATAATCAACATAATATTCAATTTTATTTTAGATTTGGAAAAATTAAATTAGTAGATTAAAAATATTAAAAGTTGTTTTCATCTATTACATTAAAATAGGATTATTTTACAATGTAAATCATATATAGATATTACATATTAATAGTAATAAAATTGAGAATAAATACTATTTATGTAATGTCATGATTATATTTTACAAAATATTATAGGCGCAAACAAAAATATGTTAAAGAAAATAAACTACATAACATCATAATTTAAAGTAAATTAAACATATGACCGGATGAGTTAAGGGGCGCGCACCCACCAACCCCTACCTTGCCACTATCTCTAATGGCGCTAATTTTTTTTTTTTTGAGGAAAAACAAGCAGAGAAAACTAAATTTCTAAAGAATAAATGTCCTCATTGCATAGCTCTTTAACTAAGAAAGGAACATTATCCCACCACACAATAGACCGCCCCAAGGGAGCTAGCTGTGCACAAGCATCAGCCACTCTAGTCGCGGAACGACGAATGAAGGAGAAGGAAATCTCATCAACATGACGAGCCACATTGTGGATCTTCAGCAACGCAACTGCAAGCTCATGAGGAGTTTTCTGCAGATCTGCAACATGGGGCACACAAGATTTAGAGTCTGATTCTACTTCTAACTTGTTGGGGGTAGCCAACATCACTGAGTCAAGACCAAAAACAAGGGCCTCGGCCTCCGCAACAATCACTGGAAGGGAAACCCCTAGAATCTTAGAGCCATAAGCAATGATATTCCCATGCTCATCCCTCAGAAAACAAAGCCAATCCCAGTAAGAGACTCCCGAGAGACAATAGCATCGACATTTAATTTAAGAAACCCGGATTTAGACAGGGACCAACTAAGGCTGCCCCAGACCGAACCAACACACTTCCAAAGAGATAGCCCATGCTCAAGAGCAAATGAGAGACCTGAGTGCACCTTCTCTTCTAATTGCCTGGGGTTACCCTGTATGAATTCACATTTACCCCACCAGAAGGCCCATAGATTTGTAACGAGCTCTGAAAAAGAGGCACCAGGAAACTTAAGGGCGCACCAGTCAAGCCAATGCCCTGGGGGAAGAAGAGAGGGGAGCCCAAGGTGATCATGTTCCCGTCACCAAGGCTTAACAAAGGGACAGGCTGTAACACCCCTACTCTTAATCACGTATTAATATAGAGCTCGCAACTTAATTAAAGAAGGCTCGCAACGGAAAATAAATCTAACTTCTAAACCGGGTGTCACATGTCATTACTCACCCATGTGAGTAAAGAAGCAACCTTTAAACATAAAACTAGAATCGGTAACCGCTATGATGATCCAAGATATTCTACTACTAATATAAACACAATAAATCCATAAGTCGAATACATAGACCGGTGAGCATCTAAATCATCCCCGAACTTAACAACGTAGTATACAATAAAACTAAAATCTGAAAGGTGCGGGTAAAAAAAAAAAGATGATGTCGACTACCCATTAGGACCCGGCTTCATAGCTCGATCATGTTCCTGGAATGGGTTGTCATATAGGCTCAGTAAAATGCTGAATATGCTAAAGCATGATCCTAGACCCATTAGGTCACTTAAGTCAATTAGTCATCTTGACATGAGATTAATTTCATGCTATTCTGGTTTACAGTTTATATTCAAAGCTGTAAATAACACACCAAATTATTCAATCAATACATTCACTACATTTCACAAGCAATCATTTGCATAAACAAAAGATATTGAATAAGTGCGATAAAACGCATAGTCGCCTTTAGCGAACGGTATTCGTATTTGTATTCGTATCCGGTCTTTAAGGCCCCATCATTCATCATAACGTTTATTCTTATCATCAGTTGGGTGTCATGTTAGGACAACCCATAATCATCTTTTGATGGACAATCGTCCCACGTACACACAAAGGTGCTCATTTTGCCAGGGGTCCGGAGGCCCCGGGACTTCCACTTTGCCTAATAAAGGCGTCCTTAAATAGGCCGGAGCCGTGTACCAACAACAGGTACCATCTGACCAACGATCTATGTAGGCTCGTTTGGATTTATCTAGAGTGGATCCGATCCAGGTAAACACTCAAGTGATCACTATGCGCAACCAGCTAGTCCGGGACTGCAGTGGATTTCCATCTCATACACGCATCCTCCATTATGTGATTAAGTAGTTAATCAATTACCTAAAGTATAATATTAGGTTATGGAGAGTTCACTTTAATACAGCCGCCTTCGAGGGCTTACACAAATACCTAGAAGTAAATCTAGGTCATAGTCATGTTCGAGATCCAAGCTCTAGATACCGGTATAGCTGAGTCTCATTCCTAAGTGTTTTACTTAGGTTAATTATGATGTTAATATTCATCGTACATTGATAAGTAATGACCTAATCATTTTGTTCGTATATATATATATGTCGAGTCCGGTGGACATTCGCGCACAATTAAATAACGCGAGAAAACGAACAAGTAATACATTTAATTTCACTCATACATACAGTCACACATATCGCTCTTAGGCAATTAAACACATAATGTGTGAACCTATGGAAGCCCTCAGGATGTTCAGACCACACCAATCACATACAGTACACCGTAATATAGGCTAGCGTATAATTCTACGCTCGTCTCATGCTCCTCGTAGACGTACGATCTGGAATATACACCAATACGAATTAATCCTTATGATTAACTAAATTTTGTATTTCTGAATAATTGTCATATCTCAACAGTTAACCCCCGTATCTCGTTAGTTGAGTTGGTTCGGGTTTTCGTATGTTCGGGTTTGGTTAAGTTAATCGGTTTCGTTATGAAAATTGTTGCTCGTAGTAATTTCTACTACTTGATTTTAATTCATTGTAACTCATGATATTTATTCTTAGATTATTAGTGTTGTCAATATATACACCAACTTACTTGTATAACAAAGGTATGTATATGTATTCATGTTTATACTACACTTGTATACCTTAATTGTATATGTATATGTATATAAGTACATAGCATATAATTGTATGTCCACATGTTATATTAAACCATGTAATATTATTATTTCACAAATTCTCATTTATTGTGTGAGTTGGTCAACTTGACCTCTTTGGTCATTTGAGTTGACTTGGTCAAGTATGTTGACTTGGTTAATTTATTCGAAGTACATAAGTTCATAACATTCATTATAATACTAGTGAATTATATAAGACAAACCTTTATACTTTAACATTAGGACTTTATCTCTAATGTTTACTAAATTATCTTCACCTTATAATATTCATCATTGACTACTATATGGTTCCCAACCATATTAAACCATTTTATGTCATATACACTTACTTTTATATATACATATGAATAATAAAATTCGTTTATTATTAAATGATATATATATATGTGAGATATCTATTCTCATTAGTTTGTATTATTTTGTACAAACCCACATTAAGATTTTAATCCTAATGTTGTAACATATTATATAATATCTTAATAAACTTCTAAAATTTAATACCCACATTATCTTATAACTCCATTTATTCATTATTTGTCACATTTATTTCATGTGAATATTCTCTCTCATAGTAGTTTCATTTTAATCACATTATTACCATATAATCATTATAACACTTATATCATTATAGACTTAGTCTAAAATTCAATTCCTAACTTGTTTAATTCTCGCAATAGCCCAATTATTTCATTAATTACATTTTGACCACATAACATCATATAATGTTATAATTATACTCTTATATCATATAATATGATATTTTCTACTTTATACTACTCCCTCCGTCCCAACGACAGTGTCCACTTCACTATTTGAATGTGTCGTTTGACTTCAATATTTAACATGTAAGATAATATATTTTTATAAATCTATATTTTATAATGAAATCCTTATGTGAAAAACTATATATTGTACAACTTAATTTTTAAAAATTATTTTGTCTTATATGTTTAATATTGAAGTGGAAAAGCGTGCCAAAAAGCAAACATGAGACTTATGACAGGACGGAGGTAGTATAATTAACCTATAGTTTTTATACACTTTTAATTAACGCCAGAAGGCCCCACATGTTACATTTTTAATTCTTTCAACTCCCCACATTTTCTTTTATTAAAATCTTACCACAATATTTATGTCATGTTACATATATTATATACTATGAAATTTATACTCATATATTTGCCACATCATTTTATAATATTGTAGACTATGGCCTAAATTTTAATTCTAGCTGCTGTTATTTACGCAGCAGCCCCCAACTTCTCATTAATTACCATTTTACCACCTACATTATATAATGTTACAATCATACACTTATATCATGTAATATGATATTTTTACTCTTATCTTGTATATAACCTATGGTTACACTATATCTTAATTAAATGAAGAACATGCCCTTATTTTATAATTTAATTCCCTCAATCGATACACTTCCTTATAGTTACCAAATGACCCCACGTTTTATCAAGACTTTATATTATCACATTAAAACTATATGTTATACATATGTATTTATATACTTCCAAATAACTCACTAAAAATCACCAAAAATTCCCAACAGACCCCTTGGTATGTTTTAATCACATTTTTACCTAGAACTTTAGTAATTACATACTTACCCCATGTATTTTGTAATTTTTACATTTAACCTAAAAACTAATGTAAAGTCATAAATTTAATTTATGTCATCTAATTTGGTCAAGGTAACTAATATGGTCAAGGTTTACTTCCCTAATTCTGCCTTGACCATAACTTTCTAATATTTACGGTTTTACCCTTAATTTCTTAGAAATTACTTCTTTGCCTCAAACTTTGTATAATTTTACAATTTTTCATTTAAGCTCATTTTAAGTTCTAATTTTCAGTTATAATACTCCATAGCCTCCAATTTTTATTTTAATTGCAGTTTTATCCCTAAACCTTGCGGTAATAATTTTTATGACTTTAAATATAATTTAAAGCTAAATATAACATAATTTAAAAGTGGCCTAAATGCATGGCCATATTACAAACTTTAACCTATAACATAATTTACATACAAATGTCCAAATTAACACTATAAGTCTTGCCTTTTATAAAACCACCCCAACATTTTTATAAATTGCATTTTAACCCCATTAATTATTCTTATGACATTATAAGTCATTTTTATACAAGGTAAACTAGCCAAAAGTGTTAAATAACACTTTAACACATTACTAAGCCAAATTAACTTAATAACCCAATATCACCCACGGCTTTATTTTAATTAAGTACAATAATTATATTAAAACCTTAATAACATAATATAAAGTTTACTTACGTGATAAAAGTCACCAAACTTTGCCAAATAACACTTAAACTCACAGCCTAATTTTTATAAGAGGCTTAGGCTAGTTTTTAGCTCATGATTTATATATAAGCTTAATTAACATATGATTGAGGTAGTAATTAACTTACTTTCTCCAAGGATGAACTTAGGCTTGGTTCTCACTCTTTTGGACAGAACATCACCCAAGGTTTAAGGCACCGTTAGGCCATATTTTTGCAAGGAAGTAAAGATACAAATTAGTCTTATGACTTAAGGAACATAAAGGAGTAGAAATAAGCTTATAAAAACCACGATTTTACCTTTATTTTGTAAGGCTTTATCAAGGATGATTTCGCCTGATTTTTGAGGCATAATAAGAGTATTAATTCATATTATAAACCAAGGAAATAAAACTGCCTATAACAAGGTAAGGAGCTAGTTAAGTTACCTTGTAGAAAATTCCTTAAGATGAAGTTTTAGCACAAAATCGGCCACCAAATGAAGTGGTTGAAGTTGCTACTGATTAATCATGATAAATGGAAGATAATGAGTGAACGAAACTAAAGAAATCAGCCATTGAAATGCTAGAAATGAAAGTAGGGTCTTAAGGCATGTTTTTACCTTATTAAGTGATTTAAGCTTGATTTCTCCTTCTTGCTGAATTCCAACCGAATTGGTGTCCCCATTTGAAGATGAACTCACACTAGAGGAGTGGGTGGATGAGGTTGGAAGTTAGTTCAATGGAAAGAAGAAGAAAAGAGGAAGAGAATTGACTATAATATGATTTGAATGCTTACCTTAGCCAAAGTGAGTTTATTTTTGAACAAGCTTGCTTCTAGCTTGACAATGGAGTAGAAGGGAGGGTTTGAAGATGGAAGAACTAGGCTGGAATAGAAGGTGATGAAAGAGAATGTCAAATTTTCACTTTTGAGGTAAGATAAATTAAAGTAAGGAATAGTAAAGGGTGACTCATCCAAGTAGATATTTTAGGTGAATCAGGTTGTGTCCAGCTGTATTACCGCCTATTGGAGTAAATTTTAGGGGTCAATGTTGACCATTGACCATTGACTATCTTAGACAATTAATACTCAATTTGGCACTATTTTGGGTACTATTTACATTTTAGTGCCAAACTTTGGATTTTTTTGTAGATCGTTTGAATTAGGGTTATTAATGTGATACTAAGTAGTACACATGTTGATTAAGGTGTATACAAGGCTATTTAGCCATTCAAAGTCAATTTTTGGACACTGTCATAAAAATGTGTCGTAAGGAGTTTTAGAGCTCCTTTTTGTGTTTTAACTCTTTATAGAGTTTGGTTTGCTTTGGTAATGATTTTATTATGTTAATAACTTATTTATAAGGTTTAGGAATCCACTTTGGACCCTAAACAAGGTTATACAATCCTTAAGGCCTCTTTAGAGCACATTTTGCCTTAAGTGATTTATAAGCATATTTTTTCTTGTTTGTGATCTTGGATTGTTACTCGATATTTTTAAGGCATAGTTTAGCCATAATAAAGCCTTAATAAATCATTAATAGATGTTTAAATCATACTTTATTCATTAGGGGTATTTCATAGGCATAGAAGGAGTGCCAATAGGAGTCTCTAGCCCCATAGATAGAGCTGTCAAAATTTGACCCAACCCGAAAACCCGTCCGTTTTTATCCGAACCCGAAACCCGACTGAACCTGAAAATATTTAAGTATAATAAACGCGAAACCCGATTGGTAAAACCCGAAATGACCCGAACCCGAAATGACCCGAAAAATTATAACCCGAAATGACCCGAACCCGAAATGACCCAAAATAATACTCCCTCCGTTCATTAATATTTGTCGTTTTAGGATGTGATTCTTGTTCAAAAATATCTGTCATTCTAGTTTTTTGACACACTTCTTTCCACTTTTACCCCTACTATTCAATATAAAAGTAATTATTATCTAAATGGAAAGTAAAAAGTAGGGGCACATGCGTCATTGTCCTACTTTTCTTAATAAGTGTGCAAGTTTCTAAAATGACAGTTATTGTTGAACGGAGGGAGTAGTAATTAAAAATTAGCCAAACTCGAATAATATGAAATAATAGTGACTATAAATTGTCCCATACCTGAATGACCCAAATAAATATGACAAAAAAATTGATTTAAACTTAGTATATCCAAATGAAATTCAGAATAGACATTGTATTGAAAGTTCTACAATCTATATGTTGTATATTCTTAGAGAAATTAGGTATATATTTATATTATAATTTTTTCAAAAAATATAACCATGACCCGAAATAACCGAAACCCGATTCTATCTGACACTATTACAACCCGAACCCGAAATGACCCGAACCCGAAAGACCCGAACCCGAAATGACCCGAAAGTTTAATGACCCGAACGGATATTGACCCGAAAAGATATGACCCAAAACCCGAACGGATAACCCGTTTGACAGGCCTACCCATAGAGATAACAACGGGAGTCGATGATTTGCCGACTGAGGGACTATCCACATGCCAGGGAACCCAACCAAAATCTCCAGCCAAAGAGTCTGATTCTAGAAGGAAGATTACAAAAATGCAGCAGGCGGAGAGCACGGGAGATGAAACTGCTAGAAGAATCGGAAGAGCCAGGGTCGCACTCCAGATTGTAGAGGAGATGATAGCTAGTTCCTTATTCTTGGTAAAATTCCAGACGAGGAGATCTGAATCAGCAGTTGGGTAGATAGAAGTGCCTTCAATAGCATCCTAGTCAATCGGGTCTACTGCTGCTTTAATGCGCTCGAGGTCCCACAAGCCAGAATTCTGGACGATAATGAAATACCCCGAATAATTACTACCTTAAATTAAAGAAGATTAAATTAAAATGTGAGCAATAATAAATGGGCATGAGACTAAACTTTTAAAATTAATATCACATGTACACATTAGTATATAAATTAAATACTACTAGTATACCCTAATAAAGTATATAAATATTTTATATACCATAAACAAATTATAGACACAAACATATGATCATATATACTCTTTTAAATCAAAATGTAACAAGTCACTAGGTAATACATTAGCATAGTTACTGTAGGATCGGGTGGCTAACTCAAACCAATCAAAGGTGTGAGTCTAAGGATTGGTTTGACTCAATCAGCCTTCGTAAATGAGAAACACTCTTGATGTAGAGGCACTCAATCGAATTAACTAAACTAAGGGTGCGGAAGACTTTTGCGGTAATATAGCGAAACGATGAAAAAGAGAAGGACTCTGTGGAACTCAGCAAGATACACAAATAAGCTATTTCATTTCCTGGTCAAATAAAACTTACAAATGCCCACTAAGTAGAAAGGATCTACTTAGCGGTTTTTCACTCACTCACCCAACACACTTTCTAATCAGAACAATGGTAAGCGTAGTGAAACTAGGATCTTCCTAGGTAGAGTCTTCTAGAGGTGCTAACTAACTTGGTACGTATTCTCTCTCTTTCTGCTTACAATGCGATTCTCTTTCTCTCTCTAAGCTCTGAAATAATCCTCAATGAAAGCACACTAAAACTGACTATTACATATCTTATTTATACTCTAAGTACAACAGCAGGTCGAAGGAGTTAGTTCCGAAAATACCGGAACTAACTTAGTGGGCAACTTCCAACGGCTCTGAAGTGGTCTTCTTACTTGGGCCGCGATCTTCGGATGTTGAGGAAGAACTTCATGACCGTTGTGGCACTTAAGGTGTTCCGAGTTGACTCCTGATTTTCCGCAACAGCACAGAGAGTCTATGGAGTCTTCTTTGCGCGGACTCTATTGCAGAGGCTCACTCTTTGTGTCTGTCAAGTGATGATTGACTCTGTCGCGGTGAAAGGCTATCTCTGCAACACTCCGATGTCCCAACAATTTCCCCCTTGTTGCTGATGATAGCAAACCTTCGTGAATCCCGATGGAGTCAATCCTGAAATAAAAACACAAGGACTAGGGGAACCGACCCTGTCAAAGTTCCCCCTTAATAGCAGCAGTAGCAACTAAATTCAAGGACTCTATTTAGGTTCCCCCTTGATCGGAGAGGGACTCCAGGCAAGCAAACGAAAATAAAAGTGTAATAGGCAGGATAGTATATAAGGCAGTCAAAACACTAGACCACATGGTCCAGCAGCGCAATCCAAAAAGCAGTTTAAACAGCAAAAACCCGTACACCAGACGGGATTCACCGCTTCCCCCTTTTGCTTTCATCAGAGGGGAAGCCCACAGTATCACAAAGTCAGTCAAAGTATTCACAAAAAACCATTAAAAAGTGTTTAGAACTTAAAAGCAGCCTAAGTTCTAACACTACACACACACGTCATTCTAAGGGTTTGGGTTAAGGTGGATTGGATGTCAAGGAGTTGGTCTTGCAAGGCCGTCACTGTCGTCTCTATCCCGGCGAGTCGGTCCATCATCCGCTTCTGGCCCTGAATCAGCTCGGCTGCATGCGCAATGAGGCGCTCCACTTTCTCCAGGAGGGGTTGGAGTGAAGCTTGAGGGACTGCCTCTTGAGAAGTGGATGTCCCCGCCGTCGTTGGAGTAGATGGTGGGGGCAGCAGCTTTGATTTGTCGATTGAAGTCAGCCGATTCAGATACCGCAGGTTGATGGTGTCTGCCTCCTCGATGGACTCTGGCGTCGAAGTCGCCAAGGGTACCTGAAAGAATTGAATATGCGAGGCAACCAGAACACGTACCCCAAGGAGTGTTTCGGGGTGTCGACCGACTGGGCTAGGTGATGGAGAATTATGTGTGCCAGATTGATAGAGTGACGATTGATGATGCAGTACATAATGGTTAGGTCCAAGCAGTTGACCATAGGTTTCCTTCCTTCTTGGGACAATATTTTTGATGACCAAATGTGGAGGAGTTGGTGTAAGATGGAGAGATCGCCACGGGGTATGGGGGAGCCAATCTTTTTCTTGGAGGAGAAAAAGCGATAGATTTTGTTTGTGGTACCCCGGGGATCTCAGGAAGGATTCCTTTTTCATAGAATGACAGGCCAGTGGCAGGGACGCCAAGAATTTCGGACAATTTTGCAAGATCAAAAAGATTGGGGTGGAATTAACAACAGACTGTGCAGCACCGTTTCGGATGACAAGGTTTTGGAAGAAGTCGACAGACTCTGTGGGATACCACTCGTAATCTCACAGAAGAGGTGTTTCCACCCCTGAATTTCTAGCATAGTGACTAACTCCCCTAGTTGGAAGAGAGCCCAAGAAAAGTCGAGGAACTTACCCCTGACGATATTACGTTCCGAGGCAGGGTCCCCGAGCATGTACCGTTGAGTGAATGGGTCGACCTTCACACTCCGTCGGTGCGGTTTTGGTGGTTTTTGATCTTTGGCGGAGGTAGCACCAGTAGAGGCATCGTGACTGGCTGGGCAGTTCTTGGACTGGAGACGATTCACCGGAACCGGAGGAGACAGGTTGGGCCTTGACAGAGGAACGGAGGATTCTTTTTGCTGTGGGTCGGGTTGAGGTTTGGCCTTTTCTTGCGGGTTTTGGGTGGAGGTTGTTGTGGTGGTGTTGCGGATTTAGCGGGTGATGCTGGTGGGGTTGGTGTAGGGGATTTGGTGGGTGATTTGTTATGGGCTTGTGGCTGATCAGTAGGATGGTTTTCGGCGGGAGGGTTGTTTGCTTGTGGTTGGGGATGGTGGTAGGGTTTGGATTGGGGTACTCCTCAATGTCGGTTTCAAGAATCTCTGTTCTTGCAGCGGATGGCGGTGTTTGATGGGTGGATGGGTCGCGGGTTTCAGGTGGTGGTGTGGAGGAGTGTGTGGGCGTTTTTTTTGGTGGTGTGTAGGTGGATTAGGGTTTGCCATCGATTGTAGATACGCCTGAAGGCGAATGGGATCGGCGAAAATATCGGCTGGGATGTTGATTCCGAGAAGTTGATGCCGGCCATTTGGAAGTTGAAGGATGCTTGGGTGTAAAGGGAGTGAAGTGAGAGAGATGGAGTGGACGGGTGATAGATATAAAGGCTGGAATTTGCAGAGATGGCGTGTGTCAGGTGAGATAATGCGGCGACGTCAGGGTAGGGCGAGATTAAGGGCGACGATTTAGGCGGGTTGGTGCGGATGATGACGTGGATAGTAGCGCTAGAGTAATAGGCGTGCTAAGTAATAAAACACATTTCACTGATTCAAGTGCAAACAAAGACAGACTCTATGAGACATGAGGGAGTACCTGCTGAAGATTGCGGTAGGGGCAAGGAGATGCGACCGTCTAGGTAGACGGAGTCAATCCGATTGCTGATCGCAGTGCTTCGAATCTTGCTGTAGACAAGGGTTTAGTAAAAATATCTGCAAGTTGATCTTCTGTGGGCACAAAGTCAAGTTGGATAAGCTTTTTCTCGACACAGTCTTTCAAGAAGTGAAAGCGAATTTCGATGTGTTTGGTTCTTGAGTGTTGGACTGGGTTTTCTGATATTTTGATTGTGCTTTTGTTGTCACAAAAGATGGGATCTGTTCTTGGGTGACATGATAGTCTTGAAGTTGTTGTTTCATCCAAAGGAGTTGGGAGCAACAGGCTGCAGCAGAAATACTCTGCCTCTGCTGTAGAGAGTGCTACAGAGTTCTGTTTTTTGGAGGACCATGAAACAAGGCAAAGACCCAAGAACTGTGCATTACCTGAAGTACTCTTTCGATCTTGGAGAGAACCAGCCCAATCAGAGTCACTATATCCAGATAAAGTAAAAGTAGGAGATCGTGGATACCATAGATAGAGTGTACTTGTACCTTTAGATAGCGGAAGATACGCTTGACTGCTTTGAGGTGAGACTGTTTTGGTGCTGCTTGGAAGCGAGCACAAAGACAGACTGCGTGAAGAATGTCTGGGCGACTGGCAGTCAGGTACAAGAGGGACCCTATCATTCCTCTATATTCGGTGGCATTGACGCCGACTCCGTCATCATCAGGATGCAGTTTGGCAGATGTACAGCTTGGTGTGGACATACTCTTGCATTTTTTAGGTTGTACTTATCAAGGAGTTCCTTGATGTACTTTTGTTGATGGATCTTGATCCCTCCTTTCCTGTTGAATTTGTAATCCTAAGAAGAACTTGAGCTCACCTAACTCATTCATGGAAAACTCTTGCTTCATAAGGTTAGCAAAATGGTCACAGAGGGTGTTACTTGTAGAACCATAAATGATATCATCAACATAGATCTGTACTAGAAGTAAGTCATGTGATGAGTGTAGAATGAAGAGCGTTTTATCTACGTTACCTCGAGAGAAACCATTTTGCAATAGATATGTAGACAGTCTTTCATACCAGGCACGTGGAGCCTGTTTCAGTCCGTAAAGGGCCTTACACAGTTTGTAGACGTAGTCGGGATGGACGGAGTCTGTGAACCCTGGTGGTTGCTCGACGTAGACTTCTCTATCAATGTAGCCGTGGAGGAAGGCTGTCTTAACATCCATTTGATATAATTGGAAACCTTTGAAAGCAGCAAACGCAATTAGCATGCGAATTGCTTCAAGACGAGCTACGGAGCGAAGGTTTCATCATAATCAATCCCTTCTTCTTGATTGTAGCCCTGGACGACTAATCGAGCTTTATTCCTAAAAACTTGTCCTGCATCATCAAGTTTATTACGAAAGACCCAACGTGTACCAATTGTTTGTTGATGCGTGGGGCGAGGAACTAACTCCCAGACAGCATGTCGCTGGAGAGAATTGAGTTCCTCCTGCATAGCAGTAACCCAATCACTATCAAGGAGTGCTTCTTTGACGTTTCTTGGTTCAGTGCTAGACAGAAAAGCACCAAAGGCACAGAGGTTTTGCATAGCTTGTAGGCGTGTTTGAACACCGGAGTTTGGGTCTGTAATGATGTTTTCAGGAGGGTGAGCAGATTTTTGCTGGAACTGTCGACGTGAAGCAGGAGGGGGTGTGTCTTTGTCAGAGGAGTCAAAATTCAAGTTTTGTGGTAAGGGTGTCTCCGGGTTATGGTCAGAGTCAGTAGATTCTGATGAATTGTTTTTGTTTGCTGGGAATCATGAGGAGTGATGGAGTGGGACTCAGGGAGTCTTCCTATTGGTACAGTGATGAAGTGTGGATCGGTGAGAAAATCATCAGGGGCAAAGTCAAGTTGATCAGAAGATGAGCCAACGTTGTGGGACTCATCGAACTTGACATGTGGGCTTTCTTCTAAACATTGAGTTCTCAGATTGATAACACGATAAGCTTTGCTTTTAGAAGAATAGCCAAGAAAGATACCTTCATCACTTTTAGGAGAGAACTTACCCAAGTTGTCCTTACCATTATTGTGGATAAAGCACTTACATCCGAAACGCCTGAGATGTATAAGACTTGGTTTTCGTTGACGGAGTAGTTCATAGGGTGTCTTGTGAAGGAATGGATGAATCAACGCACGGTTTAACACATAGCATGCTGTGTTAACAGCTTCTGCCCAGTAAGATGGAGTGAGTTGACTGTCAATGAGCATGGTGCGAGCCATTTCTACCAAAGTTCTATTTTTGCGTTCAACTACTCCGTTTTGTTCTGGAGTACGTGCGGATGATATTTGGTGATCAACTCCGTTGTCCCTGCAAAACTCATCAAACGACTTGTTGCAAAATTCAGTACCCTGGTCCGTTCTCAGGGTTTTTAGAGTAAAGAAAATTTGTTGACAAGCATTTTATGGAGTTTGACGAACTCCGTAAAAGTTTCATCCTTAGTAGATAAAAAATGACCCAGGTCCACCTGGAATAGTCATCGACTATGACCAGGATGTACCTCTTACCACTTCTTTTGTGTGCGCATGGGGCCAACAAGATCCATGTGTAGCAGTTCTAGCGGAGAGCTAGTAGAGAGAGTAGGCTTACTTTTGAAGGAGGACCGGGTGTGTTTACCTTTTACACATGCTTCACAGACGGAGTCTGTGTCAAAGGTTGTGTCGGGTAAACCAATCACCAAGTCCTTGCTTTTGAGTTTGTTCAACAGCCTATGATTTGCGTGACCAAGTCTGGAGTGCCACAGCAGTGAGTTTTTGGAATGCACGTTGAGACAGACTTGATCGTCTGGATTAATGGAGTTTAAGCACATTTTGTAGAGATTTCCTTCTCTACGTCCCACAGCTTTTAATGAACCTGTACGCTCATCATAAACCTTACAATCCGAAGAGGAGAAAGTACCAAATTGAATCTATCACAAATTTGAGAAATACTTAGTAAACTGTGTTGGAGTCCAGTGACCAGATGGACTCCATCAATTTTAAATTTTGAGGGGTTACCTACGGATCCAACTCCCACGATTTCACCCTGGTTGTTGTTTCCAAAAGTAACCTTACCTCCTTGGTAGGATGAAAGCGAATTGAATTGATTTGGATCTCCAGTCATGTGACGAGAGCATCCACTATCCAAGTACCAGCTGTCTCCATTCGCCTTCACCTACAAAAGAACAGATCATTTGTTAGATTTGGGAACCCAGATGTACTTGGGTTCCCTTTTCGAGCCAGACTTTCAATTTTTCTCGTGCTTCAAGTATCAATTTAACACGTTTAACATTAAATGAGAGATCTCTATTCAATTTATCACATGCACTGTCTCGATGTCCA
The DNA here is from genome assembly GCA_023374045.1 of Limonium bicolor. Classification (NCBI taxonomy): domain Eukaryota; kingdom Viridiplantae; phylum Streptophyta; class Magnoliopsida; order Caryophyllales; family Plumbaginaceae; genus Limonium; species Limonium bicolor. Next base: position 9,715,134 of record CM041779.1, on the reverse strand, counting down.
AGACTCCCGCAATAGCCACAAATTTTGGTTGGTGGAAGATTGACGTATTTCTGTTGTCCTTTCCACCAGGAGTCGAATTTTTCTTTTTCTTGATATCGTTTGGCTCTGTTGTCGGATTTGGACATATTCTTTGGAATGTCGAACTTACCTTTGTGCCACTTGGGTGTGGATTGAGTGGATCGAACTCCGGATTGTAGATTCACAATCTGTTGAGAGAGTTGTTCTACTTTAGAGCGAAGAGCATCTCGATCTTGGCTAATTTCTTTGATTTTGGAGTTGGCCCACTCAGGTAGTTCGGAGGAGGTGACTTGTTTGATAAACTTGACTGGCTTAAGAGAAAGAGCGTGTTCCTTTTCTTTCAGTTTTTGAGTGAGGTTTTTGATAGTGGTGTTCAGGGATATGTTTTTGGATTCAGAAGCATTAAGATCATTTTGAAGAGAACAACACATCAGTAAAGATGGTGAGGTCTTGTTTGAGAGAGTCGATCAGGGTGAGAGACTCTTTCTGGTCACCCTGTCTAAATTGAGTTTGTTCTAAGGTATCATGAAGTTCCTTTTGAAGGGAATCAACATGACGCCTTGAATCTTGTAGATCTAACCTGAGAGAACAAGAGATGGTTTTGTGTTCCTCAGCTTCATCTCTTAGGGCATACATAAGACCTTTTGAGATTTCGAGTTCCTCAGATAGCTCGGTTATCTTGCTGGTAAGACTTGCTTTGAGGGAGTTGTTCTCGGAGACAATTTTAGCAATTAAAGTCATAAATCCCATAGGAGAAATACGGTAAAGGTCTGTTTCAAGGTGAGAACGAGTTACCTCATTATCAGGAATCATGGACTCCGTCGTGTCATGTGCCATTAGACATACCAATCCGCTGGACTCTATGTCTGGATCGTCGGAGTCTGAATCGCCCCATCCAACAGCTGCCATCAGCGATCTCCCTTGAGATTTTCCATACTGGCTCTTGAGTAAAGGACAGTCCTTCTTGAAGTGACCGGGTTTATTGCAGTTGAAACAAGTGACAGAATTGAAAACTTGTTTAGAGGTGTTCGAGAACGACCGACTCTGTCGATTAGGTTGGTTACGCATGAATTTTCGGAAGTTCTTGACTATGAAGACAAAGTCCTCCATAGTCTCAGCCTCACTTTCCTCAACAATAATGTCCACCAGCTCAGCCTTAGCTTGTCTGATTTGAGTATCAGCAACATAGGCTCCTTCTTGAGTTAACTGAGTCGAATTAACCTGCAAGGCTTGGTCATTCAAAGTAGTAGTCTTACTAGAAGAGGAGAAGAAGTATTACCACACTTCTTTCGAACATTCTTCTTATATTTATCTACGGATTGTAGATAGGAACCTAGGTCTTGACAGCTCCATTTGGATAAGTCCTTGCATGCTTTGGTGGAGATTACTGTCTCTGCCCATTCTTCTCTGAGACTGTCCAGCAATTTATGCAAGACACTCTCTCTATCTGGTAAGATGCTAACTTCCTGCATAGTAGTAGTTAGTAAGTAGAAACGATCAAGTACTTCTTCCAGTGACTCACCGGGTTTTTGTAGAAAATTTTCATAGTCCATTCGGAGTTCTTGAGCTTTGCATTTCTTGAGTTCAGTGACTCCTTCGTGGGTAGCTTGAAGGAGTGTCCATATCTCATTTGCGGACTTACAGTGATTGACTCTCCTTTGTTCTGGGATGGACAGGCAAGTGTATATCGCACGTGATGCTTGTCGATTCAGCTCGTACCTTTTGCGATCTGCAGCAGTCCATGTTGATCGGTCTGGATTAACTGCAAGATCTCCTCCAGTGACTATCTCCCAAAGCTCAGAGTTGACGGACTCAATGTGTTGCTCGATCTCGTTTTTCCAATGGTCGTAGTTGGTGGAGGTGAGTCTGGGGTGCTCGAAGTGCATTTTGTTGTTTTGGTTGGCAAAGAGATCTGCCATTGCTTCGTTGATTGACGTTAGCCTAAGCGAGGCTCTGATACCACGTGTAGGATCGGGTGGCTAACTCAAACCAATCAAAGGTGTGAGTCTAAGGATTGGTTTGACTCAATCAGCCTTCGTAAATGAGAAACACTCTTGATGTAGAGGCACTCAATCGAATTAACTAAACTAAGGGTGCGGAAGACTTTTGCGGTAATTAGCGAAACGATGAAAGAGAAGGACTCTGTGGAACTCAGCAAGATACACAAATAAGCTATTTCATTTCCTGGTCAAATAAAACAACTTACAAATGCCCACTAAGTAGAAAGGATCTACTTAGCGGTTTTTCACTCACTCACCCAACACACTTTCTAATCAGAACAATGGTAAGCGTAGTGAAACTAGGATCTTCCTAGGTAGAGTCTTCTAGAGGTGCTAACTAACTTGGTACGTATTCTCTCTCTTTCTGCTTACAATGCGATTCTCTTTCTCTCTCTAAGCTCTGAAATAATCTCAATGAAAGCACACCTAAAACTGACTATTACATATCTTATTTATACTCTAAGTAACAGCAGGTCGAAGGAGTTAGTTCCGAAAATACCGGAACTAACTTAGTGGGCAACTTCCAACGGCTCTTAAGTGGTCTTCTTACTTGGGCCGCGATCTTCGGATGTTGAGGAAGAACTTCATGACCGTTGGGCACTTAAGGTGTTCCGAGTTGACTCCTGATTTTCCGCAACAGCACGAGAGTCTATGGAGTCTTCTTTGTTGCGCGGACTCTCTTGCAGAGGCTCACTCTTTGTGTCTGTCAAGTGATGATTGACTCTGTCGCGGTGAAAGGCTATCTCTGCAACACTCCGATGTCCCAACAGTTACTTATGTATATACATGTACAATTATGTTGTAGTATTAGAAATTGGGAAAATTCAAAGTTCCCTCCAATTGATGCTAGCCGATTACCTACATAAGCTAAAGAAGACTAATGACATCATTACATAAAATAAACTACTAATATAAGTACAAGGAAGTACACTCACCTCTCATGTTTCCCATGCTGCTAAATTGACTTTCTCCTGCACCTAGCAACCACCTTCTTTTCTTCCCATCACCGAGTACAATCAGTACCACTTTCCCCCTTCTCAGTCATGGTTTCTTTCTTGCTTCCCACACCAGAAACCTCTTCCTCCATGCCCCATTAGATAGCATAGCGGTAATACCATCTCCTTTCCTTCCTTTCTACGCCAGAAAAACATGTCTCTCTGCTCCATGTTCGAATGGCAGCAACAAGAAATAATGACGGTAACACTTACTTCCTTCCTCCCTTGTCTCTCACGACTTCTCATCCCAGTGACGTCCTTAACCTCATCCCATCTTTTACTTCTTCTTGGTTGCAGTATGCAACAACTCCAGCTTAAACCATTCATGGTAGAAGCAACGGGAAACAGGCAAGAAAAAAAATAGAGCCCCTGTTCCATTCTCGGACAGGAAGCAGGCATTGCAAACCAACAAAAGAAAAAAAATAGATGGTAAGCTAACTGCTCCCTCACGCTCAGAATTCCATCTTCTTGCTTCCGTTTTCTTCTTCTGGGAATCGACCAACCACTCTCCTTCTCTGTCTCATCTTGGAACGACAACAGGAGAACAAGTAAACTGCTCATCCCTTCCAGTTTCCAAACAGCAACGGCAGTAGAGGAGAAACAAAAAGAAAAAATGGTAATATTGCTACTTCCTTCATCCCCTGCTTGTGGCTTATAATCTCACCGTTCCTCCATGTTTTCTAGACTTAAAATATACCACCAGAAGCTCCAAGCCACCACTGGGAGTTGCACCAGCTGAAGAGGGGTCTCTCTTGATTTTCAACAGTAAGAAACCATGCTAAAACACACCTCTTCCCTTGCCTCTTTTCTATCCGAAAATCACCCTGTTTTGACTTCATTTATGCCCTCTTGATGCTCACATTTGAAGTCCATACTCCAGCCTTTCTTTGAGCTAGAATCAGCACCAAACTGCACCATAGAAGGAGCATAAGAGTCAAGTAAACACCCAACCGAGACATGACTATATCAGCCTTCCTTTCTCCCTTATTTTCCAAGCAAAAAAATGTTGAAGCTCTTCTCTGTTTTTAGTGTACTGAGAGCTCACATAAACATCTGCAATTAGCAAGCTTATTCCCATGTTGATAAGTGCCGAGACTTGTTGCAGGAAAGCTTCAAAACCAGGGTGAGTAGACCGACATGAACATGACTACATAAGCTGCTTTCCTCTGCATGTTTCATGCGACAAAAAAAAATATGTACTGAACCCTTCCTTTGTTGTAGTTAACCAGAGCTCACCTAAGTTCCTGCATAATGGCAAGGTTGCCAATAATCTGAAAACGTAAGGAAAGGTAAAACTATAACTAACCCTTGAAGCTCATATACATGTTCATCAGGTTATGTACAAAAATTTTAGTAACCATAGCGTATGTGGATACATGTATAGGCCGAGGAAATAGGGAGGTTATAACTGGTGGGGAAGTTGGTGAAAATTCCCCTTGGCGATTTGAGACAAGGTAAATATACCGATAACCAATTCTAACGCCTTAAAGGATTACTAGTTTGAGCATTGTGTTGGAACCGAAAATAATGGATATATATACATATGTATGAATGAGTTGTTGATGTGTAACACCCCAACTACAATGTCATACTTAACAACAATTTTGCAGCGGTAAACACAACTAAACATTTACCTAATTTATCGGTGTTACACGTCGTTAACCACCCACGTGGCTAACAAGACTAATACTTATACATTGTATCGGTCTGATGGACCAGATTCCCGAGCACCTACACAATACGATCTCGTTCCATTTTCATCAATCAATATACACTTATATTCTAACTGTACCGAGTATTTACAAACTAATACCGATAACAGTTTCGGTCTTACTACACCTACAATTCATAAGCAATTTAAATAATTACCCATGTACATACAACCACCCCGTCCTACTCTCGAACGGCCGCCAGCTCCATTGTACCTGAAAGGAAAAAGGGTGGCCCCCAAGGGGCTCAGCACCTTTGCTGGTATGATAATCGTGCAGCCCGCATACTACCGAGCCACGCACAACTAATTGTTGTCTAAGCATGCAGTTGATTATATTTACATCATGCATGTAGAACCATAAACACATAACACATTCACAAACATACAACACCCATAAGCATAGCAATACTAATTGCATAACAATAACAACACGCATAACACAATAGGAACGAATCCCTTGAGGGAAACGAACCAAACACCAGTTAGTCCAACTTGGTAAGCCTAGAGAATGATTTCAATCTCATGTTAAGCTCGTTACACAATAACTTATTTGGGTGTGTCAGTCTTAGTATAGAACCGACCACACCGCCACACCATAATTTTATTTATAAGTGCCGGTCTTGATATAGAACCGATCACACCATACGTAACCCGTTCCCGTTCCCGTTCTGTTGACGAACGTTAACGCTTCCCAAAGATGTGTCGGATATAGTGACCCAATCACACCTTATACATAATCCCCCTAGCCCAAACAATAGTCAAGTAGGAAAGCCATTTATCTTAGGCTTGTGGGTGATTGTAATCTAAGAAGGAAAATCAATAAAGAGTGGGAGTCGAAGCGAATATAGACATCAACTCCAAACACACCTTACCATAATCCTCTAGCTCGAACATAGTCAGGTTGGAAAGCCTTTTATCAGGCTTGTGGGAGATTGAATTCCAAGAAGGAAAACAACCACACATGGGAGAGAGTTGGATCCATTATGGATATCAACTCCTGTACATACGCGTGTGACCGAGACTCCCGGATTCCTCACCCCCCATTAATATATATATAGTTAAGAGTTCCATTATGGAACCTATCACATCCATACACCATATGGTGTTACAACTTGGTTAAACACACAAGGGAGGTAAACATGCTTACACACAACAACACAGCAACAACACACAACTAACGCACGAATAGTCGTGGTTAGAACGTTCCCATGGGTGGGGTCGTTGAATCCGAATACCGATCTCTTATGTGATCCTAGAGTCGGTTAGCTAAGGTTTAACACATATTTGAGGTTAAACGGTATCAGAAACTAAATAAGCCACATAAATGAATTATGTACTCATTTCATGCTTATTCTTGCAAGGTGCAAACACACAGAAAAACGGTTTGGCACACAAGCCGTGTAATCCGGTAGAACACAGGTTGCAGAAAAACCATACTTGTCACCAGGTCCCCCTCTATTGTGTCCCTTATGTTTCCTCGATAATTCTCGAAGAACTGGTAACATTACAATTGTTTCCATTAACATCGGGGTACACGATTGTTAAACGACTAATGCCCATAGTTAACCCTGTCATCCTGTTATACTTAATTTTTACAATTGTGATCTTAAGTTCACAACTCTCACATCCAATCTAACACTTGTTTACACTTTCAAGGCCTTTACATGTCACCAAACAAGACCTAAACATCATCTAAAACCATCACCATCCAATCCCCCATCATTAGAAGCCTTTAAAACATAATTTGGACAACTTTTGCCTTGGTTCGGGACTTGGTCCGGACCCAAGGTCCCGGACCAACACTGAAATACACTCTAGGCCATTTTTTTCACTTGGTCTGGATCTTGGTTATGGACTAAGGACCCGGATCACTTGCAAACTTGATTTTCGGCACATTTTAAAGGGTGGTCCGGGACCTTATACAAGGGCTAAGTCCCGGACCCCGCCAATAAGCTGTCAAAACACCATTTTTCAACCCTTAATCCAACCTTAAACCTTACCTAATCATTCCATAATCTTTCTACATGTTTCATACATGTTTAAACACCTTAAAACATGCACTAAACCTTCCTGAATCATCACCAACTTGTTACTCATTTTCTTACAAAAATTTCTAACACTTATAACATTTTTTTCTTAGGATTTCTAAGTGGTGAATCATGCCTACAATATCACTAACCAAAGTGTTGCCTCACAAACATCCCAACTATTCCAAAAGCAGTATTTCTCACCAACACCTCCTTTACACAACTCCTCAAGATTTTCCACAAGTTCATACTTAATCCTTCACAAGGTATTATACCTCTTTTATTACCAAATTTTGCATAAGTCTTAACACTTCACATAACATAACTTTGGTGTGTCTAAAACACCCATTTGATCTCAAATTCCTCCAAGACCATTTCTAGGTCATCCTAGCACTCAAGAACTCCTTAATTTATTTTATTTCACCAATTTAACACTTAACAATTCCTAGTACAACCTAGGTCACAATACTTCACCAAAACACTTAAACCTCTTGTTTGCCCAACCAAATTTTGCCATAGCTTCCCGAATACCTTTAGACAACCAAGAACACTCAATCCCTTAATACACATTCTTACATACAAACACATGGTTTTTTTATCATTTAACCATCAAAGGCATTCATCTTCACAAGAAAGGTTCTTTACACACAACTACACCTTAAACTACACTACATCATAATATAGTGCATAAACTTAAATTTCTTGGCACTTAGGCCCTTAAATGACATGGCTCTTAGGCCCTTAAATAACATTAATCTTAAACATGGAATTTCCCACATATTAAATGCTTTTAACCTGCAAATACACACAACATCACATATGCCCTTAATAACCTCCTTGTGGGTATTTACAAACTCATTTCCCTTTGGCTCTTTAGGTTGTTTTCTAAGACAATGTAAGCTCATTTTCCTAAGGCACAAAAACTACATTAAGATATCACTACTAGAAAACAGTAGTTTACCTACGGAAATTACCTACGGAATATTTTCCGTAGGTAATTACCGACGGAATTCCTACGGTTTAAATGCCAACCCTTGGTTAAGCAGTTACCTACGGAATACCGACAGAATTCCAACCACAAATTTACCGACGGACAATTCCGTAGGTAAATTTGAAGGAAAAAATGCGGGGAAACTGACTAGTAGTGGCGCGTATATTGTCAACAAATTACCTACGGAAAATATCCGTAGGTAAATAGGCAAGATTCCAAAAATTAATTGATATGTTTACCGACGGACGATTCCGTCGGCATTTAGTAAGATCAATTCTACTAAAAAATTACCTACGGACTTTTGTCCGTCGGTAATTGCTTCTCCATATATGTAACTGACGTGAGTATATACTGGCTAAGCAAGTCGTTTTGTAAACATGGATTCCGACGGACAACAGCCGTCGGTAATGTCTTGAATAATTTTACCTACGGATCAATCCGTCGGTAAAATACTGCTATATACTACGACTACGCGGGCACACTGACTGAATTCACGTCGTTTTGTAAACTTATATACCACGGACATGTTTCGTCGGTGATTGTTAACTTAAAACACCGCCTGTTTCTTATCGTTATCTTCTGTCCACTCTATCTACTCTGTCGACTATATTCCTCTTCTTCTCGAACAACTGCCCACAACATCTTCAAGAAATCCATTTGTCACGCGTCCAAGATCTGAAGCTGTTCGTTGGAGTTGGTTTGCTGCATATTCGTCTCTGAAGCTGTTGGAGTCGGTTTGCTGCATCTTCGTCTCTGAAGCTGAAACCGGTAATATACCCAGAACTTATTCTTTGCAAATTGGCGATTAAAAAATCAGGCTAATTTGTTTCTTCTATCGCATCGTGTGTGGCAAGCGATAGTTAGGGTTTTTTTTGTCAGTAGTTGGGTGAATTAGGGTTGTATTGTGCAGTAGATGGTTTAATTAGACAATAAAGACTTTTGCAGTTCAGAATTAGGGTTCTTGTAGCTACTTCTGTCTATGATATGTACGTTCTGGAACCCTTCTGACTGGCCTTCCTAATAAGCTTTGGTAATAAAAAGAAATCGGTTTACGAATCTAAGAGGCCATTTCCGCACAGCTTGGGTCGATCAATAATTTTAGGATGCCCACTAATCTGATAATGAGTTGAGTCATGGAGTTAATTTCTCAAAAAAATGAGTAGATTAAGAGCTGGTTTAAAATAGAAAAAAAATGAATTAGCAACTCTGTTTAAGGTTACTTAGTGTTTAAATACTAGGTAGTTTTGGGTTTTACTTCCCTTCCACCTTTCCTTTAGGACAGGTTGCTTAATTGGTTATTAATAAGAATAAGCAGAAATGAACAAACTGATTTGGCAGGTCTCTTTCTTGTTTGAGTCTAGTAACTTTAGGCTTAAATTCTCTGCTTAGATTAGAATCTCCACCAGTTTTCCAAAAACAATGAACAGATTTGTTTCTTTGAGTTTAGTTAGCAGTTATTACCAATTCTGACCTATTATTCATATGGGTTTTCTTTTTAAACTTATGCCTTCATTATATGTGTATATGTTTACATCTAACTTTGTTGCAAATTTTAGGATGCCCACTAATCTGATAATGAGTTGAGTCAGGGAGTTCAGTTCTCAAAGAAAGGAGTAGATTAGGAGCTCGTTAAAAACAGAAAAAAATGAATTAGCAACTCTGTTTAGGGTTACTTAGTGTTACTTAGTGTTTAAACACTAGTTAGTTTTGGGTATTACTTCCCTTCCACCTTTCCTTTAGGACAAGTTGCTTAATTTTGGTTATTAATAGCAATAAGCAGAAATGAACAAACTGATTTGGCAACTTAATTTAGGTCTCTTTCTTGTTTGAGTCTAGTAACTTTAGGCTTAAATTCTCTGCTTAGATTAGAATCTCCACCAGTTCTCCTAAAACAATGAACAGATTTGTTTCATTGAGTTTAGTTAGCAGTTATTACCAATTCTGACCTATTATTCATATGGGTTTGCTTTCTGAACTTATGCCTGCATGATATCTGATCAAATTTTCTATAATTTCATATCTTGATGCCTCCGGCATAAACTAGTCCATATCCAACCAGATTACCCATCAAAGAAAAGGGATACCTTTTCAAATGGTAATGATCAATCTTTTCCTCTTTTTTTATTCTTTCAATTTGGCTACGCTCTGCTGCTGCTGTGCACTAGAGATGTGCTGCGACTGCATGTCCTGATCAAGTAAAACGCTTCAGGTAAAACCAGTAATATACTCAGAACTTTTCTTATTCTCTGGCAACTACAACATTAGACGTTATTTAATTTGACTTCCTAGAACTGTACTAGTTTTCATGCTTGAGTAATTTTTTCCACTGTCTTAGGTTAGAAAATTTTCTTTTGTATTTTGTTCAATTTGATTAGGAGGGGAAAGCTAATGAGATGCAGATAGTTATTGCAACTTTTGTCATATTCTATTCTTTGTTTTCGGAGCTTGTTTTATTGCTCTGGAAATGGTACGAACATGCTTTTTTTGGTTATTTTTCGGTTGAATATATCATGTTTACTATTCCAAAAACTACTTTATACTCTTAGCCTCCTACGTCGTTGCTCATTCCTCTAATATCATTGAACAAGTTTTGCCAGTTTTCTGTTTTCATACTTGTCCTGGTATTTTGTTGCAGGCTCCTGCTCCAAACTGGAGAAGTGTTTGGAAAATCTTGATCATGAGGGTTTCTATATTTTTGATGAGCCTGGTTTTACTTGTCTAATGTCCATCTACAAGCTGGCTTGCCAGGTTTGTGCACTTGCTCTAATATTATATTTCCCTGGAAGAACATTGAACCGCAACTTTCTTTTCTTAGATACGTTGTATCTGCACCACCTTAATTTTTTTCCTTTTCCCACTCTACTAGAAAACTGGTGGGCTAATGCTAATGATTGGTGTATAGATCAGCTAATGCTGCTAACCATTGTTATGTGACTAATTTGGTTACGATTGTAGGCATGTCTTGATGATGTCCAGGGTCTTATGCTAACATCTGGGATTTCAAATCATGCATGGTTTTGTCTTGATCTTCTTGATGTGCTGTGCCTGCTAGCTGAACGAGGCTATAGTGGAGCGGTACAATCCATGATGGCATATCCTGCTACATTTGTAGGCTCTTCAGGTTAATTCACGTGTACTAAGCTTCAGTCCTCTTTCGGAGGAGATTGATAAGTTGAATGTCTTGTTTAAGCACGGAATTTTGGCTCAGAATGACAGGCATTTCTAATAAAACCACCAATATTAGCTATGGAGATGATATTGAGTTAGAAGCAAACTCTTACTTCTAGCAAATGTTTTCTGAACAACTATCAGTCTCTGAGTGGTTGAAATGCTTTCTCGTTTCACAGATTCTTCTGACTCGAGGTAAATTCCTAATCCTATATCTCGAATTTGGTATGTCATCATTTGCCTGCCTTAAGCTAAAACATCAGCTTAGGATAGCATAAGGTCCTCATGTTTCTCTCTTCTACGTATTCAAGACGGTGTACAACTGCACTGTTTGTACTCCCCTTGTGATTGTGGCTAATGACTCATACTGCTTGTTTTAAGTACTGTTTTGTTTGATTATTTTTTCAGATTATACATCAAGCGTTAATATGTTGGTCAATCTTGTTTGTCCTCCACCATGAAGCGCCTCTCCATGCCCAATTTTTGCAGTCAAGCTCTAATGGTGCTCGTATGGAGACAAAGACAAAAACACTAAACTAAATGTTTTTGATAGATCTGTTTCTACTATTCGTAGCCGAAAGTGAGCTGCGAGAGTGAAATGTTGAAACAAGTGGAGCACCAACACCTGTTTCAACTGTTGATCTGGTTTGATTGATGACAAAATAATATCATTGGGATCAGGAGCTGGTGGTGTTAGGCTTGTTGCTCTACTGGAGCTCAGAAGTCGTCAAGCATGAGATGCTTCCCGATCTAATAGTGTCATAAAAGTCCAGATAATCAAGTAGTAGTAACTCTGAGAGTTCAAACTAGTAGTTTTGCTTGTTGAATTCTACGTGAATGCTATTCATAGTTGGGAAGTAATGACTTTAGTATGTTTTTCCTGTTTTATATTTATGATGTAGAATATTAGTTGTCAGATTTATAATATAAATTTGATATAGCCTAAATCTTATAATTTTGTGAAATTTAATATTTTAGATGTTTTTGATAATATAGTTTCATGTTTATTAAATATTTAAAACTATAGGGTAATAATTTAAATTCCCAAAAATTGAAAATAAATGAATACTATTAAATATGATCTGATAAATATGAAATAAAATCAAATTTAAATTTAAATTACCCATAAAATATCACATAAAATACGTAAGTTTCCGTAGGTAATCCGTAGGTAAAGTATTACCTTCAGATATATTCGGTTTTACCTACAGATTACCTACGGACAATCTATAAAAATTGGTTGGTGTAAAATTTCGTAGGTAATCCGTAGGTAAAGTATTACCTACGGATATATTCTGTAGGTAAATTTTTACCTACGGAATGCCTACGACATTATGATTGTGTGGGAACGCTGATGTGCCATCGGATTGCCGACGGAATTTCGTAGGTAATTACCTTCGGAAAGTTCCGAGTAAATTACCTTCGGAAAGTTCCGTAGGTAATCCGTCGGTAACAAGCGCTGAGACTTCCATAGGTAATCCGTAGGTAATTTACCGACGGAATAATTTTTCCGTCGGTAATGTTATTACCGACCAATTGAATACCGACGGAAACTTTGAGGGATATTTTGTCGGTAATCCGTCGGTAAATTTGATTACCTACGGATTACCTACGGAATTTGCCGTAGGTAAATCGCTTTTTTCTAGTAGTGTTAAAGGTCATTTACCTTCTTCCTTCAAGATTTTCTCACTTGTTTTCTCTTGTTCTTTCTTGATTGAAAATCGGCAAGGAGCTTTGATCACTTGTCAATCTTCTAATCAATTATACAAATAAGGGTAATGAGTATTAGTTGTATACTTGAACTCATAAACAACCCTAAATTTCAATAAGTGTTTTAAGCACTTGAAAGGATGTTTACCTTGGAATTTAAAAGAGAGCTTGACAAGGAAGTAAGGTAGGACTCCTTATAATCCTTTGGAGATTGAATCAAGCTAATAAAATGAACAAGACAAGGCATCACTAATGGTTATTTTCGGCCATGTTCAAAAATGAAAGGAAATGTGAATTTTCTTTGACTTTTCTTACCTTAGATAAGGAAGAACAACAAGGTGCAAGAAGTGGAGCTTTTCCTCCTTCGATGGAGATTCCTCATGGCACCAAAATGGATTTTTTGAAGATTTGAAAAGATAGAATTGTAGAGCTTGGTCTAACTAAGACAAAGTTAGTCTTGGAATTAAATTTGGAGCATGGAGCTAGTAGTTACAAGCAAAGGAAGATCAAGAATGGAGAGGTGCTGTAGCAAAACGAATTTGGAGCTGGGAGAAGATGGAGAATACGGTGGGAACAAAGGAGAATGAAGAAAAGTGAGGTGAGAGGTAAGTTAAAGAGATATTTTATGTTATAAAGCAAATAGTAACTTTACTTTATCTCTTCTTCCTTTAGTTAATTGGCTGGCTAGGTTGGTGACTCTCCACCTTAAAAACCGTCCCCCCTTCCATATTTAAGATATTTATGGTCTAGTTTGACCATTTAATTAGCTTATGTTGACTTAATGCTAAACTAGCACTATTCACAAATTAGTCCACATATTTGTGAAATTTTTGGTTTCCCATTGATTTAGACTTTCTAATGTGATACTAAGTAGTACACATATTGATTAAGGTGTAATGATGGGCATTTAGCCACTCAAAACCCATTTCCAAGACAATTTTTCAAAAATGTGCTTTAAGACTCCTTAAAGCACATTTTGTGTTTTAACTTGTTTTTGAGTTAGGTTTTCTTTAGTAATTGGTTTAACATGTCCTTTAGCATGTTAATAAAGTCCTGGTAAGCTCTTTGAGTCTTAACCAAGGTTATCCCAAGCTTAGAGCATGTTTTTGCTCAAATTGTTTTTATGGTACTTTATTGTGTTTACTATTGTTTAAATTGTTTACTAACATTTCTAAGGCACTTTTTAGCCTTATAATACCATATTTTAACATTTATTTGACATATCTAGGTTTGGGGTATTTCATGATGCGTAACGAATAACATGTATATACATATGTATTATTTGAGTTGTTAACATGTAAAGTGAGGGGTATAAAAACTAGGATGATAAACTTAGGTGTAGGTGATTGTTAATGCTAAAAATGTGTGAGGAAAATGGTTTAAAAATATCAAAGGAAGGTTCTGTACAGAACCGTGGTCATAACAAAATTTTAGAGACATTTGAATGCTATTTTAAAATAATTATTATGTAATTTTTAAGGCCATATATTTAGGCCATGTCATTATAATTATTTTGAACTTTAAATAGCCATTAATAAATTTATAGGTTGATCTATAAGGCTATATAAACTTCTGGTGAGAAAACCATCATTCTAGCAATTATAACTACTTGGGAACATCTTAGAAAAATATAGGCATATTTATAAGCTTATATTATGGCTTAAATGAATTTTAAAACCTTGTAAAAATACCTTATATAAATAAATAAATCATAAATGGGGTCAAAATGTAATAAAAAGAAATATAGGGTACATATAGTGATTGAAACTGAAAAGGATAATTATTTTAAGTATTTAAAGAAAGATTAAGTCAAAAACAATAATTATAAAAAGATTAGGGAGTATATGTAATTACTGAAATTATAAGGATCACAATGTAAATATGGGAACCTTTGAGGTTTGTTGGGAATTTTAGAGAATTTTTGGGGTAAGCTTAATGATTTAATTAATTAAGGGTTATACTATATAGTTAAGTATGAAATTGTGATAATTATAAAGTTTAGGGGTAAATAATGTGATTACCGAAAGCTTTGGGGCATAAAACGGAAATTTTAATATTTAAGGGGGATATAATTCTGGAAAAGTTTTGGAATTTAGTTAATGATATAAAGTAATTAAGGGTTATGATATATAGTTTAAGTATTAAATTGTAACCATTATAAGATTTAAGGGTATGTGGTGTGATTACCAAAACTTAAGGGGTAGAAAATGGAATTTATGAACTTTGAGGACCAGCTAGTAAATTCGGTAAATTTTGGGGTTAAAGCAAGGTTCAAATAATTAAGGTGTATAATATAAGGTTTTAAGTAATTAAAATAGAATTTAATAAAGTAAAGGGGGCTATAATGAAATTATGAGGAAGATGTGGGTGAACAATCAAATTTGAATAAGTTGAGGGGTTATCCGTAAAAATATATATACATATGTATGAATACTATAATGTTGAGATACTTAGGTTGTAATTTAATGAGGTAAATAATATGACAAGTATGGAATAGGGGTGGTTTGTAAATAAACAAAACATATGTGATGACATAAGAATTTTCGGAAGAATATTGGTGCCATTCGGAAATTATATACACACTATATGTATATAATAATGTTTGAAAACCTTAGTTTATAATTTAATAAGACTAGAAATATAGTGGTTATAATATATGGGTTGATTTTATAAATAATCAAAATATGAAGGGAAGAGATTGTTATTACCGAAAATATATATGGGCTGTTTAGGGAATTTTAAAGTTTGAACATAATATATTATAAAGTTTGGGTGATATAATGTGACATTATATTAAAGTATGAAAGAATGTATTGTAAGGGGGGTTATTAAGGAATAACCATACATTATATGCATTTACATAGAATGATGGCTAAGTGGAGAATCGTAGAGATATATTGTATAATTGGAACCTTGCTATAAGAGGACGCTATAACGTACATAATATGGATTTACGACAGGGCTATGCTATTACGAGTAGAAACGTAAATATAATGATAACCATATTATAAACGTATACAGTGGTATGATATTTTACATACACGTAAAAAGTGCGGGAACAATGATGTATAATTACAACTATAATATATACGTATTCGTATATATATAAATGCATGTGCACTTACGTAAATATAACTACGCAAATTAGTTGTATAGCGGAATGTTAAATGTCATGCACTTACAAACTAGCTTATAATAGTTACTATTCACTAAAACAAGGCACATAGATGTGAAATTTTTGATTTCTCATTGATCTAGACTTCAAAATGTGATACTAAGTAGTACACATATTAATTAAAGAGTAATGATGGACATTTATCCACTCAAAACTCATTTACAAGACAATTTTCCAAAAATGTGCTTTAAGACTCCTTAAAGCACATTTTGTGTTTTAACTTGCTTCCAAGCTTGGTTTTCTTTAGTAATTGATTCAATATGCTCATTAACATATTTATAAGGTATAGGTATGACCTTTAGGTCTTATACAAATTTATCCCAAGCTTAGAGCACATTTTGCCCATATTGACTTTAAGGCATTTATTTGTGTTTTGTTTGGTTTAATTGTCTACCAAGGTTTTCCAAGGACTTAATTAGCCTTATTAAATCATAATTGAATATTATTAAGTCTTGGTAGGCTCTTTGGGTCCTAACCAAGTTCACTCCAAGCTTAGAGCATGTTTTTGCTCAAACTGTATCTTAGTGCTTTATTGCATATTACTATGGTTTAAATTGTTCACCGATGTTTCTAAGGCACTTTTTAGCCTTTACATACCATAGTTTAAATGTTTAACGACATATCAAGGTTTGGGGTATTTCAATCTACCCCCCTTAAAAGAACTTTGTCCTCGAAGTTCACACTTCCCACATCATTTGGATTAGAACGCAGGAATCACTTGGAAATAAACTTCCATAACCAAACATATTTTACATCACACCCTCGGACTTAATGGTCCGGGTACATATACACATCCATACATAACATAACATATTCACATGATAACCTCGGACTCAATGGTCCGGGTATCTTAACAACATTTACACATACATAACAACCCTTAGACTCCCTGGTCTTGGGTAACATAACAACATTTAGACACATAGGTCTATGTAACACAACAACATTTAGACTCATAGGTCTTAATAACATACACTTTTGGGAATCAAGGTCAAATAATATTTATTACACATACCACACAACATGTCTTAGCATGTATGGCAACCAAAAAAAAATATCTTTTACATACATTGTGATCCCGCAGAACCCGGTCGCGATGGACACCTTCTGGTCCCCGTTCCTTTGGGAGATCAAAACATTCACTTAATTTTTAACATATATACTTCTCATGTCACCGGTCCGAAGACAAAGGCTCATGCGTCCTCGGCTCGTGAGCAAGTACTACACAAATTCTTACTAGATTAAGTATAAGAGAATCCTTTATTTCAAATGTTAACCGACTGTTTTGAAAACACCAACTGAAATCCTTTTGAAAACACATGCAACTCCAAGTCCAACTTATGCTCTTTGCTTCTTTTCTTAGCGTGGTTATTTGTGACCACTTAAGGGGAGCTTCAAGAATCATCCAACCCTGATGTGATCAGCATCAGTGTTGAACTATCCTTCCACCCCAATTTGTGTTCGGCTTCCCTTGATCGCATGCAGATCAAGTTCCACCCCCACTTCAATTTCAAGTATCAAGTAAATCACTCATTTCCAATTTCTATCTTTTTAATCATTCTAATCATGATCATAACATCTCCAAAGGATAGAACTTCGTCTATCAGTTATTTCCATTCACTTTGATGTTGTTACCTAGGGAATCTTATTCTCACTAGGTTCTATGTCGGTTTCATACCCTTTCATGAATCACTATATAGTATATTATACACATATATTTTATCAAAATACAACACACAGTTTCACATTTATACACTGTCGGGGTTTTGTTCCCCGGAGTTTCTCTCTCCCCACACTTGTATTATCACACACCACTGTTAACAAAAACACACTTATCACAATGGTATTCGCATCTTCTGTGCGCAATTACCACAATTAAACCATGAATGAATGCGTATGTTTACGTAACACACCACCAATCATCAAAACAAATTATTTTGTGCTATGCACAACATAAGTCACGTACACTTGTACGGTAAACACACTAAGTGGTTTTGCGCTCTACCCCCCTTAAAAGGGATTACGCCCACGTAATCAATCACTTAATCATTGGTTTAAAACGTTCTGCCGTCGTGAAGTACTTCAACTTCCACGCGGTCTATTATACAATGGATTTTGATTAGAGGATCTTAACCATATTAGCGGTTTAGTTCCTGAACCAAGAATTCTCATTGGAGTTTGCTTTAACTCTTAACTGGTTTCGGTTCTGGCCTGTGAGGCTTCTAGGCGTTGATAATTAGCCATTTACTCATATTCACTATGCACATTGTACACTTGACTCACAGGTTCACTAGCGTCTGCTGCGCAACTCTGACAACTGTAGGGATTAGTTTGCCCCATTCATTATTCTCACTGTATTGTACATCTCCCATTTATCACCTTTATCTTGGTAATAATGGTTTCTCAACCGATGCGTGGTATTTCTGACCGTGAGCAAATTCGGTGAGTTTCAAAACTTTCCATCCACTTCCATAATAATTTACTGTGTATACAGCTATGTATTTCACAATGATTGACTTGTTCCCTTCCGACTTATTGTCGGTTGAGATTGAGCTGCTACCTAATGTGTAGCGCTCTCTTGGTTATTTCCCACACTTGAGGTATAGTCCATACTGATATTTGGTAGTTAGTGCTACTGTAGTCACTTATTCTTAATCATGCCTCCACATTTGGTTTTATACATGTATTCTTTCATTCGTGCGGCCTTGCATTTCCTATGCATTGGCCATTATAACATTATTCCTCCACAATTAACATGTTTCCAATTCCTAGCTATCCCACTCGATCATTACTGCGCAAGTGCAATACCAAAACACTCAGTCATACAGAGTGCAGAGGCGTAAACTCTTGACAGTAAATCTCTTATTAGCAATGGGATCCACACTGAGTTCGTTATCACATAGTACCTACCACTAGCTTATTGCCCAGTCTGTTTATTATCACTTACTTTGCATCACCACCGAGTCTAACTCGTAACTGGTCTTACCTGCCATATTATTATTCAACAACACTTATACAACGGTCGCTTACTGCGCACCGTGCTTATTGTATACACTAACTTACATGGTATTTACTGTCACATTAACTTCCACACATACTTACATCATTCATATTATGGTTCATCATTCATTTGGATGACTACTGAATGCTCCTTGAGCATTGATCATTCGAGTCACAAGCCGGCATTATTCAGCTCGGTGCTTCACTTTATACACACATGCTACTAAACTAACTACTCTCTTTCAATAATAATATCATCCATCCTTAACATATTTCTTGAACTTGATTCACATAACTACCGCTGTTGCGGTCTCACAATATCGAGAGGTATCCCCACTCTTAATGCAGTGGTTCGTTTACCACTATATTCACTTATACAACGTAAACTTCTGCAATCAATCTAATTTATATAACATATGTTGCTTGTGGCTTACAAGCCTTATTGCCTTGAGTTGCGCTCATTGTAGGCTGTCCACACACATGTACTTCTCTGTACAACTTTACATAGTTTGGATATCATATTGAGCTCCATGACAAGGTCGTTGCATCACGTTTCCTTTCACGGGATGCCCCTTAGGTTTGTCAGTCCGTCTCCTGACAACTTATGTCTAAACTGGGTGTTAGTTTCAACCCTTGTGTTTTTGTCATGTCATTTCGTGCAACAATTGTTGATGCGAACACCCTTCAAGGATTGCTCCTGGGTGTTACTAAGTTATGCCTTTACATCTGGTTCACACTTATTGGTATATTCAGTTAGCCACGCCGTTTGCGTTCTTGACTGGCTTATTATCTTCTTCTGTGAAGATCGACATTTTCCTGGTAGTGTAGGTACTCATTCTGGGAGTTTCATCCCGTTCATTGCACACTAGTGTGTCCACATTAGGCATCTGCCTTGCCATGCACAGGCTGGGTCACTATTCCAACTATCATGTTTATCCCTGAGGATCCTTAATACATATCCGCTGTCTTTATGTTACAGTTAGTGCACTTCGCACCTCCTGACTCTTAGACATTTCCTTGAAAGGAATTCACTAATTCCTTTAGTCTCGTTAACTTTACTAGGTTCCTTTACTTCAACCATTCATGGTAATCCTTAGCTCTTGTTTGTCTTATACTGCTGACCGTAGTACGGAGTCGACTACTTCCCGTGTTCCGGACTCTACTTGTATACATATGTGGGGTACCATACTGATACATTGCTACTTACCCAACTAACCCATAAGTAGGTCTGTCAGGCCCCAAGCTCCTATCGGAGTGCGGTCGTCCCACATTACAGTTGGTACACTCGTAGTGTCCGTCACACGCCTAGGTGAAGTATTCTGTTGTCAACTCCCTTATATTTCCTGTGACAATATGCATTCCCTGCTTCCGAACTTCCCGAACTTACAAGGGAAAGTTTATCCACTGTTGTATCTTTATCAACTGCCCTTGGTTTTACTGGTTTGGTTTAGAAGAAGGCTAGTAAGAAGTGTTGGTTTGAAAGAAAATCTGGTTTTGAAAGAAAAAAGTTTGAAATAAATCTAAGCTTGAAAGAAAAATTCTCATGGTTTCACAACGCCTTCTTCCCTTAACCAAATATAGCTTCTTGCTGACTGGTGTACTACCAATTACAAAGGTTAGGCTGTTAAGCCCTTCCACAGTTATGATGATCACAGTTAACTTCGTGGTACTTTACCAAGTACTTCGTACATGTTAAAATTTTCCTGAACAGTCCTGTTATAGCAGCACTTGCCATGGCAAGTGCGCCATGCTAACTGGCTTATCGGTTCAACATATACCGGTTGTGGTATCACTTTTACCCGCAGTGTCATCGGTGGCCTTGTTGGCCCTCATTTGATCTTATTGTCTTCACATGATAATCATTAACTAGGGTGTTTCCATTATGGGAGACCCCCTTTTCTTAGTATTACCTCCTTCGTAGCCCATTCCACGCATTTGTCGTGGTTACTGAGATGTCTCTTGTTGGGTACTACATTGTAGTTCCTTTGTGGTTGGTATACCGTTGGTGTATCATTTAACAACTGTGGTCCCGTAGACACTGTCTCGGGTTTCATTAATCCACTTCTTGCCTCTTGCACGGTCGGTGCGATGCAAGCTGGTTGCTCTCGACTGCTCAGCATGTCGACCCAGGTTCCCGGAAATTCTATTCTCTTATACACAAAATTCCTCATTTGTAACACCCCTACCGCTAATACCGTCATTACTGTACCATACTTACCTTTCCAGTGGATATTACTTACTCAACGGCGGGTGTACAATGCCGTTAGTCACCCACGTGACTAACAAGGCGAGTTACAATTCTACATACTATCGGTCTGATGAATGTGAACATACCGAGTACTCTACGTAATACAATACTTCCCATTGCTTACTCATCCATAATTCAATTACAACTTCAATTCATTACTATACCGAGTATACTACAATCCTTAACTTACCGATACAGTTTTAACTTCCACATTTCTCAATACATTACAAGTTCAATCCCCTTTGTACAACTACCCATGCTTACATAGCAGTTCCCGTCCTACTCTCTCGGACGGCGTTCAGCTTCGAGTACCTGCACACTAAAAACGGTCCCCCTAGGGGGTCAGCTTACGCTGCATATGAAATTCGCATATACCGCGTGCTAACCGCGGTACGCCGACTACTTGGGTCGGATATACATGGAGTTCATTTTACATGCATACATACACACTATTACTACACAATACATTCATCAATACCTACATACACATACAAGGTACAATACTTACTAAGGAAGACAATTCGATAGTCCACCGTTCATACTAGTTATTTATTCAATACTCTTTCGTTGTGTTACTCATTACTCTACTCATACTCACTCCTTACTCTTGTATACTCATCACTCCATGTTCGGTATCCTACTCGTACGATCCTGACTCCATACTCGTTACTATACTTGTGCATACCACTACTCATGCTCCCTACTTTCATAAGTACTCGATACTCAAACTTCACTCATCAATACTCAGTACTCGGTACTACACACGTACCACTTCTTACTCAGTACTCATTACACATTACTTGGCCTCTGGGCAGAGTCATACACAAGACTCGCCACCGGGCCTACAATACGAGGGCTTTACGCTTAGCTCCTCAAATACTCAAATGTCCGTTTTCACCGGACACAATTCCCAACACTCTTCTCTCAGAGTATGTTACAATCTCATGGATTAGCCTAGAAGTATCTCTCTCGATTACCTCTGCTAGCTTAGGGAATTACCATCATCTAGTATCCTCAGATTTAAGGGTTTCCCCAACATATCGAATACTCTCTCGTTCGGGGCATACTTACATCAGTCGGGTCCTCTCATAATGGTTCGACTAATTGCTAAGGGGTTTGGAGATCCCTCATCATTATTTACTACTCTCATGGTTCATGTCTTGCACCAAGATTAATTCCTCTATTAGAGGTTACTTATATACTTCCACTACTTATTATTTGTGGATTATTCATTTCGATTCTCCTAGCGTTATCGGGAGGTTAATACTCCCGTACACTCTCTCACATTCTAGTGAGTTCATTGAATTGCGTTATCATTTATTGATTCGATAGTTTAGTGCGTTGCTACGTCTCCATTAGTTCACAACGTGACTCTTACGACGAGTCACTACACAACAAGACTCACCTATGAGTCGTACTACGCACTAAATGAAGCCACACAATCATCAAGAAGGGTTAGCTCACACAACATACATCAAGACATACAATGAAGGCAATAAACCATTTCATGCTTAGTCTTGATTAGCCGGCATACAGCACACAAATCAAGTAACTCGGTTAGCATACGGGCATGAGAAAATCATACCTTTACCGGAGTTAGCTCTACCATGTGTTCCCTCGTTCCTTGGTTCACGTTCCACTGATAATGTTCCAACATATTATTAATAAGATAACGATACACAAATAATTACTACTCCCGTACTTACCCCGTGATCCGGTGTACTTAATATTCTCATACTCTCAACTTACTTGGTTACTTTTTATACTTGTTCTCCTACTCATATACTTACTTTCTTACCTTTACTACTTCATTTATAGCGTACTACTACATATATATGCATATATGCATATAGACATATATATATACATATGATTATGATATGAAATCTATAATAAAATTTTTTTTTCTTTTTTGACTCGACTGAACTTGCAAGTCGGTCGGTTCCAGTAGCTCACATTACGGGAAAAATCTTCTGGTCCGACCGAACTTGCATGTCCGGGCAAGTCCGGTCATTCCAGAAGGTTTCATTACGGAATTTTTCTGGCCGGCCGAACTTGCAAGTCTGGTCGCAAGTTCGGCCATTCCAGAAGGTTCTGACGGGAGAATTTCTGGCCGACGAACTTGCAAGTCCGGTCGCAAGTTCGGTCCATTCCAGAAGGTTCCCGTCTTTGTAACTCTGGGCTCGACCAAACTTGCAAGTCCGGTCGCAGGTCCGGTCCGGCCCAGTACTTCAGTTTTAAAATCTGTTTTCAGTTCTATACTTTGCCCATTGTTTCCCCAATCTTCCTACATGTAATCCCACATGTTTTAACACTACTTAGGCCCTCCAAATTGCCTTAGTTCATCCTCCAAATTCCATCATTTCTAATTCAC
Organism: Limonium bicolor; assembly: GCA_023374045.1. NCBI lineage: Eukaryota > Viridiplantae > Streptophyta > Magnoliopsida > Caryophyllales > Plumbaginaceae > Limonium > Limonium bicolor. Next base: position 9,691,717 of record CM041779.1, on the reverse strand, counting down.
ATACACATTTCCTTCACTACATTTCACACTCATGCCAAATTCTTCCCTCCAATTGCTACAACTTTTTACTTCCTCTCATACCATTCAATACTTCCTCAACCAATGCCATTCCTAGCATCCTAAATACCTTTCCAAGAAACCACAATGCCTATACCCAAGTCCAACATTCATTTTACTAAGTCTTGTACTCTCATTCTTCATAATTCCTCCAATGAAATCCAATACCTCTTGCTACAGTTTTACATGTTTCATCTCATTCTCCAATTACCAATCCATGGTCATTAACATCTCCACTAACCCCAATACACACCTTGGTTCTCCCATTCACCAAGTTATTCTTTAATGCTCAATTCCTACCAAAATTTTGCCATAGTTCACCTACTTTTCCTTACATCCTCAGATACATATTCTCTCATCAAATTCAACCTAGAGCTAGCCACACCCAACAAGGGTCCTACCAGCACACAAGGTTCATACAAAATCTTAATACACCAATACTTCTTAAATCACAACACTAACACATTGCTTCCTCAAATAGCAAGATACACATACACCATTCATTGGCTCTAAGGTCTACAAATCCACACATTTGCTCACCCGTACTCAAACATCCACAACTACGATACTAATACAATGGTTTAGGTTCTTTTATTTGTTTACCCATTCCCATTACACTAATGCATTAAATTAAACATCAAGAAGGAGCTCTTACCTTGAGCTTATACTTTCCTTCTTTCTTTTCCATTTCTCTTCTCCCTCTCTTGCTTGTACCAATCGGTCAAATGGGAGTGGAGTTGTCCAACTCCATCCCAACACCCAAGAACACAAAAATGCATTTTAATTATCCTTCTAAACCCTTAAAGAATTCTAGTTCAAATAAAGGCTTAGAGCACAAGTTAGGGTTTTACCTTTGGAGATCTTTGAGAGGGATTCTCACCCTTGAATCAAGAAGGGGATTACTCCACCATTGGAGGGTTGAGACAATGCTCCAAAACAAGAGAAGAACAAGGCATTAAAAGAAGCCCAAAATCGGCCAAGGCATGGAAATTGAGAAAATGAGTTTTTCTCTTGAATCTTTTTACCTTAAGTGGAAGAGGAGACTCCAAGCTTCAAGAATATGTGGTTTACTCTTCAAATGCCCGAAACCCATGGAGGTCAAACTCCTCCATTTGGAATTTTGAAAAGATAGAAATGTAGAGGATGAGGGAGTTCAAATATGTGTTTTATTTTACATTTAGAGCTCAAATGGAGCTAGAGCATGAAGGAGAAAGTGAGGTGCCATTGTTGTTGTTGAAGCTCTCCAAAAATCGCCAGCCCCATGGAGAAGGAGAGAGAAATCGCTGGGAGAGGAGGAGGGAGGTGAGAGAATAGAGAAATGAGGAAATGGGAGGTGGAGAAAAGGTAAGTTGCTTTTACCTTTTATTCTTCTTTGTTTTTTGACTCATTATTTATTTAGCTAGTGTGTGTGTGTGAGGGGGTTATTTAACTGTTAAAACCGGCCCCCCTACAGTATTACTAGTTGGAGCGTTTTTTGTCTTTTACAGAAAACGCTTGTTATTTTACCCGGTTTGGATACTATTCACTGACCGGGCCCGTTTTCCGGAATTTTCTCGTTTCTCTATTTTTATTGGTTATTAAGCTTCCATTAATGCTTAATGATAGTTACTTAATGATTCATAATTTTTACGGGTTCGTTTGACCACTTAAAATCACGTTTTCGGGTTTTCTCGAAAAACGTGCGCTAAAGCTCTATTAGTGTTTTAGTACATTATTTGGATCCGTTTTCTTCGGGGATCATTCCCGTATTTTAATTAGGCATGAATGAGCCTTAGGAATCCTTACGATACTATAACCGAGGTCTCGTACCTCCTATGGTTATTTAACGCTCATTTTAGCGTTTTCCGCTTTCTAAGCGTTTTTCTCATTTCTTTTGGATTTATTTTCTTTACCAAAATTACTTAGGCACTATTAGGCCCTTAAATACCATATTAAAATATTCTAATCACCATATTTAAGTTCAGGGTATTTCAATCTACCCCCCTTAAAGAACTTTGCCCTCAAAGTTGGTGAATCTAATATTGTTACTTGTATAAATACTCTATGCTAAAGTTATGACCTCTGCATATAATTTGTCAAACTCCAAATGTCTAACATGATGCATACTATGCATCCAAACAGCATGTCACTGCATGCATAGCAATCAAAAATATCCGTTTTACTTCTCTCCAAGGGGGTCCATCCGCAGACAATTAGGTACAATCCTCCCCCAATGGCGAGTGATCCTCAGGTACCGGTCACGTTTGAACACTTACGCTTTCTGGTTCACGGTCGTCATGACTTGAGCACTTACACTTTCTGGCTCTACGGTCCTTTGGTTTTGATCAAATTCATTTGCACATATAGAGATCCTCAGGCACTTACTCATACTTACTTACTCATACTTTACTCATACTTACTCATACTTACTTCGGGACTACGCTGCCCCAGTGCCCTTAGAAAAATACAAAACACACACTGTCACCGTACAACCGGTGTAGTGGTTCAAAGCTAATCAATACTCCCACCGACTCAAAACTAGCTTCTCCTCCTATGGTTTCGACCGGATACCCGTGCCTAGGCATGGAAGATCCGCTAGCGCCCGTGGGAGCGGTTTCATAACCGATCCTCATTCTCAAGTTTGAAGAAAACATTGTACCAAATTAGTTTTGGAAATTCATTTTGAAAACTTGCATACATCTCCCAAATACCATTTATGATGATTATACCTATTACTAGTGTTATTTCTGTGACCACTTAAGGGGAGCTTCCAGAGTCCTTCAACCTCAATGTGATCAGCATTGGTGTTGAATTATCCTTCCACCCCAATTAGTGTTCGGCTTCCCTTGATCGCTAGCAAATCAAGTTCCACTTCCCACCTCAATACAAACAGACAGCTCGTCAAACATCATCTTGTTTTCTATCTTTTTAATCTTGCTACTCATAATCATACACATACATTTTCCAATTCATATGATTCACTTACTTACTTACTAATCATTTCATCAATCATTACTACATCTTCTCCAACTACTATACTTAGAACATTCATGGGTATCATGTCCCATTAATTTACTAACTCCAATTTGTACTCATAAATACATCGGTTGTACACCGATTTATACTCATTACATACATCGGTTCCATACCGATTTATACTCCTCAAGTCTCTCATACATACGCATTCCTCATACTATTACCAATCGGGGTACTCATTCCCCTGGAGTTTCTCCACTCCTTTCTTATTCTTGTTTCTCAAATAACTACAATTACACGATGAGTGAGTACAAATGTTTATGTAACATAAGTATCACCATCAAAATGAATCTTTTGCGCTATGCACATTGTGTTTACGCACCTATCACGTAAAACATACATTTTGCGGTTTTCGCTCTACCCCCCTTAAAAGGGATTACGCCCACGTAATCTACCATGTGTCAATATTGAACATTGGTCGAAGGCATTCAGCCGTCATGGAGTGGTTCAGTTTCCATGCGGTCTATTATACAATGTTCCTTGATCAACGGGTCTTAACCGTACTGTCGGTTAGTCCCTGCATCAAGAATTTTCATCGGAGTTATTTAACTCTTAACCGGGTTCGGTTCTAGGTGTATTTCTCTTGGAATTCTGGGCCCACTAGCTTCTGCTGCGCGACCCTGATAACTTGGGTTATTCGCCCTTCTTGTTATCCTTA